>CM060966.1:11377038-11709538 GCA_030765045.1 Tenodera sinensis
TCTTCTTCGTGTTAGTTGAGATAAACATTTGTACAAATTATCTTATTGCTTATTTTATGAATGGTATAAATAGTATGAATGGTATAAATGGTTCAAACTGTCACATGTAATTCAAGTGTAGTATATTATCCCTTTTACACACCTCAATATGCAATTTAATGAGTAACCCGCATCTTACTGTAGCCCTACGTATAATTTGAAATCAACTGCTCATCTACAGGTGCACGTTTACTGTGTACTGTACGTGACAAAATGTCGTTTGAGTGCGCATAAAGGCAGCTTTGTTTACGTTGTCGTTGCCCGGCATTTCCTGGGCTTCGTCCATGTGCACTAAACCTCAAATGCCCCACCTTGCTAATAATAACAAACTCATCTTCACAGATTATTTAAATATGACTTCATGTGAATCCAGCAATGTTAAATAAATACGTATTAAGAAACTAGTGAAACGACCTGGGGAAACTGAAGCTAAGATATCGTGTAAAATCAGTTTTCTTTGTTTACATTTGTATTAGTTTGTGAACTTGTCTTTAGCTTCATCTTTAATTATTGGATCTATCATAATTTATAAGCCTAATTTCTGAAATGTTAATATGTAACACAGTTTCGATTCTTCGCATGTTTACTAGTTTAAGTCTACTTTGGTTTCTTTTCTACAACTTAAGGTAGAGGAAGTTTTGTATTCCACACAAAAGTTCCATACCGAGATTTCACTGGAACTACGTGAACCCTCCCAAAGAATGTTTAAGCATTTTTAGAGAGAAACAAAGAGAAAAAAGAGAGGCAGAAAGAAAGGGAGTGATCGAGTAAGAAAGAGAAGGAGAAAGAAAAAGAGAGAACGAGACAGAGAGAAAAAGAACGAGAAACAGAAAAGAGAAAAAGGGAGGGAGAGAGAAAGCAAAAAGAAAGGAAAAGAAAGCAAAAAAGAAAGAGGGAGAAAGAAAGGAAGAAATAGAGAAAGAGGGAGAGAGGCAGAAAGAGATGGAGAGGGAGGCAGAAAGAGGGAGTGAAAGAGAAAGACGGAGTGAAAGAGAGAAAGAAAGAGCAAGAGAGAGAGAGAGGAAGAAATACAGAAAAAGAGCGAAACAGCGAGAGGGAGAAGAAAGAGAAGGAACGGCATTACTCAAAAACAAAAAGTGGATTAAATACTAAACTTTTTCCCCCCTGTTGACCTTCCAAGGTCCAGAAAATTCCCCCACCCCAAACCTGCCCTTTATATAGAGCATAGTACATTTTTTATTTTCTCAAAAATGGTTCTCAATATTTTGAATAAAATACATTTCAAATACTTGTAGGAAAAATGAAATGCACATATTAGATTTTTAAATATAGCATATGAAGTCCTTTTCAGTCTAAATTGTTAGTGCAGCTTTAAACCATAGGAGATAGACGAAATTTGACAACAATATATGTAAATCTCGTTAACCAGACAATTTACGTTTCACAAAATGTATACCTGATACTTGTTGTACTGATTTGATTGTATTCTCATGTTTTTGGTAAAATAATTGTACTAAATTTATTGTATACCGCTGTATTTCATAGAATAGTCGCGATATGACTTAATTGTTAAAGCGACTCTAAATAAATTAAAAAAAAAAAAAAAAAAAAAAAATGTATACCGTTCATATGTATAGCTTTGTTAAAGCGATTCGCTTTTGAAAAATATGATTATCGCTTAGCCTTCTTAAAAGTGAAGCGCGAAGTGAAATGAAAATTTGTTTCAATTAACAAGTACTCAGACGAATACGCTTTGGAAACAATAATTTGTAGACGAGTGAGTAGGAAAGCCACGTGAATACAAGGCATCAGATGTTTAGTTAGCAGTCCGATTTTAATTTAACGCTCTTGCCATTACTGATTTCCATTTTCTTTGAAATGCGGTCGCCGTCTCTTGTTTATCTCGGTGAATGTTGTACAGTCCGTTGCAAATGTTCTGTGCGATGAAATGCAGCACATTTAGTTGCCAGAAGGAATGGCGACACGCACGTATACTAGGCCACACGTGATCGACGGCGACTTTATGACGATGCTGCAGTTTACACTAACTGTAAACAACATTAGTCGAACAGCTCATTATGATGCTTGTGCATCACGCCACTTCATTCTTCCTATATTCAGTTTAGGGACACTGGGCTCAATGTTAACCTAAAACCGCTCCAATTTGTCTGTTACTGCAAACATCGATTCTTTACGTCTTTGCACACGTGCTGTAAAAGTGTTTTTATGATCGACCATGCCATAATGTAGCGCTTATATGCCAATGTAATTCATTATTAATAATGCAAGGAATTTTAGGTGCTACACTTTTATTTTTATACTTTCTCTACTGGTAAGTAGGGGAAGTATTGTATTCCACCCAAAAATTCGATGTCGAGATTTCACCGGAAATATGTTTTGAGGCCCCCTGAATCCAAAAGAAAAGCATTTTTAGAAAAAGGTCCGTGTGTGTGTCTGTGTGTCAGTCTCTCAGTCTGTGGACAGCATAACTCAAAAACGAAAAGTCGCTTAAAAACCAAAGTTGGTATTTAAGTTTAATGTCTTTCAAGGATGCGACACGAAGATTTTGAAGAAAATAGCCCCACCCTAAACAACCCTTTACATGGAACATTTTTCGAAAATTTTGATTTTCTTGAAAATAACTAACGATTTTGATTAAAATGTCATATGTTTGAGATATTTTGATGACAAATGAAATGTATATCTTGAATTTTCTGGCTATAGCCCTTGTAGTCGTATTTACTCTGGACGACTTTTGCATAACTGGTAAACCGTTAGAGATAGACCAAATCATACTATACAAAAAATGTAGATCTTGCTAAAATACACAATTTATGTCTCAATACATTTTCTTGTAGGGTGAACCATTTCGGAGATATTCCTTGTTGTGTGTGTGAGTTTCGGAAAACTTAAAACTTTCATGAAGTAGAACATCGTTGTATATCACAATTTAAATGAATAAAAATTATATTTAAAATAAATAGGATGTTAACACACTAAAGAGCCTAAAGTGTAAGAAAGGCTGTTATATTGACTGACATGAAGTAGGGTGAGTGAATGGGGGTTTAAGGGCCCGTCGACAGCGAGGTCATTTGGGCCTTAGTGAAAACAAAAAATAGCAAAACACTCAAAGTGCCAGCAATAAACATTAAAAATAAAAAACTGAAAGTCAAAACACTTAAAACGCGAAAATAAGGAGTGTTAAAACAGCTAAAACCTTAAGAGCTGAATGTGAGTCAGTCATTCTGTTGGTAGGCTGAGAGCAGCCCGAGGTGTGTCATACGCGTACCTGTCCTTTTAGGGCTTAACCACTTTCATGACAGGATGTAGAGTTTTGCAGGGTGGCGGGTGAGAATGAGGTTGGGGGGAGGTATCAATTTATTCTCTTCAACGGCTGCTGGTCAGGGTGCAACTATCGTTGGAACCAAATATGGATGATTTTAATTACTAATTTAGAAATCCAAGCAACTCTTGGAAGGACTGTATGGGAGCTCAGCTTTTGCTGCCGGAAGGTAAAGGTGAATGTTAAAACAGTAAAGTTAAAACGCCAAAACAAAAGAGCAAGCAATACAAATAAGAGTTCACATTCTGAAACACAAGCTAAACTTGCTTCGCGAAATAAAACCGCAACACCTGAGCTACAGATCGCCGAGAATTGACCGTAGTGCAACACCCAGGCCAAGGGACTGGCGCTCTCGAGTTGAAAAAGTAGCTTCTGTAAGAAAGGTTTGTAGCAGCTATATAAAAATAAAGCATCTTGGGTAGAGAAAGTTATGTGAATTTAACATTTCTGGCAAGTTATTTTAAAACTTCGCTATTTTTAAAGAAATATATTTATGATGCATTTCTTTACCTGAATATTATGGAAGTTTTAGTGAAATGGTGGAGCGCTCCGCCGTTTTGTGAATCTGCTGCAATGGACACAAAACAAAGGGCAAGTCGTTGCAGGAATTGGTGCATGCAGTGCATATCTTTGGACGAGCTATATCGAGAACCAGGGTATTTAACAAGAAAACGTCCACACGTTTCCAGTCGTCCAAAACAGGATGTTGCACTAATAGATGGCACAAGACAAAGAGCACCCATGCCAAGTTTCCAGTATCTGTCTGTCGCCTCCAATTAACTGACATTCAGCTGCAATCAAACTGGACACCTACAACGATCAAAGATCATCCCAGACCATATTAGCTTCATGGCCATCTTGTAGTACAAATAAACAATGTAAAACTTCAACGAATGGTCAAAGTGGCACTGCTCATTTGGAAAAACAATCAGAGTTCATATACGGTATTACATTTCACGGGTGCCAGCTTACATTTCTTCATTGTAAACTCTGACTGAATAAATTTGAAGTTCTTTTACTTGCAATTTTAGAAGTAAATACTTGGGTTCAAGCGAATAAAAAGTATTGCGAGGCAAGTATACCTTCTCTAAACAGTGTTGAATCAAATTCTTGCAAGGATGGTCAGAGGCAAACACGTCTATCCCAATATATGTTAAAATGGCAGTTCAAAATGTATATTAGGGAGGCAAAGCCCAACTAAGAAAGCACAAATAGTACAACCCCGAGAAGACAAAGCACTACGTAGGTTTGAAGATGACACTGTTGATTATTCAACTATTTTCTCCCACAACACGGATGAACACCCTGAGGAGCAATCGCACCCAGGAAAACATCTGACCACTGTATATGACATTAAATTCCCCAACCCATATGATGTGAGATTCCCTTGTGGTCTAACCGGGAAAGTACGAATCGATTGGGGTATTTAACGTCATACTAGCGAGTTGGCCATCGTAGCTTAGTGGTTAGAGCACCCGCTCGATAAGCGGTAGATCCGTGGTTCAAATCCCGGCTATGGCATTGCATTTTTCAGTCCTGATTCCACCTCTTAATGTTACTGAAATTTGAGTCTTAGTTCAAAACACTATAAAGGACATTGAAAACAATCATTGGCCTAAGTCACGCGCGATATCTTGAGCGACCTTCATATTTTACCTGCTAAGGGCGTGAGCAATCGGCACTCCCGAAAACCAGTGGCTCAGCCCTGGCCTAACTACATGCGCCATGTTGAAGAACTACAAAACAACTATCGTCCCTTTGAAAGTATAATGGAAAACAGCCAGTCCCTGGTAATAGATCTACAAGACCAAGGTATATTTTCAGAGGATGACCATTATGTTTAATTAATTTCATGGTGTAACTAGTAAAATAAAATATTGTGTAATTTTGCTGTTTTATTTATTCGTGTTTGCAGATTACTGCACGTCCTTGGTATCTTCTCTGCCCTATATGTTCAGGTTTGTTATTTACAATCATGTCGAAGCAATTTTCAGCCAAATAGATAAAGTAAAGAAAGTTCGCGATCATTTTGCATAATACGGACAATATTACAACGCCGATATTTCAACTGCTCACGCCTGGCGCACGACCACCACGTGCCTTACCTGACGTAGTGGGAAGATGAGGGTAGCTTGATCACCACACCCACCGCCGCCGCCACCACCACCACCACACCCACCGCCACCGCCAACACCACCACCGCCACCGCCAACGCCCCCTCCCTTCAGCCAAGGCTGAAGAAGACTGGAGCAAAGCGACGACGGGGCGTAGCTGGAACATCAGTTAAGATAAAACCCATTGATTGCTAAAGTAGCGGAGTTCACTCATTCGCTCATTCAGCGACCATTTGCCACTTTGGCAATCACTCACTTCCTCTGAAAACGTCTGCTAGTTTCTACTGTATAAGTGAGGTCGCTTAAAAGGGATGATGAGGGGCCCAACGACTTCAACGTGGCAACATTATGTTCTTAAACCACTACTTATAACCCACAATAATTTTGCACCAACCCAGGATTTGTTCGCGTATCTATTTCTAACGAAACACTGATCCACATTCACAATTGGAACCAGCTTAAAACATGGCATTTTAATCATCGTTAAGAACCATTTTTGAGAAAACTAAATTTTTCGAAAAATGTTATATGTAAAGATTAGTTTGGGATCTGGGGGATTTTCTTAAACTTCGTGTCGCATCCTTTGAAAATGCTGAACTTCAATACCATTTTTGGTATTTAATTGACTTTTCGTTTTTGAGTTATGGTGTTCATAGACATGCAGTCAGACTGACACACAAATGGAAGCTAAGTTTTATTTAAGGATGCTCTGACTGTGCGTTAAAGACTAGCTAATTTTGCTCACAGGCTTCTTTATCAAGCTTCAGGTCTACAACACAGGTTCACCGGTTCTACTTACATTCCAAAGGAAGCCACGCCATGGATTTTCACCCACAAAAAAATCCAGAGCTCGGGAACCGTGTGAACTTGGGCTTCTATGACTAAAACCAGAATGCCCAAATGCTGGCAGTTCCCTGATCAACAAACTGTACTGCTCAACTCCAGGTGGAGAAGTGACCTAGTCGAATCCGGAAGGAAGTAGGCCATGCACCTGAAATGCCTGTGGTGCCGTAATGATCGTGTCAGCCAACATATGGCCACTGCAACAGCTGTTCTTTCATTACCGTCAATTAAAACGATACGTGCCTCCAGGGTCCATAACACCTCAACGTTTCTCTCAGCTTTCATCAATTATTGCCTGCAGATTAGCGCAGCACGACCGGGCCCCGATACCTAAATGAATATTCATTACGTGACCTTCAGACAAAACCAATTCACCACTAGCAGCATCGTTCTCACGATACAAAACTTATGTGGTACGCTGGCACCACTGCCTATACTCATTCAAATTCACATTCCTGTGTATTATCTTTAACTCTTCTATGCACGATCTATATGTTTTGCACATTTACATATCCTGGCTCCATTGGACCCGCCTATCTAATAATAGATTTAAAATGAAAACATTCTTTGGGTGTTATCATGTACAAATGTTTTGTTTAAGTGTTTATCAGTACAATATAAAACACATATGTTCATTTTAATAGCGTTATGAAGTTCAAAAAAGCATATCTTTTAACATGAATGTTTCGAACAATTACAAAATGAAATCTGAAACCTATGTCACCATATTTTTTTGACAATCTGTTAACTTTGGTGATTACAGCATTTAAGAACAAAAACAACAAAGTACCACATTAATTTTTACGACTGTTGCACACCAGACTGCTGTGCTGTTGGTACATTTGTTTGGTGCATTTGCAGCAAACTGTGTTTCTATTATAGTGAGTGAGTATCGGGTTTAAGGGCCCGTCGACAACTTGGTCATTAGGGCGCCGAACTATTAAAACGTAAAACGTTCCATTTAAAATGCTAAAAACTGAAGCTTAAGATTGCTAAAAAGTAAAACAGTTAAACTCCAAGAGTTAACGCGTTAAAAACCCAAAAAATAAGGCAATCTAAACGGCTAAAATCTCCGAAATAAAATAACCTTACACTTGCTTAATAAAATCAATTGTGGAACAAAACGCGCAGCACTGTAATTACAGCTACTGGGTCGCTGCCTAAAACTGAGTAGAGTGTAAGGCCCAGGCCAAGGGAATGGCGCTCACGAGCGTATCGCGAACAATCAAGAACGACATGTGCAACGGAGAGTGGAATACTGCACGTCGCATTGTATTATATGAAGCAGGACATACTGCTCACCTTCTCTTCTGGCAATCCACTTTGTTTTTGCTCTTGCATTGTGTTTGAGGGATAATAATGAATTTCTCCATATCCAGGTATATGGATTTCTGTAGAAAGGGATTAGAAAATCTTCTGATCTTAAACAGTTGAATCAACTCCACTGAAAGCTCCTCTTGTGCAAAAGTCCTCCGTGATATATGGAATGTTGTGTTGTGTAAGGAATAAAGGCATTTAAAGTGCATACGTCCATTATGTTGCAAAGGCCCATCATTTAGCTTACCTTTTGCATGTGTAATTCCGCACTAGCTGATCCATAATATCCACATCATCCTTAGTTTGGATATAAAATTTCACAATCTCAGGCTTCTGTTTTGGATGTTTTTCATAGAAGGACTGTACACTTGTTTTTCTTTGGCGAAAACTAAACATTGTCTAGTCTTTCGTCAATGCAAATATAATTGAACTTATTTGTACTTTTATTTGGTTTCATGTCTTTTGGAGTTCCTCTTTTATTCTTCATCATTCCTACAACAGTTAGGGTTTACCCAAACAGATGTTCTGCCAATGGTAGACTTGTTAAATGGTTATCTACAGTTATACATATTTCTGACTGTAGCAGCAATATTTTCTGCCAGTCTCCACTGTGGTACGAGCCACACTCTTGAGGGTGGTTCACTTGATTCTCTTCCTGCAGATACACAATCCCATAACCAGTTTCAGCTTCGCACATCCACAATATTTTGATTCCATACTTTTAGGCTTTTTTTGGCATATATTGCACAAATCCATAATAGCTCTTAAATGGAAATAGTTGTTCATCCATCGTAACATTACTTTTAGGTATAATTACTTTCCTGCACTGTTCTACAGGGTTGCCAACATTTAAAAGTAAAATTATCGTACCAGCCACTCAAAATTATAGATTTGGATTCAAAATTATCGTACATCATAAACCAAATGCTACAACAATAAAAATATCAGTATAATACTTATGAAAATGTAATAGTAATGATGTTTATTACATCCACTTACAAGATTGATGAGCTCAACAAATATTACAACTTCAGCACTTATATTTCTCGCACTATTCATCTGAAAGTTCAGCTTCCTCAACTGTTGCAGCACTGCACCAATTTGTTGTTGAGATAAACCTTAACATCTTCTAGGTGACTTGCAAATTTTCGGATCTACCACATTATTTCATAAGTTGAGACGACCGAATAAGTCCATTTACTATACCTAGCGCCAATCTGTTTCTAACTTTGGTTTTTATTAAACCCAGTTTAGAAAATAAACTCTTTCACAAGAAGTGCTTCTGTAGGGCAAGGAAACCACTGATAATGCAAAGGCCGCTAGTTCTTTGAAATCAGTATTTCCACCAAGGTGACGTGTTTAACAGCACTCCAGAAACTGTCAGGTTCAGGCATGTTCTTTATTTCACACGGAATAGCCGTATTCCGAGTTTTCTACATTGATCGTCACTTTTCTGAACAGTGCCTTCTTCATTGAGATTATCAGACCTGGGCACACTGGCAATAAGAGGATAAAGGCTAGCAGGCTTAGTAGGTTTGGAAATGATTGCTATGGGGTGGAGACAGGCCATGAGAGCAAAAGTGGTGTCGCTTTAAATTTTGTAATTGGGTTCATTTCGCTGGTGTGAGAAGCCAGTGAAAATGATATTTCACCAGTATCGAACTTCATACATTAAAATTATCGTACACCCCCATAATTATCGTACGGGTTGGCAACCATGTGCACAAGCATTAAAATTATCGCATGCCCCCATAATTATCGTACGGGTTGGCAACCATGCTGTTGTATGAAGAAATAGCAGCAGGCTTATCTGTTTGACATCTTGTTCTCTTGTCATCAAATCTAATGGATCGTCTTATTGCCTCAAGGCCACTCAGTCATTGCAGCTCTATATAATGGATTGGAATAATTCCCTGATTGGAACATCCCAGCCTTTATCTGCTCCCCGAACGTTTCATCTTTTGTTACTTTGTATCAGTTTATTTTTCTTGGTACCTACACAAACCCTTCTTGCTTCTACGTTGCCGCACCTCACAATTGTATCCACAATGGCTCGAGGAATAAATTATCTTCAGCTAGCCATCGAGAAACAACACATTCAAAATCTGTACTTGAAAAACGTATCCTCTGTTCCATTCTACTCCTTGTTTTAGATGTAGATTGTGGCATTTTATGTAAAAAACAATGTGAAGAAATAGGTAATATAGGTACTATGTGCCCTTTTCTTCTATACCCTACAGGAAGATATTGCTGATCATGATGTTTAGTGTTACAAATTACTCCAAATCAGTACTGAGACACAGGCTGCAACTTTGCACTCATTCACAACACAGCAATACGCAAAATGACAGTTGAACAAACACCTACAAGTTGTAAGAATGTTTCCTGCATTCACAAGGCCAATTATGTGTTCTCTGACTTCCAACAATATGTAATTGATTACCATATCTAATTTATGGAAACTGCAACATAAACGACGGGTCCATCAGACCCGAGTTATGTAAATGTGTGGTAAAAAGAAGAAATAAGTGACACCCAAAACTATTGATACATATTTCTAACTGGAAGGGGCCTCAATTGCAAGTTCGTGTACCACAATTAACAGTTAAAATCGTCTCGGGGTCTATTGGACCCAGACTATGCCTAGAAGGGTTAAACAAGCAATTCTTATACACAAAGATATTTCGCATATCTCAGAAACGGCTCAAACGATTTGGATCAAATTTTGTATTCAGATAAGGTTTTGCTTCTTAAGTTTACCTACAAAGGTGTAATTCCTGTAAAAAGACACCCAAAAAGAAAACTTTTATACCCTCTTTCAAACAATACAATTTTCTGTATATTTCAATAGAAATGCTACACATTCAATCACAGTTTTCTCTACTCACTTTTAGGTAACACATACACATCTCTTTCTCACCTCACTCTTCCACAAACAATATCGTCTATAGATGGATGTTTCTATGTAACCATTAATCTCGAAAAGCGCTTGACCGATCATCGAGAAATTGAGCACGTAGGTATATGTAGTTTTTCATGGAGAAGCTTTTTATGCTACGAACTTTACTATAGAATAAATTACTTTCACATGGTTTTCTCTATTCGCTTTTCTTTTACCTAACACATGTATTGTACCGCCCTTCAACATGCTATTCATACAATTTTCTATGGTTGAAATATAACTGCAATATACTGCATCTAAATGAGTATATTCCAGAAACAACACGATTTTACACACAAAAACCAGGAAGGCGCGAGACGTTTATAACAGGGTTTAAGCTAGAAAACAAAACTATGTCGTAAAATGCACAAATCAAAATTTACATTAGAGCAAAATTCTGCTCCTAGAAAATGTTATAAATCTACTACACATTAACGATGGATGGATTGATGGAGTTTAGGGGCCCGTCGACAACTAGGTTATTTGGGCCACATTAACGAAGGTTTTCAAAGTTAAATATGCGTATATTGAACTGAAGTCAACAGTAGTCTCCTAAATGAAATTGTATTATTACATTTTAAATCAACTTTTACCATACAGATCCACACATTCAATATATTGTGACGAAAACGATACAAGTCCGATCCAATTACTTTTTCTCACTTTATTTCCCTCTAAAACTTCTACACAAACACACAGTTCTCTTTTACTGACGTTAACAGTATTCAACAGCAAGAAACATTTGATACAAACTGTGCACCTATATACAGTGTGTCCCAATTGAATCGCCCTATTTTCACTTCAGTATTTCTGCCAAACTATTTGAGATATCAAAATGAACTAATCTTTACTAATACGTATGACTCGAGTTTGTATACACCAATCAAGAAAGCCATATCAGTAGGTAGGGTAGGACAGAGCTGGCGCACTTTTTTATGCGCAAGATGGCCGCCATGCGTAATCTAAGCATTAATACGTAAGGTGGCAGGGGAAGCAGGACGTTGTAGGTGTTTGAATGAATCTCTAGGGATAACTTTTAAAGCCTATAGCAGTGTATGTATGTTTATGAGCGTTCATGGTAGCTGAGTATGTCGTCCACTATATTGCTGTATGTCTCCTAATGCAAGAGCTTTCTATCTTGATTGAATATATTACCCCAACATAATGTTACCTCGCCCCACATAGCCACGCTAACCTAACCTAACCTAACCTAACCTCACCTCACCTCACCTCACCTCACCTAAGCCCCATACCTAACCTAACCTAACCTAATCTAACCTAGCCTAAGTCCCATACTTCTACTCGTCTAACCTATGCTAACCTAACCTCGCCTAAGCCCCATACTTCTACTCTTCTAACCTATCTTAACCTAACCTAAGCTTCATACTTCTACATGGCTAACCTAACCTAACCCAGCTCCCACTATTTACTCCCGTCTTTGATAATTTAACCTAAGCCCCATACTTCTACTCGTCTAACCTATCCTAACCTAACCTAACCTATCCTAATCTAACATGACCTAGCCTAACCTAAGATAGATCCTCTTATTATTATTTATTCTATTCTACTAACATGATACGTTTCTAGACATTCATTCTATCCTCTTATCATCTATCCTATTCCCTCCTCTGCTTATCTATTCTATCCTGTCATACGCTACCCTGATCTCCCTCTAGGAATTTCATAAACATTTTGATACTATTTTGAGTCCTCTGATAGATCTTTTTAAGCACTTTTAGCATATTCTTGATGCTTTTACAACATATTTAACAACTTTTCAGCCAATTTTCAGAGTTATTCAGTCATTTTCATACATTTTTAAGACGTTTCACCCCATTTTGTTGCAATTTTTCACCCTCTGCTAGATCTTTTAGACGCTTTTGGTATATTCAGGACGCTTTTACAACATATTTAACAACTTTTCAAGCAATTTCGAGGATTATTTAGAAGTCATATTATATATTTTCAGCGTGTATTGAGACCCGTTTAGACTCGTTGATAGATATTTCAGCCTGTTTCCAGATATTCTGAAGACTTTTACGTCCAGTTTAAACATTTTTCAGAGTATTTTAGACGAATTTGACATTATTTAAGGCAATCCGACAGTTATTCTGGACGCCCCTGTCCATTATTGTTTGCTTTAAGCACTTTGAAGGGTAATGGAAGATAATTTTCACGATATTAGGAATACTGAACCGTCTATTTCAAGGCTGTTAGACGTATCTCTACCAGTTAAATATCGTTTCGGCCATTTTAGAGACATTTTAAGCACTATAGGGATATTTTAGACTTTGTCACCAACATTTTGATTGGTTTTCAGAATCCTTTGAAACACTTTTATAGGCATTAGACGCTTTTAATGGTATTTTTCGAGCACTAATTAAGACATTTCAGCTCCTTCACAGATATTTTGAGGATTTTCAGGGCATCTTAAACTCGTGAGAAGCATTTTTTCGCCAGTTTGAAGATGTTTTAAGGCACTGAAGCAGGTATTTTTGAAGTTGCTAGGGGTATTTTACTAAGCTTTCTTCAGTAATCGCTTTGTTTTATAATAGTTGAAGAGCAGTCTAACCTATTCAGTCATTTATTGCATTTCTCGCATTATTATTTTGATTACATTTCACGAATAACCTAACTCGCCGACAATCATCATCATTACCAACTCCTCTATCTTATAGTCTGACCAAGCTAACCCAACCTAGCCTAGCCTAGCCTAACCTGCCCTAACCAAACCTAACATAGCCCAACCCAAGCTAGCCTAGCCTAACCATACTCTCTCCACCTAAGCATACCCACCTGACCTAAGCATACTAATCAAGGCAACATAGCCCAAACCAAGCTAGCCTAGCCTAACCATACTCTCTCCACCTAAGCATACCCACCTGACCTAAGCATACTAATCAAGCCAACATAGCCCAAACCAAGCTATCCTAGCCTAACCATACTCTCATCACCTAAGCATACTCACCTGACCTAAGCATACTAATCAAGCTAACATAGCCCAACCCAAGCCAGCATAGCCCAACCATACTCTCACCACCTAAGCATACTCACCTGACCTAAGCATACTAATCAAGCTAACATAGCCCAACCCAAGCTAGCCTAGCCTAACCATACTCTCTCCACCTAAGCATACCCACCTGACCTAAGCATACTAATCAAGCCAACATAGCCCAAACCAAGCTATCCTAGCCTAACCATACTCTCATCACCTAAGCATACTCACCTGACCTAAGCATACTAATCAAGCTAACATAGCCCAACCCAAGCCAGCATAGCCCAACCATACTCTCACCACCTAAGCATACTCACCTGACCTAAGCATACTAATCAAGCTAACATAGCCCAACCCAAGCTATCCTAGCCTAACCATACTCTCACCACCTAAGCATACCCACCTGACCTAAGCATACTAATCAAGCTAACATAGCCCAACCCAAGCTATCCTAACCTAACCATACTCTCACCACCTAAGCATACTCACCTGAACTAAGCATACTAATCAAGCTAACATAGCCCAACCCCAGCTATCCTAACCTAACCATACTCTCACCACCTAAGCATACTCACCTGACCTAAGCATACTAATCAAGCTAACATAGCCCAACCCAAGCTTGCCTAACCTAACCATACTCTCACCACCTAAGCATACTCACCTGACCTAAGCATACTAATCAGGCTAACATAGCCCAAACCAAGCTATCTTAACCTAACCATACTCTCACCACCTAAGCATACTAACCTGATCTAAGCATACTAATCAAGCTAACATAGTCCCTTTCTGGCTTTTTGATGCCTTTGTGACCTTTAGAAGGATGTTCATGGTACATCTAGTGAATTTCGGAGTCTTTTAATAGGCTTTACAACCAATCTCTCACAGTTTTACTGTCTCACTGGCTTCTATTATAGTTACAGATCGTTCCACGTTCGTTACATGGCATTATCTTATATGCTATACTTTCATATTTTTCCCTAACCTAACCTAACCTAACCTTGCAAGCCTTGTATTCCTTTAAAGAATTTCGAACGCCATATTCGTCAGTGCTGGCTTCTGCAGCTCTTTTATAGAGCTTCAGTCTAGAAAATAAAGTTTTCTCATGGTATTTGAAGTATCACGTTGCACCACTATTTCTACGTCACGTGCCCGCAGATTATGTGAAAGCGACTGTTGAGTTTTGCATCGCTATAACGACACCACCAACACCATCTCCTTTACAACCATCATAACTAGCAATATCACCTCCACCACCATCACCAGCGCAACCATAACCTACATCGACACCATCACCAACGACCCCATATCCAGCAATACCATAAACTTTTATTCAGGTGTATGATCCTTTCGCATAGCTCTATATTATGTTTTGGTGCTAACATCTCGAACACAGCATGCAGTTTTCTAAGGGTAACCCCGCCACCTATCCTGATCTGACCTGCTTCTTTTAAAGTATTTTTCTCAGCTTTATCCAACATTGTTTTCTAGCTCTTTATAGAGCTTTAAACTATCAGTAAAATATGTTCTAACCTATTACGTTGAAGTCGAAGTTATTGGACCCCATAACATGTGAATCCTAAGCATTTTCTAAACATTTCACGGTGTGTTAATGATATTTTAGAGGTTTGCTTGATATTTTAGCCGTTTGTGCAGTATTCTGAAGGTTTTCGGAATTTTTAAAGCTTCCTCGCAATTTTTCTAAGTTTTCACATCTTTAGTATGTTATGATACTTTTAATGAGCATGTAGACCCTTTTTAGCAATTTGTTTTGCTTTCACGATCAAATTTCTCCTTTTGTAAATTTATAATGTTCTTGTCTAGAGCATTGCTTGCAGTCTTTCTAGACTAACCTAACTTAACCATAAGCCTCTTTAGAGATATATCGTCATTGTTATTTGACATTATACATGTTTTTTCTTCTCCTCCCTATCTCTCTTTTTAAAACTAACATTAGAAGACGTAACCTTATTGTTTAAATAGCTATTGTCTTCGATTTTGTTCAGTGCTCCAGTATACCACACATGCTGATCTCATTTTAACGATTCTTTTAGATAGTTCAGTATGTTCTAATGGTAACACGTCAGAAATCGCTTACATTCCTTCTAAGACTATCATAACCTAACATAACTAACCATCATCACCAGCGCCCCCCATATCTAGCAACACTATAAATTTTTATTCAGCTGTATGATCCTTTAGCTTAGTTTTACATGTTCTGGAGTTAACATCTCGAACACCCCTAGCAATTTTTCTAAGGTTAACCCCTGCCTATCCTGATCTGGGCTGCTTCTTTTAAAGTATGTTTCTCGACTTTATCCAGCATTATTGCTTTCTAGCTGTCTTTAAACTATCTCTAAAAGATGTTGAAGCTGAAGGTATTAGACCTCCTGACATGCGAATCCTAAGCATTCTCTAAACATTTCACGGTGTGTTAATGCTATTTTAGAGGTTTGCTAGGTATTTTAGCCATTTGTGCGGTATTATGATTTTTTTTTAGAATTTTTAAAGCTTCCTCGTGATTTTTCTAAGTTTTCACATCTTTAGTATGTTTTAATGCTTTTAATTAGACACCACCACCGCCATACGACCACCACCACCACCGCCACCACCACCACCACCACCAGAACAGATATCACCATAAGCAACAGCACCACGACTATCACCAATACCCACCACCACCATCTCCACAAACACACACACCCGCAAACAAACACACACTCTCCATCACACATACACACACGCACACATGCAAACACACACCCAACCCACACACATACACACATACATGCACAAACACACATACACACGAATGCATGCACACAAACATACACATACAATCACACATACAAACTCGCAGACACACACTCTCACACACACCGCCACCACCACCACCACTACCATCACCATCACCACCACCATCACCACCACCACCATACGACCACCACCACCACCACCACCACCACCACCACCAGAACAGATATCACCATAAGCAACATCACCACAACTATCACCAATACCCACCACCACCATCTCCACAAACACACACACCCGCAAACACACACTCTCCATCACACATACACACACGCACACATGCAAACACACACCCAACCCACACACATACACACATACATGCACAAACACACATACACACGCATGCACACACACAATCATACACATACAATCACACATACATACTCGCAGACACACACTCTCACACACACCGCCGCCACCACCACCACCATACGACCACCACCACCACCGCCACCACCACCACCACCACCACCACCACCACCAGAACAGATATCACCATAAGCAACATCACCACGACTATCACCAATACCCACCACCACCATCTCCACAAACACACACACCCGCAAACAAACACACACTCTCCATCACACATACACACACGCACACATGCAAACACATACACACATACATGCACAAACACACATACACACGAATGCATGCACACAAACATACACATACAATCACACATACAAACTCACAGACACACACTCTCACACACACCGCCACCACCATCACCATCACCATCACCACCACCATCACCACCACCATCACCACCACCACCACCATACGACCACCACCACCACCACCAGAACAGATATCACCATAAGCAACATCACCACAACTATCATCAATACCCACCACCACCATCTCCACAAACACACACACCCGCAAACAAACACACACTCTCCATCACACATACACACACGCACACATGCAAACACACACCCAACCCACACACATACACACATACATGCACAAACACGCATACACACGCATGCACACACAATCATACACATACAATCACACATACATACTCGCAGACACACACTCTCACACACACCGCCACCACCACCACCATACGACCACCACCACCACCAGAACAGATATCACCATAAGCAACATCACCATGACTATCACCAATACCCACCACCACCATCTCCACAAACACACACACCCGCAAACAAACACACAAACACACACTCTCCATCACACATACACACACGCATGCACACACACAAACATACACATACAATCACACATACAAACTCGCAGACACACGCTCTCACACACACCGCCACCACCACCACCACCATCACCACCACCACCATACGACCACCACCACCACCACCACCATCACCACCACCACCACCACCACCACCACCACCAGAACAGATACCACCATAAGCAACATCACCACGACTATCACCAATACCCACCACCACCATCTCCACAAACACACACACCCGCAAACAAACACACACTCTCCATCACACATACACACACGCACACATGCAAACACACACCCAACCCACACACATACACACATACATGCACAAACACGCATACACACGCATCCACACACAAACATACACATACAATCACACATACAAACTCGCAGACACACACTCTCACACACACCGCCACCACCACCACCACTACCATCACCATCACCACCACGACTACCACCATCACCAGAACAGATATCACCATAAGCAACATCACCACGTCTATCACCAATACACACCACCACCATCTCCACAAACACACACACCCGCAAACAAACACACAAACACACACTCTCCATCACACATACACACACGCACACATGCAAACACACACCCAACCCACACACATACACACATACATGCACAAACACACATACACACGCATGCACACACACAAACATACACATACAATCACACATACAAACTCGCAGACACACACTCTCACACACATCCCAACCCACACACACACACCAGCATACATGCACACACACTCATACACATGCACACACTCACAGTCACACACACATACATGCTCACATACGCGCACAGACATACATGCACATACACACCAGCAAACACGCACACATACACACGCCCGTAAACACACATACATGCACAAACACATACACACAAACACATACACACACCCCAACCCACACACACATACACACGCATACACACACACACATACATGCACACATACGCACACAGACATAGACATACATGCACATACACACCAGCAAACACGCACACATACACACGCCCGTAAACACACACATACATACACAAACACATACACACACTCTTCCACACACACACATACACACAAACACATACACACACCCCAACCCACAGACACATACACACCAACACATACATGCACAAACACATGCATGCAAACACACACATACACTCACACACCCACACACATACGCAAACAGACATACACACATACACGCGCACATGGACCTTTTTCTAAAAATAATTTTTAGGGATTCAGGGGGTCTCAAAACATATATTTCCGGTGAAATCTCGACATCGATTTTTTGGGCGGAATACAATACTTTCCTTACTTACAATTCGTAATAGAGAAATCGTATGTCTCATATAAACGTCTTTATTAGAAAGAACATGAAAAGTTTCGAGAACACAAAAATGCATTTTAAATTCTCACAAGTATATACATTAATTCAATAATACTTTTTCCATACGTTTATCACAGTCAGTTTGAGCAATATTAACACGATAAGTTTTACCACGTACAGGATTCGTTCTGCAAACCTACGGACAAAGTAAACACATCGTAATAACTCATACATAGAGAAAACAGGGTTCTTTCCACATTCCAAGAAGTTATTTGGCGTAAGAGTAAACTCATTTAAAGATGTGTTCCTTAACCCACTCTTGCATTAAATGGAGTAGTCATATAGTGTTCCTTTTGGCTCAAGAAGTGGCATAAGGGACATGTTCCCTTTGGCTCAATTAGCATAACAATACACCCCCCCCTCCCCCCCTTCCCCCTCCCCATCTCCCCCTCCCCCTCCCCCTCCACCCCCACACGTGGGAATTTCCAGGATGACAAAGGAAGGATAATTAATGACCCCCCCCATAAGCCACCCTCCCCCTCTGACTGTTGACAGATTCTCAAGACCAGCGCAGGTGGTCTTCGCCCTCTCCCGCCAAATTCTGAAGGTCAGTGGGGGGTGGTCTTCGCACCCTTCCAAGTGAGGATGAAAAAGATGGTTATCTGAATGGATCCTTTGAGAAACTGACATATTTATGTGACAGTTGGAAATGTTCCCTCTACCAGTTTTTGAAAAGAACAAGTTACAACTTGCAAGGGGGGGCAAGTATAGACGTGTCTGCACGTGTTTTCGAAAAAAGAACGTAAGGGAAGAAACCCTTTTCATACGATACAATTACTAGAACCCTCTGATATACTAATGAGATTCAAATTGGTGGTGCAGGAACACATTATGACTACTCCATTTAATGCAAGAGTGGGTTAAGGAACACATCTTTAAATGAGTTTACTCTTACGCCAAATAACTTCTTGGAATGTGGAAAGAACCCTGTTTTCTCTATGTATGAGTTATTACGATGTGTTTACTTTGTCCGTAGGTTTGCAGAACGAATCCTGTACGTGGTAAAACTTATCGTGTTAATATTGCTCAAACTGACTGTGATAAACGTATGGAAAAAGTATTATTGAATTAATGTATATACTTGTGAGAATTTAAAATGCATTTTTGTGTTCTCGAAACTTTTCATGTTCTTTCTAATAAAGACGTTTATATGAGACATACGATTTCTCTATTACGAATTGTAAGTAAGGAAAGTATTGTATTCCGCCCAAAAAATCGATGTCGAGATTTCACCGGAAATATATGTTTTGAGACCCCCTGAATCCCTAAAAATTATTTTTAGAAAAAGGTCCATGTGCGCGTGTATGTGTGTATGTCTGTTTGCGTATGTGTGTGGGTGTGTGAGTGTATGTGTGTGTTTGCATGCATGTGTTTGTGCATGTATGTGTTGGTGTGTATGTGTCTGTGGGTTGGGGTGTGTGTATGTGTTTGTGTGTATGTGTGTGTGTGGAAGAGTGTGTGTATGTGTTTGTGTATGTATGTGTGTGTTTACGGGCGTGTGTATGTGTGCGTGTTTGCTGGTGTGTATGTGCATGTATGTCTATGTCTGTGTGCGTATGTGTGCATGAATGTGTGTGTGGGTATGCGTGTATGCGTGTGTATGTGTGTGTGGGTTGGGGTGTGTGTATGTGTTTGTGTGTATGTGTTTGTGCATGTATGTGTGTTTACGGGCGTGTGTATGTGTGCGTGTTTGCTGGTGTGTATGTGCATGTATGTCTGTGCGCGTATGTGAGCATGTATGTGTGTGTGACTGTGAGTGTGTGCATGTGTATGAGTGTGTGTGTATGTATGCTGGTGTGTGTGTGTGGGTTGGGGTGTGTGTGAGAGTGTGTGTCTGCGAGTTTGTATGTGTGATTGTATGTGTATGTTTGTGTGTGTGCATGCGTGTGTATGTGTGTTTGTGCATGTATGTGTGTATGTGTGTGGGTTGGGTGTGTGTTTGCATGTGTGCGTGTGTGTATGTGTGATGGAGAGTGTGTGTTTGTTTGCGGGTGTGTGTGTTTGTGGAGATGGTGGTGGTGTGTATTGGTGATAGTCGTGGTGATGTTGCTTATGGTGATATCTGTTCTGGTGATGGTGGTAGTCGTGGTGGTGATGGTGATGGTAGTGGTGGTGGTGGTGGTGGCGGTGTGTGTGAGAGTGTGTGTCTGCGAGTTTGTATGTGTGATTGTATGTGTATGTTTGTGTGTGGATGCGTGTGTATGCGTGTTTGTGCATGTATGTGTGTGGGTTGGGTGTGTGTTTGCATGTGTGCGTGTGTGTATGTGTGATGGAGAGTGTGTGTTTGTTTGCGGGTGTGTGTGTTTGTGGAGATGGTGGTGGTGGGTATTGGTGATAGTCGTGGTGATGTTGCTTATGGTGGTATCTGTTCTGGTGGTGGTGGTGGTGGTGGTGGTGGTGGTGATGGTGGTGGTGGTGGTCGTATGGTGGTGGTGGTGGTGATGGTGGTGGTGGTGATGGTGGTGGTGGTGGCGGTGTGTGTGAGAGCGTGTGTCTGCGAGTTTGTATGTGTGATTGTATGTGTATGTTTGTGTGTGTGCATGCGTGTGTGTATGTGTGATGGAGAGTGTGTGTTTGTGTGTTTGTTTGCGGGTGTGTGTGTTTGTGGAGATGGTGGTGGTGGGTATTGGTGATAGTCATGGTGATGTTGCTTATGGTGATATCTGTTCTGGTGGTGGTGGTGGTCGTATGGTGGTGGTGGCGGTGTGTGTGAGAGTGTGTGTCTGCGAGTATGTATGTGTGATTGTATGTGTATGATTGTGTGTGTGCATGCGTGTGTATGCGTGTTTGTGCATGTATGTGTGTATGTGTGTGGGTTGGGTGTGTGTTTGCATGTGTGCGTGTGTGTATGTGTGATGGAGAGTGTGTGTTTGTTTGCGGGTGTGTGTGTTTGTGGAGATGGTGGTGGTGGGTATTGATGATAGTTGTGGTGATGTTGCTTATGGTGATATCTGTTCTGGTGGTGGTGGTGGTGGTGGTCGTATGGTGGTGGTGGTGGTGATGGTGGTGGTGATGGTGGTGGTGATGGTGATGGTGATGGTGGTGGCGGTGTGTGTGAGAGTGTGTGTCTGTGAGTTTGTATGTGTGATTGTATGTGTATGTTTGTGTGCATGCATTCGTGTGTATGTGTGTTTGTGCATGTATGTGTGTATGTGTTTGCATGTGTGCGTGTGTGTATGTGTGATGGAGAGTGTGTGTTTGTTTGCGGGTGTGTGTGTTTGTGGAGATGGTGGTGGTGGGTATTGGTGATAGTCGTGGTGATGTTGCTTATGGTGATATCTGTTCTGGTGGTGGTGGTGGTGGTGGTGGCGGTGGTGGTGGTGGTCGTATGGTGGTGGTGGTGGCGGCGGTGTGTGTGAGAGTGTGTGTCTGCGAGTATGTATGTGTGATTGTATGTGTATGATTGTGTGTGTGCATGCGTGTGTATGTGTGTTTGTGCATGTATGTGTGTATGTGTGTGGGTTGGGTGTGTGTTTGCATGTGTGCGTGTGTGTATGTGTGATGGAGAGTGTGTGTTTGCGGGTGTGTGTGTTTGTGGAGATGGTGGTGGTGGGTATTGGTGATAGTTGTGGTGATGTTGCTTATGGTGATATCTGTTCTGGTGGTGGTGGTGGTGGTGGTGGTCGTATGGTGGTGGTGGTGATGGTGGTGGTGATGGTGATGGTAGTGGTGGTGGTGGTGGTGGTGGCGGTGTGTGTGAGAGTGTGTGTCTGCGAGTTTGTATGTGTGATTGTATGTGTATGTTTGTGTGCATGCATTCGTGTGTATGTGTGTTTGTGCATGTATGTGTGTATGTGTGTGGGTTGGGTGTGTGTTTGCATGTGTGCGTGTGTGTATGTGTGATGGAGAGTGTGTGTTTGTTTGCGGGTGTGTGTGTTTGTGGAGATGGTGGTGGTGGGTATTGGTGATAGTCGTGGTGCTGTTGCTTATGGTGATATCTGTTCTGGTGGTGGTGGTGGTGGTGGCGGTGGTGGTGGTGGTCGTATGGCGGTGGTGGTGTCTAATTAAAAGCATTAAAACATACTAAAGATGTGAAAACTTAGAAAAATCACGAGGAAGCTTTAAAAATTCTAAAAAAAAATCATAATACCGCACAAATGGCTAAAATACCTAGCAAACCTCTAAAATAGCATTAACACACCGTGAAATGTTTAGAGAATGCTTAGGATTCGCATGTCAGGAGGTCTAATACCTTCAGCTTCAACATCTTTTAGAGATAGTTTAAAGACAGCTAGAAAGCAATAATGCTGGATAAAGTCGAGAAACATACTTTAAAAGAAGCAGCCCAGATCAGGATAGGCAGGGGTTAACCTTAGAAAAATTGCTAGGGGTGTTCGAGATGTTAACTCCAGAACATGTAAAACTAAGCTAAAGGATCATACAGCTGAATAAAAATTTATAGTGTTGCTAGATATGGGGGGCGCTGGTGATGATGGTTAGTTATGTTAGGTTATGATAGTCTTAGAAGGAATGTAAGCGATTTCTGACGTGTTACCATTAGAACATACTGAACTATCTAAAAGAATCGTTAAAATGAGATCAGCATGTGTGGTATACTGGAGCACTGAACAAAATCGAAGACAATAGCTATTTAAACAATAAGGTTACGTCTTCTAATGTTAGTTTTAAAAAGAGAGATAGGGAGGAGAAGAAAAAACATGTATAATGTCAAATAACAATGACGATATATCTCTAAAGAGGCTTATGGTTAAGTTAGGTTAGTCTAGAAAGACTGCAAGCAATGCTCTAGACAAGAACATTATAAATTTACAAAAGGAGAAATTTGATCGTGAAAGCAAAACAAATTGCTAAAAAGGGTCTACATGCTCATTAAAAGTATCATAACATACTAAAGATGTGAAAACTTAGAAAAATTGCGAGGAAGCTTTAAAAATTCCGAAAACCTTCAGAATACTGCACAAACGGCTAAAATATCAAGCAAACCTCTAAAATATCATTAACACACCGTGAAATGTTTAGAAAATGCTTAGGATTCACATGTTATGGGGTCCAATAACTTCGACTTCAACGTAATAGGTTAGAACATATTTTACTGATAGTTTAAAGCTCTATAAAGAGCTAGAAAACAATGTTGGATAAAGCTGAGAAAAATACTTTAAAAGAAGCAGGTCAGATCAGGATAGGTGGCGGGGTTACCCTTAGAAAACTGCATGCTGTGTTCGAGATGTTAGCACCAAAACATAATATAGAGCTATGCGAAAGGATCATACACCTGAATAAAAGTTTATGGTATTGCTGGATATGGGGTCGTTGGTGATGGTGTCGATGTAGGTTATGGTTGCGCTGGTGATGGTGGTGGAGGTGATATTGCTAGTTATGATGGTTGTAAAGGAGATGGTGTTGGTGGTGTCGTTATAGCGATGCAAAACTCAACAGTCGCTTTCACATAATCTGCGGGCACGTGACGTAGAAATAGTGGTGCAACGTGATACTTCAAATACCATGAGAAAACTTTATTTTCTAGACTGAAGCTCTATAAAAGAGCTGCAGAAGCCAGCACTGACGAATATGGCGTTCGAAATTCTTTAAAGGAATACAAGGCTTGCAAGGTTAGGTTAGGTTAGGTTAGGGAAAAATATGAAAGTATAGCATATAAGATAATGCCATGTAACGAACGTGGAACGATCTGTAACTATAATAGAAGCCAGTGAGACAGTAAAACTGTGAGAGATTGGTTGTAAAGCCTATTAAAAGACTCCGAAATTCACTAGATGTACCATGAACATCCTTCTAAAGGTCACAAAGGCATCAAAAAGCCAGAAAGGGACTATGTTAGCTTGATTAGTATGCTTAGATCAGGTTAGTATGCTTAGGTGGTGAGAGTATGGTTAGGTTAAGATAGCTTGGTTTGGGCTATGTTAGCCTGATTAGTATGCTTAGGTCAGGTGAGTATGCTTAGGTGGTGAGAGTATGGTTAGGTTAGGCAAGCTTGGGTTGGGCTATGTTAGCTTGATTAGTATGCTTAGGTCAGGTGAGTATGCTTAGGTGGTGAGAGTATGGTTAGGTTAGGATAGCTGGGGTTGGGCTATGTTAGCTTGATTAGTATGCTTAGTTCAGGTGAGTATGCTTAGGTGGTGAGAGTATGGTTAGGTTAGGATAGCTTGGGTTGGGCTATGTTAGCTTGATTAGTATGCTTAGGTCAGGTGGGTATGCTTAGGTGGTGAGAGTATGGTTAGGCTAGGATAGCTTGGGTTGGGCTATGTTAGCTTGATTAGTATGCTTAGGTCAGGTGAGTATGCTTAGGTGGTGAGAGTATGGTTGGGCTATGCTGGCTTGGGTTGGGCTATGTTAGCTTGATTAGTATGCTTAGGTCAGGTGAGTATGCTTAGGTGATGAGAGTATGGTTAGGCTAGGATAGCTTGGTTTGGGCTATGTTGGCTTGATTAGTATGCTTAGGTCAGGTGGGTATGCTTAGGTGGAGAGAGTATGGTTAGGCTAGGCTAGCTTGGGTTGGGCTATGTTAGCTTGATTAGTATGCTTAGGTCAGGTGAGTATGCTTAGGTGGTGAGAGTATGGTTGGGCTATGCTGGCTTGGGTTGGGCTATGTTAGCTTGATTAGTATGCTTAGGTCAGGTGAGTATGCTTAGGTGATGAGAGTATGGTTAGGCTAGGATAGCTTGGTTTGGGCTATGTTGGCTTGATTAGTATGCTTAGGTCAGGTGGGTATGCTTAGGTGGAGAGAGTATGGTTAGGCTAGGCTAGCTTGGTTTGGGCTATGTTGCCTTGATTAGTATGCTTAGGTCAGGTGGGTATGCTTAGGTGGAGAGAGTATGGTTAGGCTAGGCTAGCTTGGGTTGGGCTATGTTAGGTTTGGTTAGGGCAGGTTAGGCTAGGCTAGGCTAGGTTGGGTTAGCTTGGTCAGACTATAAGATAGAGGAGTTGGTAATGATGATGATTGTCGGCGAGTTAGGTTATTCGTGAAATGTAATCAAAATAATAATGCGAGAAATGCAATAAATGACTGAATAGGTTAGACTGCTCTTCAACTATTATAAAACAAAGCGATTACTGAAGAAAGCTTAGTAAAATACCCCTAGCAACTTCAAAAATACCTGCTTCAGTGCCTTAAAACATCTTCAAATTGGCGAAAAAATGCTTCTCACGAGTTTAAGATGCCCTGAAAATCCTCAAAATATCTGTGAAGGAGCTGAAATGTCTTAATTAGTGCTCGAAAAATACCATTAAAAGCGTCTAATGCCTATAAAAGTGTTTCAAAGGATTCTGAAAACCAATCAAAATGTTGGTGACAAAGTCTAAAATATCCCTATAGTGCTTAAAATGTCTCTAAAATGGCCGAAACGATATTTAACTGGTAGAGATACGTCTAACAGCCTTGAAATAGACGGTTCAGTATTCCTAATATCGTGAAAATTATCTTCCATTACCCTTCAAAGTGCTTAAAGCAAACAATAATGGACAGGGGCGTCCAGAATAACTGTCGGATTGCCTTAAATAATGTCAAATTCGTCTAAAATACTCTGAAAAATGTTTAAACTGGACGTAAAAGTCTTCAGAATATCTGGAAACAGGCTGAAATATCTATCAACGAGTCTAAACGGGTCTCAATACACGCTGAAAATATATAATATGACTTCTAAATAATCCTCGAAATTGCTTGAAAAGTTGTTAAATATGTTGTAAAAGCGTCCTGAATATACCAAAAGCGTCTAAAAGATCTAGCAGAGGGTGAAAAATTGCAACAAAATGGGGTGAAACGTCTTAAAAATGTATGAAAATGACTGAATAACTCTGAAAATTGGCTGAAAAGTTGTTAAATATGTTGTAAAAGCATCAAGAATATGCTAAAAGTGCTTAAAAAGATCTATCAGAGGACTCAAAATAGTATCAAAATGTTTATGAAATTCCTAGAGGGAGATCAGGGTAGCGTATGACAGGATAGAATAGATAAGCAGAGGAGGGAATAGGATAGATGATAAGAGGATAGAATGAATGTCTAGAAACGTATCATGTTAGTAGAATAGAATAAATAATAATAAGAGGATCTATCTTAGGTTAGGCTAGGTCATGTTAGATTAGGATAGGTTAGGTTAGGTTAGGATAGGTTAGACGAGTAGAAGTATGGGGCTTAGGTTAAATTATCAAAGACGGGAGTAAATAGTGGGAGCTGGGTTAGGTTAGGTTAGCCATGTAGAAGTATGAAGCTTAGGTTAGGTTAAGATAGGTTAGAAGAGTAGAAGTATGGGGCTTAGGCGAGGTTAGGTTAGGTTAGCATAGGTTAGACGAGTAGAAGTATGGGACTTAGGCTAGGTTAGATTAGGTTAGGTTAGGTTAGGTATGGGGCTTAGGTGAGGTGAGGTGAGGTGAGGTTAGGTTAGGTTAGGTTAGGTTAGGTTAGCGTGGCTATGTGGGGCGAGGTAACATTATGTTGGGGTAATATATTCAATCAAGATAGAAAGCTCTTGCATTAGGAGACATACAGCAATATAGTGGACGACATACTCAGCTACCATGAACGCTCATAAACATACATACACTGCTATAGGCTTTAAAAGTTATCCCTAGAGATTCATTCAAACACCTACAACGTCCTGCTTCCCCTGCCACCTTACGTATTAATGCTTAGATTACGCATGGCGGCCATCTTGCGCATAAAAAAGTGCGCCAGCTCTGTCCTACCCTACCTACTCATATCACTTCCACATGTGCCCAACCAGTCACACGAAGGATATGAAAATAGGACGATTCAACTGGGACACCCTGTATTTTTCCTGAACTATGTTATTGCCTATATCCTAAGGTTCCCCAGTTATACCAAATTCAATCAGGACGAACAGCACGCCATATTGTATTCACAGTAACTTCAATATGTGCCTTTTATTCTTCATATCGATACATCAAACAAATGCTTTCTAATCAAAATGGTACAACGGTTCTTGAGAGAAAGCAATGGACGTGTTTACAAGGGGAAATTGTGAAAATCCTCACGCTTCATCCTGGAAAGATACTGAACCTATAAACCAAGTTGTTATTTGTCCGACTGAAAGTACATTTTTGATTCAAGGAGTACGTAATGTGCTTCCGATGAAATTGGTAACGAATTTTTGGATGGGACATGAAACGTAGCAGAGAGGGGGAAAACAAAAACCATTCGCCACATTTCCGAGAGACAAAAGAAGCCCGTAGGGGTGGCTAGTCATTCTCTTTGTTGCATACTGTTGTTACACATGGTTAAACAACCTTTCTATTTGATATAATCTTCACTACCAGTTTGCTGTTACGTTATTTCCCAGCTGCCAATAGTCTCTGGATATTTGGTTAGCTGGAGACAAGGCAATATACTCGTACTTGTCCAACTGTTGAGCAATATCACAGGCAGTTTCGCAATTAAATTACCAACCTCCACTTAAAGGAAAGCCCTGCTGGGATATTGATTGAGTGCAGAATGCTGTGTGGCTGTTTTTCCTTTTGTCCCCGTTTTTACTTTCTCTACTGGTAAGTACAGGAAGTATTGTATTCCACTCAAAAATTCGATGTCGAGATTTTACCGGAAATAACTGTTTTGAGACACCCTGAATCAAAAAAAAAAAAAAGAAAAGAAAAAAAAAGAAACATTTTAGAAAAAGATCCACACGTGTGTGTGTGTGTGTGTGTGTGTGTGTGTGTGTGTGTGTGTGTGTGTGTGTGTGTGTCTGTGGACAGCGTAACTCAAAAACGAAAAGTCGGTTAAGAACCAAAGTTGGTATTTAAGTTTAATGTCTTTCAAGGATGCGACACGAAGATTTTGAAGAAAATAGCCCCAACCTAAACTACCCTTTACATGGAACATTTTTCGAAAATTTTGATTTTCTTGAAAATGGCTCAAACGATTTTGATTAAAATGCCATATGTTTAAGATATTTGTATGACAAATGAAACGTATATTTTGAATTTTCTGGCTATAGCCTATGTAGTCCTGTTTACTCTGGATGACTTTTGAATAACTCGTAAACCGTAAGATATAAACCAAATCTTGCTATACAAAAAATGTAGATCTCGCTAAAACACGCAATTTATGTCCAAATAAATGTATTTGTAGAGTGAACCATTTCGGAGATATTCCTTGTTATTTGTGTCAGTTTCGGAAAACTTAAAACTTTCGTGAAATGGAACATCGTTAATTCATTTTTATGTTAACCGTGCAAAGAGAACGGAATTTGAAAACTTTAAAAGACTGGACTACTCAGCTAGATGCAAACAAACGTAATCTCGGATACTCACAGCAGGGCAGAGACATAATTAATTCCCATCCTTCTTTCTTACGGTCGTGGAATTCTGCAATGCAAGTAGTTGCATATTTTGTAGCTCGTGTGAAGCCTCACTATGTGGAAACTTCAAAAGTGCAAAATAAATGGATTTTTGTCTCAAATGTTTTTAGGCCTCTAGATTGTGAAGAGAATGTGTCGTACAATTGCTACAAAAGTTTTGGTATTTTTCCAGGAGAGTAACGTGAATAACGTGAACAAGGGAAATGGTATAAATCTGCAACTACCAGTCTTACAAATCAAGCTCTAACTTTATCCTCTTAATCACAAAAACAGATTCGTCCTCCCATTGAATTGTATGTACTACTACATGTACTCCGCACCATCCGCCTCTGACTAGCAGGTCTGGTTGTTTGCCTTGGTCAGTGGAGGGGGGAAGCGAGTGTGTGCTCGCTAGTCGATCACCCCTGCTGTATACCATTAGCACGGTGCAGTAAGTTTATTATCTTAAGTTACAATACTACGTAACAGGATGTAATCATGTCCGCGATGAAAACCATTAACACTGAACCTGCTCACAAAGCCATAAAAACGCCGTAAAGTCGTAAAGGGACCTCCACTTGGTACATGTTATGGGCAAACCGTGAAAGGGGGCAATTATATCCTTAAAGTTACAATTTTTCAATACGCTGTTAACGTTTGTGTTTCTCCCGATGTTACAAAAAGAGAACAAAATCTCAAAGCCAGCATGTAGCACCCGCTTTTAAATATTTGGCAATCGGTTTGCTGTATTCCCCTTGTACCTGCAACAAAATGCGTAAATGCTTACATGGATTAACATAAAGCACATAGTGAAATAAACCTTCGTTTGGTAGAGACCATGTAAAAATAAACGACAGAGTGTAGAGAAAGTAGTGTGACTACAACTGTATTTTTTTTAAATTATTTTATTTATAGAAACCCAGATTCCCTCAAATGTGACACAGAGGACCAGACTCTAGAAACACGTGTTCATTACTCTTTATGACACTATTTTTAAACACTTAAAACACGTTTGATGTTTTCCCAACTTTATCCAATAAAGGGAAACATTTTCACTCAAACAGGAATCTGATGCCGTTTAGAAACTTAACACTGTCACAAAGAGAATTGTCAGATTTATACTTTATTTATTTTAAGGGACCACCTCCGTAGCGCAGTTGGTATTGCGCCTGCCTCTGGCGCGGAGGACCCGGGTTCGATCCCCGGTACCGGCATGGGATTATTTCCCCGCTGGGAGGTTTTGGTACGGGGTGCACTCAGCCTCGTTAGGTCCCTGAAGGGCCAATATTTTTTTTTTTTTTTTTTTTTAATTAACGTCCTCCAACATTGTGTCATATCGGACGAATGAATGAAATGAAATGGGTGAAATGATGCTCAAATGAGCCCGAGGTCCATGGAGCTTTAAGTTACCCGACATTCGTCTTCTCAGGGTAGGGAAAACCTCGGAAAAAAACCTTACCCGGATAACTTACCCTAAGCGAGATTCGAACTCGCGACCTCTTGAACGTGAGGCAGACACGCTAACCATCACGCTACCGAGGCGGGCCTGAAGGGCCAATAGATGAGCTATCCCGATAGAAAGGTAAAGGTCAAGTAGTCACCTTACGGTCGGGGGAGTCGGCGTGCTGACCCCCGCTACCCCCTACCCCCTACCTGCACTCCTCCGTGGCCTTGGCTGCGGCTGGAGGACCCAGCGGTCTGGCGATGAGGGTAACCTCTGCATAGAGGAGACGCTCTAGGAACATATACTTTTAAGGTATTCCACAAGAAGTCGATATCGAGATTTTACAAGAAATACATGTTTTGAGACCCCAGAATAAAATAAAACATGTTTAGAAAGTGTCGCACGCACTGTGTGTAAACAACATAACTAAAACGAAAAGTAGGTTAAATAAGAGTTTAAAGGAACCTCCCGCACTCTGAGCTATTCTTTGCATTCACGATGTTGAAAAACTTTCAGTTTTCTGTGAAGTGGCTCAACAATTGTGATAAAAATTACACGGAATTAAAACATTTATATGAAAAATAAAACGTACATTATAACTTTTCTTGGAATGAAGTCCTTTTCGTTCGGAGGGAATTTTGTAAAACTGTGAAGTTTAAAGGATAGGGAAAAATGCACAGAAAAATCGGATGTGTTGCACTCACATGACTTTCTCTACTCTTGTACTAACCATTCTTACAAACTCTTATTCCTATATCTTCTTTCCGTTAGTTGACAAACATTTGCAGAAATTATCTTACTGCTTATTTCCTTGTAGGTACAAGGGGAATGTTAGAATACAGTAGGCTCTGAGCGATAGTCAAATCTTTTGAAGCTTTGAAATTCCATTCTCTTTGCAAGCTTAACATATAAGAAATGAAGTTAGTTTTCCAAAACTCTCACAAACAAGGAATATCTCCGAATTGGTTCACTCTACAAAAAAAAAAAAAAAAAAAAAAAAAAAAAAAAAAAAAAAAAAAAAAAAAAAAAATTAATAATAATAATAATTTGGACATAAATTGTGTGTTTTAGCAAGATCTACATTTTTTGTACAGTAAGATTTGGCCTATCTCTTACGCTTTGCCAGTTATGCAAAAGTCATCCAGAGTAAACATGACTACGTAGGCTATAGCCAGAAAATTCATAATATAAATCTCGTTTGCCATAAAAATATATTAAACATATGGCATTTTAATTCTAATCGTCAGTCATTTTCGAAAAATTTTTCCATGCAAAGGGTAGTTTAGGTTGGAGGAACTTTCTTCAAATTCTTCGTTAGCATCCTTTAAAGACACAGACCTTTTTCTAAAAATGTTTTCTTTTTTTATTCAGGGCCCTCAAAACATTTCCAGTAAAATCTAGACATCGAATTTTTGGGTGAAGTACAGTATTTCCTCTACGTAGTAGAAAAAGTAAAAAAAATACCTATTTTCCTTATTTTTCAGCTTTAGGTCATATTTTGGTGATTTTTAAGGAATAAGTGCATGCATATTTTAAGAGATTTGAGGTCATACAAATCTGAACCCTAATTATAAGGAAATGTGTAATACAGCTATTTGTGGAAGGGTTTATCTGGATTAACTTGAAGTGACAGAACAGGTAGTTTGTGTACCCAATAATAAATGATATTGGCAGAGAAAGTGACACAAGACTAGTGATAAATGTCCTAAGATACACGTGTTGATCGATCCGGATCTACACCACCATCTTGAGGGCTGTCCTTTTACGAAATCTGTGACAACGACCCATAAACACGTTACACTTGCAAGCCTTGTCAACTGATAATTGCTCGACGTGCACTTGTTTTTGTGCTATATAAAGCAAAACGTCTCAACAAGGAAAGGAAATGTGGAGAGGCGGATATCGGATGAGCAAGCACTTCCGTCAAGTTTCCTAGCACAGCGGCACTTTGCTGCGCTTGCGCATTACACAGCAGTCTTCTGTCAAATCGCATTATGTTGTACACAAGGTCATTTATTGTGTTGCTACTTCAACCGAACTTGTAGTGCAGGCATGGGCACGAGAAGAGAGGTAGCGATTGAACTTGCCTTACCCACCCCACGTTCTCTTACCGTGTTCTCTTGGATACAACACGTACAGTGGTGGGTTCGTTCCACCTGCGCGACTGTGATTAGGCAAATTACATCATCTTGAAGTTTATAACCTTCCTTGTCATACGCAGTAATATCCTTACACTTGCCTTATGATTAACACACTAAACTGTTTCTCTTTCACAATAAATAAAGCGATAAAGTTGAACTGCTATTTAGCCATAAAAATATTTTTAAACTATTTGATCAACAAATAAATTCTTTGATTTAAACGTAATTTTAGCTTCAAACTTTGAAATACAATAGATTATATTAAATAAACTAATAAACTAAATCCCTAACAAGTGGAATCATAGTGTCCCTTTTAAATGTTTACAAATACGAGTATTCAGAAAGTACCTTTTGAAATAATTGTAAATAAACACCTGTAAGATCACCAAAGTTTGATTTATGCTTCTGATATTGTAACGCCTTGTATTTGCAAATTGAAATCCGCATATTAAACAACAAATTTACTGTTTTTGTAACTTACGACACATTCCTCCACCACTCTTCATGAAACAGCCATACTCGCCACTGAATGAGGCGTGTCGGAACCTGAACAGCAGTGAAGGGGAGGGATGGCAGGTGGAGTGATGCAAGAACGTGTTTCAGTGGAGTGACCCAGTTGAGGCGATTTTGCCCATCCTGTCGTAGAGTTAAGTACTTGGTTTCCAACATCGTTATATTTACAAATCCAGCCCAATAGCACCACTGCTATCAAAATCGTTGAATGCCCAGGGAATATCTCGCAACTTGACCCAACGCGGACCTCATGCACTGCCTATTCGTAATCGTTTCGACCACTTGGCGGGGTAAGGAAGGGAAAGACAGGTCCGTGCAGCAAGCAGCACGTGGCGGCACACACAATACGTATGTAAACAGTACAGGCCACGTTGAACGTTCTACTCTCTATTATAAGTGAATAGTAAAAGAAGCCAGCATTACATCTGAAAAAAACTTATAAAAGAAACGTACAATAAACACAAGATGCGCGCTGTGAATCCCATAGAATATGTATGGCCATAGCTAAAAACAAACATTGCAGCCAATAATGGCTTCGGAAGAGAACATGTTACTGAAATGCGAGCCTCAGTTCAAAATACTATAAATGACATTGAAAACAAGCATCATTCGCGTAACTACATACGTCATGTTGAGCTAGAAAACAATGTTCCTTTGAACACATAATGGAAAATATCCAGTCCCTGATAATCGATTTATAAGACACCATTAAAGTTACATTAATTTCATCGTGTAACTAGTACCATAAGATATGTATATTTTACTGTTTTATTTATTCTTCGTGTTTGCAGATTACTGCTCGTTCCTGATATCTTCTCTGGTCTATGCATCCGGGTTTCTCATTTACAATCACGTCGAAGCAATTTTCAGCCAAACAGATACTGTACACGATCTGTTCGCGACCATGTTGCACAATAAAAGGATGTTGCAACGCCGATACTTCAACTGCTCACGGCTGGCACACGACCAACACGTGCCTTACCTGACGTAGCATATATATGAACCATTACAAATAAAAGTCTAATGCCATTATGTTCTTTGATAAGCCAATTTCGAAAAAAATAAATGGCTTTTGTTCCAAATTGGATGCGCAATTCCACAGGAATGTTTTCGAAATAATTAATCGCTTAAAAGAATTGAAGGAATACTCCGAGCAGATTTTTGGGACATGAAGTAACTCGATAGCGTTGCGTTGAGGTTGGTCAGGGAATTGAACTGGTTTCTGGATATAAATACGTCGGTCGCTTGCAGACGATTGTGATTGGCCTACACTCGCACAGTAAACAAACGGAGACGGTATTGTATATCTTTATGTTCACCAGATGCATGGTAGCAGTAGTGAAGCGTGTTTATGTACAGACCTAGTGAAAGTGACACCCACACAATCTACAGTGTTGCCAGCTTGTTTTCGACAAAACTAAAATATCTGCGTAAGAAATGGTCAGAGACAAAAACGTAAGATACAAAATGTGTTCCAAATACCGAGATCTATCACTGGTTTAGATAAATGTAATGACTTCCCTTCCAGCCGGTATAGAAAGAGGGATTTCAATAATCATTTTGCTTCTTCCTAACATGTTATCAACACTCCACGGATCACCAGCCATGTAGTATCTATAAAATGTTTCGGCCATACTAAGCTCCTTTCAAATCCCACAATATAGTTATATCTGACTTTAAATACGACCTGTTCCGGTATGCTTCAGTGTCTTTTACTGACTCTCCAAGGCTCTTCACCGCAGTTGTAGAGCTGGCGCAACTAAAGCTTGCCAATCTCCAGGATGTACAAAGACTATTTTCGTAAACATATTGTACCATCTAGTTACGCCGCTTGCAGGGCCACAGAATCCCTATTATGGGCTCCAGTATCTAACAACGTCTCGAGGAGTGCATATCGCAGTGAATTAATGGACAAAGTAGAGAGCGGGGCCAGCAAGTACAATGCGGAGAGTGGCAATGGCATGTGGCCTTCAATCGAGCGAGGTAACCCGCTTTATCTGACTAGTATCAAAGTTTCGCGCAGCTCTCCTTGGCAAGCTTTAGTTGCGTCAACAGCGAAGTATTTTCCTATGTATCTGTCTTTTAAGATACAATTACTTTGTTACTTTTATGCCATTCTGAGGAGGTTCTGAGCCTACACCACTGATACCTGCACTTGTTTATGTGCACGTATGTCATCGCTTATGAAGTCGAGTCCAACAACGCACAATCATCTGCACTCACCAGAGAGAGGGGGGGGGGGGGTGTTATGCAGTTAACGCCAATCCAAATTCGAACTCGGACCCTCGGATTGCAGGTCAGACATGCTAGTAGCACAGTCTGCTTTCATCAAACTGAGGACTGATACATGCTGGACGCCATTGTGACGGGGAAAACCTCAGAAGTGGACACCACAAGGACATTCTCTGGAAGGAAGTTTTAAAAGCTGATACTGTGATAAATGACGAACATGCATCAGCATCAAGCGGAAGTGGTATACACAGAGATCAGTTTATCAAATTATTATATCATTTAATTATTTTACTCTTAACTATGCACTCATTTTTTGTGAAGAAATACAAAGCTTTGTGAGCTATTCATAAAACAAATAGAATAGCAGCAGGTCCGTATGTCTTGTCTTTACTTTCATACTTAAATGCCTCGTTTAACCACAATTTAACATTTTTGTTTTGAACAAATTCCAATTTCCACTCGAGTTCATATTGTAGCGATCCAGGTTAGGGAACGAACCCCAGTTATCGGAGGCAACACCCGGTAAAGTATTGAAATTAGGGTGTGTAATGAATCCACATTAACAGAACGCCTCGCAGCGTACAATATTTTAAGTTAACCCAATTAAAGTCACGAGGTACAGTCCAAAACAACATCGCCACGCCGGTCGTGGTCACAAAGAGTATTTTGTATATCATTTGAATAAGCAGCTGTTTATATACTCAGCTAGTGGTAATGTGTTGAGTAGAGGTTTAGAATAAAGGGCTCTGATTGACACCCCCTTTCCTGGCGCTTGCTCTACCTCTAAGTTACACTCCCCTCCCCCTTGCAGCGCCCGATATTTCCACAGTTGTTACAATATGTAGCTATGGGGAAAACAGTTAAATAGCAGTTTCCAAGAATTCAAAGCCAGATATTACACTCAACTAAACAAGCTACGTCAACCTCACAATGGGAATTACCAATTTCGAGTCAGTAAATCAAATCTTGATTTAAAACACTAGTTGATGAAATCACTTCCCAGCACGTAGTATCGCATCCTATTATATGTGGAAGTTATGTAACCACTATTACAATTCCAAACAAACGGACACGTGGAAAACAATGGTTCTCACCCAGGTAGGGATTGTTTGCTTTAAACCCAACAGATGGTGTCCTGCATGCTAACATAATCGCTGTAATTAACACCAACAATGGCTGTATCTTTAGCACGGTGTATTTTAGGAGAAGTTGCTCGTACTAATGTCAACTCAACAAGTAGACTGTCACCAAAAGTTTAGTAGGGTCGCTCTAAGTCTACACTTCGGCCTCTTTGAGTCTGCCTTGGTGAAGCGTGACAAATGTTATGGCTCTTGTGACTCACTGTTTTGAGCGATGTTCACTTTGGGAACTTCGGCGTCTTTGATTCTAGCGTTGGGGTAACTGCTGCCGAACTTAAAGCACTGTTGTTCACATGTTTCTTAAAAAAGGTAAATACAAAATATGTAGTAAACTTTCATCACAGAGACGGGTAGAATCGTCCCTTTATGTCACACCGGAAAGCCGATGAGTGTCCTGACCACAACAAGAGAAAACTATAATGGAGTAAATTTGTCACAGTCGGCCGTTGGTAAATTCCAATAACCTGCATTTTCTGAACAACGCATCGTGTTATATCTTGTCTGATTTAGCGCCCTTCAGAGTTTGTACTGTATTCCTCCATGGACAGCATTTATAACTGCGAATGTCCTTATTTTCTTTATTTTATGTCTGATTAAAATAGCACATATCACATCTTAGTTTCTCATTGAATACTAATTGCCATTTATTTTGTTTCACTAATTTCTCTCATCATCATTACTATACAAGCGAGGTGCCACCCCGTTAACCTGTGCTACTCGCATTCGGGAGGTCGCACGTTCTATCCCCGTCGATCGATCTCTCTGACTTAGGTTTTTCCGTGGTTTCCCCTTGTCACTAAGCGAATGCTGCTGGTATAGATTCTCCTCCACGGATTTCTTTCCTTTCTCGTTTCACTCCCTTATATTTCAGGTTCGGTTGGTAGTGAGTATTTCCGGCGGATGCGGACAGGTGACACAGATGCGGGCGCTCAGTAAAATTATTTTCCCTCCCCTCGGAACTTGCTGCAGTGGCCACAACGGTCGCCCCGTCGCCCTCTCACTGGGTAGGAGAAATGCTTCTGTGGTGCCCAACAGTGAGGGCCTTCTGTGCGTCTGTGTGCTTCGCTGGCTGCGTCCTCTGACACGCCTGGGTCTCCCATCACCCTATTCCTTGCCCCTGGGGGGGGGGGGGTAGTGGCCCTCAATAGATCCCTGTCGAGTTGCAACGAGCCGAGGTGCCCCCTCCCTCCTCCTCTGTTCCTTCAATTACAAAATCGCATCACACATTTTATTTCATTACATTGAACTTTTCTCTGCTTTTGAGGCCTAAAAGTTACTTCATCTGTTTGGATTTTGTTTTGTAAACAAATGTTTCGAAGTTTTTCTTTGATTCCTTCATTCAAATTTAAAGCAAATGTGTTTTTATTCCAGTGGCTTATCGAGTATTAAACATATGCTAAAAATACATGAAAGGATTCTCCAGAAAATAAATTCCATTACCGAAACTGGGTACCATACCTGTAATGAAGTAGGTATGTAATACTACACAAGGGGCTCTAATGACCTAGCTGTCGACGAGCTCTTAAACCCTAATCAAGTAATCACTCACAATACTACACAATCCCGGCCGGCTTCGGGAGGTCGGCGCGCATTTTACCAAAGGGTCGCTCTCATCTTAAGCAAATGATTCATTCCTATAATCTACAAGAGATGAAGGTGTTTGTTGATTTGCGTTAACGGCACCTCTGTGGTTCAAAGTTGCAGAACGGTAGACCAAGGTCGCTCCATCTGTTCAAGCGGTTCTACGCTTTGATCCCAAAGCTTAAATATATGGTTACGACTTCATTCTGAAGCTATAATTACGAACGCAATAAAAAGATGAACAACCAGACTGCTAAAGTGTCCTACAAAGGGTTCCTGTTTCTCACATAAAAGAATCAATTATAAAAAAGCAGAGAGCTGACCTAGAAAACCTGCTGGAGGTAACAGCAACATCAATACGATCATCTGCTCACGAATTGCTCTCTGCATGACAATGGCTTTGACCTCTGGCAACATGGGAATGTGCCGACTTCACTTGCCATATAGAGATAGATAACCAACCATTAACTTTGCATTTCTTCTCGGTCGTAGCATCAACCGAAATCCTCCAGTTAATGTCAAAATGACATATTCAGATGTTTGCATCATGTAACAATTCCAGATGATACCACTCATATGAACATAGCCTGGCAAAGTCAGAGATTCTTCTTCCTCTTCCTCCTCCTCAACATGGATTAGGTCTTTAGACCCGTTCCGAGGCTACTCAAACTGCTCTCCCCAGCTCATTCGGGGTCATTCGATGTCTCTTCATAAGTAACGCCAGGTGCGATTGTCAATTTATCTACAGAATTTGAATGTCACGAGTTGCATTTATTAACACTATTTCACGAATTAACCGAGTGGGATGGCTCAAGCGGTAATGTCTGTGGCCCGCATTCGGGAGGTCGCGGCTTCGATCCCCGTGGTTTCCCCATGTCACTTAGGCGAATGCTGGGGGTGCATTATTTCATACCACGGTTTCCTTTCCATCATTTTCCTTCATTCCATTTCCTTATCATCTTTAAGCTGTACTTTCAGGCGTGCAGTGTTGGCAGTGCCGGGCAGATGGCGCGGATGATTGCGCATGGTAACTGCTGTTCCAGGCGCTACGTGACCTTTGGCCGGCCTTGTCCGCTCAGTGCGATACCGGAACCGCGGTATGATGCTGGCTGCTTGGCGGGGCCTGGCGCCGGGATGAAGAGATCTCAGCACTTGTTAGGGACTTCCGCGCGTCTTTGTGGCCTGCCTAGCTGCGACCCGGAGTGGCGCCTTCGGTTCCCTCATTCCATCCTTGCCTCCTGGGGGGGGGTGGGTGGTAGCCACAATAGATCTGCGTAGGTCGAAGTGAGCGAGGTGTCCCCCTCTGAATCTCTAGCCTTTACCCTTTTACACCTTTATATCACGAATTAAACTGCGATATAGCCAATGAAATGCTATTTAAATGTTGTATTGCAATTTCTAACCTCTTAAAAGAAATATGTAGCACGGATACATACATCGACATTCATTGGTACGGCCTATAAGATTCTTATATTGATGCTCCAATTTTTTAACATGTTGGTAATGTCAGAAGTTGAAGTTTCTGCTGTTAATTTATAATTTCCTTCAATACAACATTTGTCAAACTGATTCCAAACTTATTTGTTGTCTTCCCTCTTCGAATTGAAAAGGTTTTTTAACGGAGATTAATATATGCTTGAGAATTTGAAACTTTATCTATCTAATTTTTATACTCTTTTGGCATCTCTGTCACTTTGTTTTAATTCTGGCTTTTGCCTCACTGGTTTGTATATTTATGTATATTTATTTTCCTTTTTGCTAGTAATTTTATTTTGTATGTAAATTTATATCTGGCTTTTGCCATGAAATGTCTTTTAAGGGTGCTGATGACCATGTAGTTAAGCACCCTTAAGCCCACATCTCTTCGAATTATTTCATCTATTTCAGCACCGAAGCGAGAGTCAGCCATATTTGACATCTGAATAACGGCTCGCTTGCATCAAATTGCGTCAGCTGTAGCACAGTGCTAACCTGGTCATAACATAAGTAAAGCAGAGGAGGTGATAAATTTGCAATGAAATCTGATAATTTTTTTCTCGAATGAAGGCTGTCATTGGTTGAAATTTTAAATTGTTATGCACGTGATTGGTTGATTTCATCCAAGTCACATGAGTGGAGTAGTCGTCCTAGTGATGCTTGCCATGGCAATCTAGAAGGTTCCATCCTCCTAACATCATTATTCCACTTGCTCTGATATCTTTTGATTTCTTCCACAAATGTTTTACTTGTCTAGTTCTTCCCTTATATCTAGGTTCCGTGGAGTCGATCTTTTCTAGTAACAGCCAATAAGGGCCTGGACATGCCTTCAGTCTTGGTTTTTCCTTGGTTCTAATTACCCATGTCTCACATGCATATTTGAACGAGGATTTGGATACTATTCTAGATAATATTTATTCAAGATCCTTTCTCATATTCCTGCCAAAATGTCTTAATACACACCTACTGATTTAATATTTTTTTCCATTTATGCCGAACAATCACTGATATATTTGATCCCAAATATTTAAAGGTACACTCCTGCTCAATTATTTGATTACTTTTGTTTTTTCTCCCGAAATTTCCATATTACATTCTTTCATTGTCTCATTCAAATTGAACACCTATTTCTGCATATCCTCCTCATTCTCTGCCAATAATCCAGAGATTTCAGTCTTACAACTATAAAAATCTGATGTGTTACACTCACATGACTTTCTCTACTCTTGCACTAACCATTCTTACAAACTCTTATTCCTATATCTTCTTCGTGTTAGTTAAGATAAACATTTGTACAAATTATCTTATTGCGTATTACCTTGTAGGTACAAGGGGAATATTAGAATACAGTAGGCTTTGTGGGATAGTCAAATCTTTTAAAGCTTTGAGATTCCGTTCTCTTTGCACACTTAACATATAAAAATGAACAACGATGTTCCATTTCAGAAAGTTTTAAGTTTTCCGAAACTGACACACATAACAAGGAATATCTCCGAAATGGTTCACTCTACCAAAAACCATAAATTGCGTGTTTTAAGAGATGTACATTTTTGCATAGTAAGATTTTGTCTATCTCTTACGGTTTACCAGTTATGCAAAAGTCGTAGTTTAGGGTAGGGCTATTTTCTTCAAAATCTTCGTGTCGCATCCTTGAAAGACATTAAACTCAAATACCAACTTTGGTTTTTAACCGACTTTTCGTTTTTGAGTTATGCTGTCCACAGACTGACTGACAGACAGACACAGACACGCACACAATGCTTTTTCTTTTGATTCAGGGGTCCTCAAAACATATATTTCCGGTGAAATCTCGACATGGAATTTTTGGGTTGAATACAATACTTCCCCTACTTACCAGTAGAGAAAGTAAAAGCGACCCATGCATAACTCCAGTCAGTTCTTCCCCTGGACTCTAATTGCAACGTAAACTATGCTCTTTTCTCCTGATACCTCTACATACGTAATCAAAACAATTAGTTAAGGCTAGTTCATAATAACCGGAGAACAAAAACGGGAACGAGAAGCAAAAATCATTTACTTCTCGGAACAATTAGAAAAGGTACAAACGACGTGTAGCGAAAAAAGCTGTAAGTGGAAAATACGGTCTTTGAAAAATACGGTCATGTTACACCAGGTACCCGCAGAGGAACGCGGGTTTAGAAATTCCAGTATGTAAAACAAGTAGCCTATTTCATGTACTTTAGGCTTACTGCTGTTACGTCACTAATATAAGTAATACTGAAAGATAGCCTTGACCTTAAGTCCCTCGATTAAACTCCAATTCTGATCACATTTTCCTAGGCTTTGGGCAGACAAAATGGTTTATGGCCGGTAAGTTTGGTCTATTTTAAAACCAAAGCTTTGTCCCCATTTTTACTTTTTCTACTACGTAAATTAAGTAGAGGAAGTATTGTATTCCACCCAAAAAATTCGATGTCGAGTTTTCACCAGAAATATATTGTTTTGAGGCCCCCTGAATCCAAGTCGGTCTGGGTGGCTCAGTTGGCTAGACGCTGACCTACTGATCTCAAGGTCGTGGGTTCAAATCCGGCCCACACCGATGGTTTTTAAATGTGCTTAAAAACGACAGCTGTCAGTAGATTTACTGGCATATAAAAGAACTCCTGCAGGACAACATTCCGGTACACTGGCGACGCTGAAGTGATCCTGGCAATTGACAGCGTCGTTAAACAACAAAATAATTTTTTCCCCTGAATAAAAAAAAAATTTAAAAAAAAATTTGGAAAAGGTCCGCGCGTGTGTTAGTGTCAGTCTTTGGACAGCATAACTCAAAAACGAAACCTCGGCTAAAAGCTTACGTTGGTATTTAAGTTTCACATATTGATGGATGCGACACAAAGATTTTGAAAAAAATTCCTCCACCCTAAACTACCCTTTACATGGAAAATTTTCTGAAAATTTTTATTTTGTCAAAAATGGCTGAAGATTTTGATTAAAAATGTTTATGATATTTGTATGACAAATGAAATGCATATTTTGAATTCTTTGGCTATAGCCTATGTAGTCCTGTTTACTCTGGATGACTTTTGAATAACTGGTAAACCGTAAGAGATAGACCAAATCTTACTATAAAAAGTAGATCTTGCCAAAACACACAATTTTTGTCCAAATATTTTTTTTAAGAGTGGACCATTTCGGAGATATTCCTTGTTATTTGTGTGAGCTTTGGAAAACGAAGTTTCTGAAATGGAACATCGTTATTCATTTTTTATATGTTAGCCGTGCAAAGAGAACGGAATCTCAAAGCTTTAAAAGATTTGACTATCGCACAAAGCCCACATTCCCCTTGTACTTACAAGGAAATAAGCAATATAATTTCTGCAAATTTCTTAACACGAAGATTAGGAACAAGAGTTTGTAAGAATGGATAGTACTTTTTTTTTTTTTTTTTTTTTTTTTTGGCTACTGTTTGTGAGTTCTCTTGTTCGCCTGATATGTGCACTTTTCCACCTCTTAGTACGAAAATTCAAAATCTACATTTCATTTCTCATAAAAGTATCTCAAACACATGACCTTCTAATCAAAATTGTTAGAGCCATTTTCGAGAAAATCAAAATTTTCCATGCAAAGGGTAGTTTAGGGTGGAGGAATTTTCTTCAGAAATCTTCGTGTCGCATCCTTGAAAGATGCTAAACATGAATACCAACTTTTCTTTGAGTTATGCTGTCCAGAGACACATACAAACGCGCTCGCGAAGCTTTTTCTAAAAATGTTTTTGGATTCAGGGGGTCTCAAAACATATATTCCCAATGAAATCTCGACATCGAATTTTTGGGTGGAATACAATACTTCCCCTACTTACTATACGTAGTAGACAAAGTAAAAATGTAACCCTTGTTAAAAGAATACGGATATATTTCTTTGTCGCGCGTGCGCGCACACACACTACAATAAAGCACGTAAGCCAAGTAGTATTTTTAATATGTATGTCTAGAATGGGATCTGCCGTGTTAAGGATGTAGTTGACCAGTGTAACAATCAGCAAATCCTTCCTCCATTACTTTCATATCCAAAATGTATACAATACGACATATTTATATACCAAATATTACTTACCTGTTGTTATATTCCGTGTGATGACTCAAAAAGGCTGCGGTAGATTCACGTGTGCATCACAACCTATCTGTAACAAAGGAAGCACAATTTAGTATCTGTTACAGAAACACAGTACCATTTCTCAAATTCTTATTTAAATTTCACAGGTGCACTCGTCCGTTCTTTCACATATTTGTCTACTACGTTATTCAGCATATACAGGGTGGAAGGCAAGTCATTACATTCCCTCTAATATGTGCTTCAAAGAAGCACTACAAACAAAAAAGTCTAATGGCATTTTGTTCTTTGATCAGCCGATTTCGAAAAAATAAATGGTTTGTTCCAAATTGGATGCGTAATTCCACAAAGATAACAGTTTGTTACTTGTAAGATGTGTAGGGTAGCTTATTTCTGACATAACTTCGGTAGTAATTATGGAACATCACACAGGGTTTCGAAATAATTAATTACTTAAAAGACGTGAACGAATACTCCGAGCAGCTCTTTCAGACGTGATGTCGACAACATTGTGTTGAGGTTGGTCAGGGAATTGATCTGGTTTCTGGATGTAAACAGGTTTGGCGCTTTCGCTTTTGTGTAATGCTATGGGAGCTAACGCTTGTGATTGGCATACACTCGCACAGTAAACACGGAAGGATATGTTGTTTGTTTTTTCTGCATTCTCAGTTTGTTAATTACAAGCAATCATATTCTATATTCGGAGCAGTGGGTTTCCAGGAAATGCAGACGTGTTTCCTCGCGGCGAATCACGCGGATGCACATGAGGAGTGTGCATACCCTGCCTTCGGTTTCTCTTACACGTTCACACTCATTACCGTTCACAATGCTTTTTTTTTTTAACGTCCTCCAACATTGCGTCATATCGGACGAATGAATGAAACGGGTGAAATGATGCTCAAATGAGCCCGAGGTCCATGGAGCTTTAAGTTACCCGACATTCGTCTTCTCAGGATAGGGAAAACCTCGGAAAAAAACCTTACCCGGATAACTTAACCTAAACGAGATTCGAACTCGCGATCTCTTGAACATTGACTGGCGTGAGGCAAGCTGTTTCAATGCTTGGCGTGATACGCTAACAATGCTAATTCAAAGCAGATTGTTGTTCGGAACACTCATCAACAAGCATTACACCACTTGGATTACTATGTAGAGAAAACTGGCAGGGTATGCAAACACATCACCCACATCCATTGACGCTGTGCCCTTGCTTAAAACATATGGTATTTTAATCAAAGTCATTAGCCATTTTAAGAAAATCAGATGTCAAAAATGTTTCATGTAAAGGGTGGCTTGGGTGGAAGGATTTACTGAAAATCTTTGGTCGACGCTGAACTTAAATATCAAGTTTGGTATTTAACCGAATTTTCGCTTTTGAGTTATGCCGTTAACAGACACACACGCACGCGCACTTGAGGGAGTCTCAAAACATGTTTTTTTTTTTTTTTGTTTTTTTTTCTATCCAATTTTGTCTGTTGTATAATAGAGAAAGTAAAGATGTTAAGAGTAGCTTGTGTGTTATTTAGTACAAATCGTACATGTCGGAAGAAACCGGTTTATGAACGGAAACCTTCTTATTGACCATTGTTTGCCCTTTAACCTCATCAGTGGAAACAAATATAGTACCTACGGATATTTCTAGTGTCTCTTCCAAATTGAATTCCGTTTACTTGAACTTACGAAGGTTGACAGGTTCATATTGCAGCGTTTGCATTACTCAACCTGTGGTCTGCAACCATTCATTTACATAACCACATCTCCATATGGTTCATAAATTTGCACATGTTTTCGACATCATCTGCAATTATTACAATATTATTCTGAATGCAGGCCATTGCATGACGGGACTTTCAAACGTTGTATACTTGCAACCTCTTTTCAAGCATTGCAATGATTCTACGTTTTAAACCTGAGGTTTTTGTAAATTAAGTTTTGCAGATGCACATTCCAGTTCATAGTTTCTCCGGTCTTACAATGGAGTGAGTGTGTGGGGTTTAACGGCCCGTCGACAACGAGGTCATTTGGACCCTTACAATGGAAGAATTGCTCTTTGTGATATTCTTTCGTGCATTCTTCTATGCTTAATTTTAATGTTCAGTATTGTAAAGAAACAGCCGCTATTATTTAATCATACATTCACACCCGTACTGTAACACTGGGTTAAAATGGAACACCTCCTTAGCGGCTAACCAGCTGCTACGCGGTATTTGGTATTCTGTACCTATCATCGTTACAAGCATCGTTACACTATACAATACGTGTTGTTAGCACTAGCAATGCCATTACTACTGACTTAAGTGGGCGACTTTTAGTGCTTCTTGATCTTAAGAAGACACCGTAACGATCTTCTTAACCAGATAGTTACAGAATAGCCTTGATTGCGTTAATGGTAGATACAGAGTTGTTTCTATGAAAAGCGAGTTATCTCTGGAGTCGGCAAATTACAGCTGCTATAAAACGTGTATGAGAAACAATAGTTCAATGAAACTAGACAGTAACATTTATTTGGCAAATCTTGTTCTGAAACAAAATCCCCAGCGCTAAATGCGGTACGGTGTTTGCTAATACCAAATTGTGTTGCTAACCTGACAATTAAAACGTCTAAGCACTATAACAAATGCACTCGCCGAACCTAAGTCTTACAGTCATTAAACCCAACAGTTTACGTACTTGCAAGATAAGGCCTGTGACGTCAACAATTACACCAACTACGGCCATGTCTTTACCGAGGAGCAGTTGCTGGAATTGATGTCACCAAATATAACCAGGGGGCACTATAATGGGGTAAATGTGTCACAGTTCGCTTTTGGTGAATTTAAATAGCTGTGTTCTGTATAGAACCGGACCTCCCCATTCAGCTGCAAAAAGAACTACCTGGCTCTGGCCTGCTCTCCACGTGGAACGGCCGGCTATAAGACAAATACGAGCCTCTCATTCGGGAGGTACTAGGTTCGCTCACTCTCACTATGGCTTTTTCGTGGTTTTCCCTAACAGGCAAGGTCAATGCTGGGATGGTGTCTTTTACCACGGGTTCTCCTCCTCTGATGTTCTATCATTTCATCATTTATCTCCCTGTTTCACGTTACAGGTTGACTCTGGAGCAGTGGACAGACTCCTCAGATGACAGGGCTGTCAGATTGGGCGAAAAATCACTTTTTGGGGGGTTGTGTTTAACGCCAGCTTTTACTACTAGGCACCGCAGGCGGTGACACTGATGATACGTGGAATCAAGATGGAGCACCGGTGGAATGAGAACCCGGAGGAAACCAGCCCCAGCGCCGCTTCGTCCACCACGAATCCCACATGCTGTTGCCTGGGATCGAACCCGCGCCACTTTGGTGAGAAGCGAATGGTCTAACCACTCGGCTACGGCGCGGCCTTAAATCGCGGTTTGGGCTACTAAAGATCTTTCTGCGACAACTTTTTATGAAGGTGATTTGCAAATTTTTAGGCTATTGAAGTATTTCTGCAAATGATAACTTGGAAAATACTATCTTGTAGCTTTGTGTGGGAAATAACTCCCATATATCGTGACACTTTCCTGAAAATACATCCGTTCCACGAAAGATGCAGCTTTTTTCTCCCAGCATTTGTTTAAGCCATAAAAGTCCTAATTTCTCCGAACTTGCTTTAGAATTACTGAGGAATATTCTGCTATTGGAGAATCGAACTCGAACTCGCGACATTCGGCTTTGAATGACTGGCCAACCCATCGCGTATCGCCTTAATCATCGTGGCTATTTGAATCGCTTCAGCTAAGGTGCATCTGAAAGGGATATAAAAACTGGTTAACAATTAGAGGAAGAACAGCATATGTAGCAAAATGACTTGCCAATTAAACGGTTAAACTTCCTTATGGCTGTACATGTTCAAAATGTCCATGTCCTGCCACAATACTCTCCCAGCAATGGCGCCGAACAGCATGTCATTGATGGCATGTTCAATCTGACCTCCAATTTCCTCCAGTGTCAGTGGTTTTGTGACGTACACTGTATTCTTCAAACTTCCTCCAAATGTAACAGTCAGAGCGGTTAAATCGAGAGCTTAAGATGGGGACTCCGTTGCACTTCCTCTTCGCCCTATCCATCTCTGATGGAGAACATTTCTCACGAAATGGGAGTGAGGTGGAGCCCCGTCTTGTTGGAAGTAAACCTCATTTTGACACTCAAGGAGATCATTAAGAGATGGAATCATGGTATCCAACATTTGCAGGCAAGTCTGATCCGTGACAGTCTCTTCAAAAAAGTAGGGATCAATTACTCCTTTGGAAGACAGAGTACACCAAACCGTTACTCCTGGAAGATTTAGGCATTTTCTTCAGAGATGTGCGGCTTTTCCTTAGCCCTGTACACAATTATGCCAATTAATTTTCCACTTCAATAACCAGTTCATCGAATGATAATCTCACCGCCATGTTTGTTTATAAACACGTGTAATCGATGAGGTGTTCCTGTGTTTTCTGGATCATACACAACATGACTTGTATTTTCGTCTCATTTGCGTTTCAAAGTGTGTACATCAATTTGGGACTCTGCACTTACATACGTGCAGTAAATTAAGCAATACACAGGTAGTATAAGTGCTGAGGCTTTCACGACCGGCGTTGTCAACTATAATAAGTAGGTTTTCCGGGCTTGTGGGCCGTGGTCGAGTTGGATTGCCTTCCTCCGACGTTTCGCTGAAAACTGCGTCCAGCATCTTCAGGGTGATCCAATTAGTGAACTCCCGAGTCCGAATATTATACTCTAATATACTCTAATATTCGGACTCGGGAGTTCACTAATTGGATCACCCTGAAGATGCTGGACGCAGTTTTCAGCGAAACGTCGGAGGAAGGCAATCCAACTCGACCACGGCCCACAAGCCCGGAAAATCTACTTATTATAATATACACGTAGGTTCCGTTTGACTACCAGCAATGAATGCCAGAAAGTTAACGTTCTCCACTACAAAGAACAGGAAATGGATCAAAAACACATTGTTATATTTTAACAAGACAAACCTTAAATGTTCTTTACTGCCCCTAGTACATCTTAATCCATTAATTATTAAAGCCTGACATATTCTTTATCAATAAAAATAAGTCATAAACTTAATGAATAAGCTTGAATCAATGAAATCGATCATAATTTTCATCATTTGTCACGATTCTGACTATTACGTCATTCTCCCCACATTCTGTGGGACGTTGCACTGCCTTACGTAAATATGAAGGGCAAATACACTGGCTAACTCGTTTTAAAAACTTCTTTTATTTTGATCTTTCATAAGTGCTGCAACACATTTATATAAGCATACATATGAGTGAAGAGTGGATCCAAGCCGCAGTTACTAACGGCGTGTATTTTCGGCAGTGGCGCATTGAATGGCACGAAATGGCCCAAACATTACCGACGCAAAATTCTATTATCGATTTATGTCATGAGCCGGAAAGTGCCTGGTATCAGAATAAAGGACTAATGGCTATTCTCTTTTCAAACAAGCCGTTTTCCAGTTAAATGGATGATGCTCTATACCATTGCTACAAATTCAGGATGTGGAATAGTTTGTAATGAGAAGCCACGCAAGACTTTTTCAGAACACACAATTTCGGCAGGATGTTCACTTTCCTGCTTATCGCTGAAACAGCCCATGCTCAGAGCTTACACGTGTAGTGTACTGATACGCAAATGCTAAAAGCATTACAGCCTTAATGAGAGGAACCATTATGGCGTCAATGGCTATTCTTCTTCGTAAAGTCGTGTTTATTTCAGTGAAGATAGGTACTTATTTAGATAAACGTGTTACGCACAAGAAAAGCTAGTAGAGAAAACCACGTGAAAGTGATATCTTGTATAGTAAAATATGAAAAACGACATATACAAGCCGAATTTCACCGTGATCCCTCAGGGGTTTTCGAATTAACGGTTTATGTATATACAAACATCATTTTGTGTAGATGATAGATAGATAGAATAGACAGACAGACAGACAGACAGACAGACAGACAGACAGACAGACAGACAGACAGACAGATAGATAGATAGATAGATAGATAGATAGATAGATAGATAGATAGATAGATAGATAGATAGATAGATAGATAGATAGATAGATAGATAGATAGATAGATAGATAGATAGATAGATAGATAGATAGATAGATAGATAGATAGATAGATAGATAGATAGATAGATAGATAGATAGATAGATAGATAGATAGATAGATAGATAGATAGATAGATAGATAGATAGATAGATTAGATGATACTGCTTGTAGAAGAATGAGTACCTAGAGAAAACACTGTAAATGTAATACCTAGCGTTTCTATTTCAAACACGCCGAAAATTGTTACTTTTTTGTAGAAGAGGGAATAATTTTGTTGTGTAAAATCACGTTTTCCCAGTAAGCACACCTATATAGATAAACTTAATAAGCAAAACCTTATCCGAATACAAAATTCGATCCAAATGGTTGGAGCCGTTTCCGAGATACGTGAAATAAACAAGAATTGCTCGTTGAAAGATATAAGATTAGATATGGGTGGATACGTCAAGTTTCACGGAGCGTCGACACGTAAGCAGGTTTAGGGAAGCCTGGACTAGGTCAACTATGTTCCTCAGACTATAGCCCGTAATTTGACTGGAAGTTTAGATAAACCAAACCAAAACTTTAACTACAAGCGCCATTTTATAAGCGTCTGGTTACTTAAACCGCAGTACAGTGGTGTTGGTATACCTGAAAACAGACAAAAGAAGGCGATCGTTAGTCGTCTTCTTCTAGAGTTACCGGACATTTGTTCGGCCTCCTGGTGGAATTTTTGAAAAGTGACATGTTCTTTTTTTCTTTTTATTTCATCGATAAGTAGTCTATACATGTTATACAGATCTAGGAGAACAGAAGCAAAATAACAATAGCATTGATGTTCTTTCTCTAATCAAAAGAAAAAACAAATAGCGACAATTGATAAGGTATAAGTATTTGAAAAATTCAAACCAAAAGCTAACTAATATCTAAGAAATTGTTTACACCGGGAAAAAATTATTTGGCATAAATTTACGGGATCTTTATTGTTTTGTGGAGTAAGATTTTGTCTGTCTCTTACGGTTTACCAGTTGTGCAAGAAATCCAGATTGAAGATTTCCGAGATATTCGCGGAAAATACAATGTCTGGCATGCAAATATTTAAAACATATTTTAATCATCGACAGAGCCTTTCACGAGAAAATAAAAAGCCAAACATGTAACGGGTAGTTTGGGATAATTTGTTTTAATGTTCGTGTCGTATCCTTGGAAGATGCCGAACTTAAATATCAACTTTGGTATTTAACGTCTTGTCGTTTTTGAGTTCTGGTGTTCACACACACACAAACACACACAGTCAGTCTCTCTCTCTCTCTCTCTCTCTCTCTCTAAATTTTATCTCGACTAACATGAAGATAAAGGAATGTGAGTTTGTAAGAATAGTTGGTACAAGAGTACAGAAAGTCATGTGAGTGTAACACGTCAGATTTTTCTAAATTTTTTTATTCAGGGAACCTTAAAACGTGTATTTCCGATGAAATCTCGGTATCGAATTTTTGGGTGGAATGCCAAACTTTCGACAGGTAAAGTAGTACATTTGTGTAAGTAAGGGAAACATACACTCGTGCCTCACAAATACTGGAATAACCACTCTCTGATAATCCCACCTACTGCAACAGACTGGTTACCTATGTATGACTCATTCACTGCATGCACTAGGCACTGCAGACGTCCAGTCAGCTTGCAACTCGACAGTGAACACACCTCACAGAGCGAAGTAAAGACACGAGAAATCCAAGCCTTATGCATAGACAGAATATCTTGTGTGTGTCTATCTATTCACTGCAAATGAGTATTACCCGGCGGAACAGCTAAATTACAAATTAACATTACAAAACAAAGTGCATAAGCAATAATATAAATAAAACTTATCAGATTATTACAGCCACCAGCTTATGGTTTCATAACAAAATAGCTAGTTTTTACTTTCTCTACTGGTAGGTAGAGGAAGTATTGTATTCCACCCAAAAATTCGATCACGAGATTTCATCGGAAATGTTTTGAAACCCCCATAAATTAAAAAAAAGAAAGCATTTTTAGAAAAAGGGTGTGTGTGTGTGTGTGTGTGTGTGTGTGTGTGTGTGTGTGTGTGTGTGTAAGTGTGTGTGTGTGTGTGTGTGTGTGTGTGTGTGTGTGTGTGTCAGTCTGTGGACAAACTCAAAAACGAAAAGTCAGTTAAAAACCAAAGGTGGTATTTAAGTTTAATGTCTTTCAAGGATGCGACACGAAGATTTTAAAGAAAATAACCCCACCCTAAACTACTTTTTACATAGAAAACTTTTCAAAATTTTTCATTTTGTTAAAAATGGCTAACGATTTTGATTAAAATGCCATATGTTTAAGATATTTGTATGACAAATGAAATGTATATTTTGAATTTTCTGACTATAGCCTATGTAGTTCTGTTTACTCTGGATGACTTTTGAATGACTCGTAAACCGTAAGAGATAGACAAAATCTTACTAAACAAAAAATGTAGAACTCGCTAAAACACACAATTTATGTCTTTATAAAATTTTCTGTAGAGTGAATCATTTCGGAGATATTCCTTGTCATTTGTGCAGTTTCGGAAAGCTTCCGTGGAATGAAACATGTCTTCATTTTTTATACGTTAGGTGTGCAAAGAGACCGGAATATCAAAGCTTTAAATGATCTGACTATCGCACAAATCCTACTGTATTCTAATATTCCCCTTGCACCTACAAGGAAATAAGCAACAAGATAAGTTGTACAAATGTTTATCTCAACTAACACGAAGAAGATATAGGAATAAGAGTTTGTAAGAATGGTTAGTACAAGAGTAGAGAAAGTCGTGTGAGTGCAGCACATCAGATTTTTTTTCTAACGAATCAATTTGACTAATTCTATATGGTTTGCTATATGCTGCTCCATAGTCCATAACCAGCAGTGCTAAAGACTTGTAGACAATTCCCTTGACTTTGTGCTTCCCTTTTTCCGTATTCTCATTAAGAACTGTAATTTCTTCACGCTTTCCAAGATGCAGGATTTATGTGATCGTCTCATCCAGCTTTACTCGCCAAGTACTCTCCCAAATATTTGCAGCTGTCTACCTCCGCCCATGTCATAGTTCTGAAGAATTCCCCTCTTACATCTGCTAAATGCAATGGACTTCATTTTCTTGGCATTTCTACCAGCCCAATTACTTATATCATGTAAATCATCCTGAAGCACAGATACATTAACAGCATCCTCATATTTTATTGTAGATCACGCAATCAATCTTACTTCATATTCTGCTGATTCAGGCTTCAAATCTGCAACAATGCCTCCACATTTAAACCATTCCAATTAGCTATTTCTTCCTTCCTCCATCACATATCTCAAAATTTCCACATCGAAATTCCACCACAAATACATGTTCAGAGGCGCTCTGAATTTTAGAAAATCATTTTTAGGAAAGCATTTGACTTCAGCGTTTTCCAAGATTCAATCGAAGATTTTCAAGAAAATCCCAAACTATTCTTTACGCGGAATAAGTTTTCCATCTTTTTAATTTTATCAAAAATGACTGACAATTTTTATTAAAATACCAAATGTTGGGTAGAGAAAGTTGTTTGAATGTAACATTTTTACTTGAGAAAGTGTACACAAGTTGTTTCGCGATCTACATTATGAACACATTGTTGGTTGGTGACAACTGACAACCGACACACCACACTTAACTATATGTTCTTGGTAATGTTGACTTCCTCTGTGAAATTTGGAAAGACATAAGCTCTAGAGCAAAAGGTCCTAGTGTTCATTGTTATAGGTAAGATTAAATTACCAGAATATGTACTTCAGTCTGAAAAGCGTCCATTGTCATTCACATAATTATAGCCGATTGTTTTCCTCTTTCAATGGTTTTTCCCCCTTCATAGCTGTTTTGAGTATGGCTAACAGTAACTACAGAAGGATTTGCGCAATTAAGCACACATGAGGCATATTGCTTTCCTTTTCAGTCCTCAACAAAAGGTCCGGGGGGCGTTTCGTAGGAGACGGGGTTCCTAACGTTTCCAGATGACATACACCAGAGCAGAACGGTTTCTCAAAGTAACCCCACCACCACGCGACTCACCCGCTGTTCACCTTCCTGATCCGTCGACTCTAAACGTAAGGAAATGAACGACAAGGAAATTCGTAGCATTATAATATAATCCACAGCACCATTCGCCAACCAGGGAAAAAAACCCAGAGTGGTCGGCCCAACGGGAATCGAACCCGGCACCTTCAGAGCCTCACAGGTTACCACGGAGACATTTCCTTTGACAAAAAGCTGTTGTGAATTCGTCCTTTACAAACACAAACTTCCTCTTTGAATTTCCACAGCTCTCCTTACTTCTCCGTAATAAGAGCCATTCGATAAATACGTACACAAAAGCTCCTTTCTCATTAAAAGCACTGATAGACTGAGTGTGCATTGTGCCTAGCAAATCTTTTGTCCGAGTACCAAATGAAGGGATTTTATTTTCCTTTGTCGTTAAGGTGGAATCAATACCTCGCCATGAAGGGATTGGCCTATTCCATTTGGAAAGGACTACAAACTTGCATCCTTCCTACAATATTACTTTTTACACCTCTCCTGTTGTATGTCTTTCATCCGTTGTTGGTTACCTTTGCTTTTGGACCCAAACGCATGATAAACATTTAATTGTTTTATTACATATTATATCATAAGTACAATGGGAACAGGAGAATTTAGTTGGCTTAAGTGATAGTCAATTCGTTTTAAGCTTTGACACTTCCAACTTTTTTGCATTATCAGGAGGGAAAAAGGACGAATGGCATCCTATTTTAGAAAAGTATAAGTGATTTAATAACTCAAACAACGAATACACCAAATCTGCTGTGTTGCACTCGCATGACTTTCTCTACTTTTGTACTAACCATTCTTACAAACTCTTATTCCTATATCTTCTTCGTGTTAGTTGAGATAAACATTTGTACAAATTATCTTATTGCTTATTTCCTTGTAGGTACAAGGGGAATATTAGAATACAGTAGGCTTTGTGTGTTAGTCAAATCTTTTAAAGCTTTCAAATTCCATTCTCTTTGCACGGTTAACATAAAAAAATGAACAACGATGTTCCATTTGACAGAAGTGTAAGTTCTCCAAAACTCGCACAAATAAGAAGCAATATCTCCGAAATGGTTCACTCTACAAAAAAATTAAGACAAATCGTGTTTTAGCGAGATCTACATTTTTTGTATAGTAAGATTTTGTCTATCTCTTACGGTTTACCAGTTATGCAGAAGTCATCCAGAGTAAACAGGACTACATGGGCTATAGTTGGAATATTCAAAATACACATTTCATTTGCCGTAAAAATATCTCAAACATATGGCATTTTAATCAAAATCGTTAGAGCCATTTTCAAGAAAACCAAATTTTCGAAAAATTTTCCATGTAAAGAGTAGTTTAGGGTGGAGCAATTTTCTTCAAAATCTTTGTGTTGCATCCTTGAAAGACGTTAAATTTAAATACCAACTTTGGTTTTTAACCGACTTTTCGTTTTTGAGTTATGCTGTGCACAGACTGAAAAGACACAGACACACACGCGCGGTTTTTCTAAAAATGCTTTTTTTTTTTTTTTTTTTTTTTTTTAATTCGGGGGCTCAAAACATATTTCCGGTGAAATCTCAATATCGAATTTTTGGGTGGAATACAACACTTCCTCTACCTACTATACGCAGTAAAGAAAGTAAAAAGGGTTATCTCTTTAAAAAAAAAAGTGCGCTTTGCTTTACTACTTGGCAAAGCGCTGAGACGCGTTGACCTTGGCTGTCGAGCGCTACGATCGCTTCTTATCTTGTTTATTTGAACAGCGAAATATCAGTAACTTGGCGTATAGTCAGATGATCTCTCGCGGCTGCCGAAATATACGTCCTGAAGCTATGATTGCATCTGAACAGAGCGTACACACACTGTCTCGCCGTGTTCGTGTGATAAGCTCACGTAAACAACTCGGCAGTTTCACATTGTTTCCGATACGCCTCATAGCTTTGCCAAGTAGTAACAAGATACTACAAGAGTAGTGTACAAGATTTTCTCCCTTTACCAGATATGCAAGTCACCCAGAAATGTAATTCTGAGGTTATTCCCAGAAAAATCAAGTTTTTAATGAAAATCGCTACAGCTGTTTTTAAAAACATGAGAACTTTACAACAATATTCCATGTAAAGGGTAGTTTGGGTGGAAGCATTTTCTTGAGCACCTCCGTGTTGCATCCTTTGAAGACAATACACTTAAATAACAAGTACAACATTCACAAGAACTGTTTTTGTTACTCGGGGAACCTCAAAACATGTACTTCCAGTGGAATCTTGGAATCGAAGTTTTGGATGGAATGTAATACTTTTTCTACCCACCATGTAGGTAGTAGAGAATGTAATAGACAAGTAGCGCCATCCTCAGATAGCGGAAGTTTCCCCTTCTTCCCGGCTCCTGAACATTCTAGGTCTATGGAGAATACCGTTGGCTATATAAGGGAGCGTTTACGCAAGTCAACAGGGTAAGAGAGAGAGAGAGTGCGTTTATACAGCGATAAAAAATCTGTTCTCCGAGCGAGTTTGTGACGACTGCGTGACGTGCAGTGAGATCGGTCTCTCTTTTGGCAGTGTTTTGTCCGCATTTACTACATGACACTGATGATACATGGAATGAAGGAAACCATGCACTCAGCTAGGTTTGAACCCGCGACCTGGGAGCCAGAGGCCAGACCTCGGAGTGGTGGCTCCAGCGTTGTTGTCTGACGGACGTCCAGTGAGATCAAGCGACAGTGTGTAATGCATTATGCATCATGCAGACAGAGATTTGAATCTGGGATGAGCGTGAGCCTACAGCAGACAGACACAGAAGTTTATCTAACAGAAGTAGGGTATCGCTGAGCATGAACTGCGGCGACCAAGGTTCAGCTGTGCAGTTCCAGCAACCATAACAGAGCGGACTAACTCCAACAACAGTGGCAGAAGTTCCACACTCATCATCTCCAACCATTTAGATACCTAACACCACATGTTTTATGAATGTATTATTAGGTTCATTTCGTGAATTTTCCCTATTCTTTTAGATTAATTGCTGTGACTTATTTTCCTTCTGCTTTTCAATCTACCTCACATCACGGACCTGAGAAACAGGATGAAAACCTGACAAGAATACAATGATTTTTGTTCTTTTTTCTGTATTTATACTTCATACTTTCATTTACATACTATTATCGGTTGTGCAGCTTTTAAACACCACTGAACACGACACTGTAATGCACATTCCACTAGCTAAAATCAGAACACAATCGACGCTTGTTCTGTTTCAAGAATGTAATTCATTTGGAAACCGAGACAATCTGATTGTGCACAACTGGATGAGGTGGTTGGTTTGCTCAACAAATGCGCTGCGTAGGTGTCAATGCCATAGCCCCCCCCCCTCCCCATAAAACAATATCCCCGCCTTACCAAAACAGGGAGATATAAGGGAGAAATGGTCTAGTAGAGCAACAATCTGGCGCCACAACTGTGTAATTGCATTTTATAACGATACTGAAATTTGCATACTTGTTCTTGTGTCGATGCGAGCACTGCAGGAGAAATGATTACACAATTGTAAACTGTTGGAAGTAAGTAAGGAATCTTCAAACTTAGTTATATCATTGCGAGACGATGCCAAAACTCATGACCTTGATTTACGTGTTATTTATACTCAGGGCAGCGAGGTCTCTCTTGCCGAGTTCGATACTTCCCCCCGCGATCAACAAAAACAACCATTTCATTACCAACTCGTAAACCTTAGAGACAATAAACGCAAAAGCAGCTTCAGTAACCCCCATATACACCATGACCAAATGTCTCGAGTTAATGGTCCTTAAACCAATTTAAGTACCAAAATCACTTCTAAAATTATAAAAATATGCACAGTTTTAGGCAGCCAAGATAAGTTTCCACTCTCCAAAAGTTTAAAAACGCAATTCATTAATTAGCATTCATTACTGCACGATTATGGTTAGAAATATATTATATATTAAACTATGAATTTATATCTGTTAATACATCACAAGCGCTTATAGTGTTAAAGATCTCTCAAAACTATTGAATAGACCACAGTGGAAAACCGCGCCCACATGTGGTATTCGTAGTGGACGAAGCGGCGTCTGGCGGGTTTTCTCTGGCTTCTCCGGTTTACCCCGCCACTCATACTACCAATTGCACCATTACCACTTTTCCAATCATTCGTTTCGCCTGCATTTCACTATCACCCTCTTTCTCATATCATACCTAGTGCTTGGCTGTCCACCCGCTTCCAGGTCTTCACTCTGTCCTGTACATAGTTCCTGTGCTCCCCGACAAACATCTGACCCTAGGCGCTGGCTTGTAAGCCCTAGGGGGTGTAAGTCTTACATAGGGGAGGCTAATCAGATAAAGAAAAAGAAAGATACTTGAAATAATAATAAATAAATAATAAACATTTCATATCCTTTAATTCGTGAAATGGTCTTACCAAATTCAACTCGTGACAGTCAAATCTCTAAATAAATTGATAATCACTCGTGGCATTATGATAAACATTGAAATTCCGTTCTCTCTGCAAGTCCAGGACATAAACGAAAAACCACGTCCACGCTGGAAAAGTATTGCAAAATTCAAACAAACAAATATATCGGAAATGGTTCACTCCACTGTATTTGACGTAAATTGTGTGCTGTAATATGTTTATCTCTTACGTTTACCAGTTATGTAAAAGTTCTCCAGAATGAAGAGGACATACATTACATACATGTTATGTCATGAGAATATATTGAACATTTATTATTAAGCCGGTTTTACAATGAATAAACCATTTACGGCGCCCAAATTCACAGTCCTTGAATTTGATTTAACACATTTTACCATTCCTGTGTGTTCATCCATATGCTCCATTTCCCACTCCCTCTTGGCCTCGTTGATTCACTAGATCCACATAATAGGTGGCCTTCCCTTCTTCCTCCTTCCCTGCAGTTCCCAATCCATGATCCGCTTTGTGAGTCTTCCATCTTCCATTCCCCTAACATGTCCATACATTTAAGGTGCTTCTTCTTGAGAAAATCTGAAACTGAGTACTGGATGTGCATCGTTTCTTTTATATAGGAATTTCTCATTTTTTCTTGGCTGCATATTGTGCAGAGCGTCTCCAGAAGTACATTTCCGCTGCAAGCATTTATTTTCAGTTGTGAATTCAAAGCCCACACATGAGCTCCATAGGTCATAATGCTCCTGATTATTATTGTTTTTTTTTTTTCTTTGAAAATATGTTTGTCCCATAGTATTCCATCTAGTGTAGATATAGCATTCCTTTTTGATTTGGGTTTACCTATATATAAATATAAATTAAAATCGTTAGAACCTTTTTAAGAAAATCTAAATTTTCAAAAAATATTCCATATAAAGAGTAGTTTGGAGTATACTATCCCCCTACAGGGAGATTTTCTTGAAAATCTTCGTGTTTCATCCTTGGAAGATGATGAACTTTTGGGTTATGCTGTTGACACACACACCTTTTTAAACTGCTATTTTGGTATTCAGGGAGTCTCAAAACATGTATTTCCGGTATCAAATTTGTTGCTGTATTTATTATACGCAGTAGGAAAAGTAAAAGACAGTTCTCATAATGGCAACGGTCAGGACAAGGATTGGGTTTCCCGTGCCCGACATACCTCAGTGTATTGACTTGTCCCAAGGGGTTGGTGGGAAGAGATGACTTACTAGTGAGGAAGCTGGATGAGGTAAATATCACCTTACTCCAGTATTGGCTGCTGGACACATGAGAACCTCTTTTTGACTTTGCTTCTTCCTTCTGTGTACACTCAGCCCGGTCAATCAATCAATCAATTAGGGTATTTGGACGTGCAAGCACGCCCGGGCTGCTTAGGGAGTGTCCCCTCTTCAGCCTAGCCTTGCTTTTGTTTTGTGGTGGGGCAGAGATCATTCAGTTTGGGTGGTATATTTTGCTTTTATTATTGGTGTTTCTTGTTTTGTTGCCAGGTCACACAACTTACTGCCGTCGCTACCCAAGAAGACGGATTTTGCTGTTGGTTAGTGCTTTTTCTTGTTGTTGCTGCTACAGGCTCTTGTTAATTTTTATATTTATGTTTGTTGTAATTTGTTCGGAAAATTTGTGTTTTTTTTTTTTTTTTTTTTTTTTTTTTTTTTTTAAATTTTTGAATGTCAGCCCGGCCAGTTTCATTTCAAAATGTGTCGAACTCGAGCTTCAAAATGGTCAACATTAGACATCGGATTCTTAAGTAAATACACATTTTGTGTCCCAATACGACCTGGATACTAACTTTAATGTTCTCGATATTCACACTGGAGCAAATATTTTAATATGAACTGCACATAAAAACACATATTTTCTGATTCTTGCTTTCTGTACTACGTATAGGAAGTAGAAATATTGTATTCCAGCCAAAAATTCCATGTCGAGATTTCACCGGAAAAATGTTTTGAGGTCCCCTGAATAAAAAATGAAGCATTTCTGGAAAAAGAACTGTGTGTGTGTGCGTGAGATATATATATCTTTCAAGGATACGACACGAAGATTTTGAAGAAAATTCTTCCACCCTAAACTACCCTTTACATGGAAACTTTTCCGAAAATGTTTAACGCCAGTGTCGTTGTGCATTCAGTCTTGGAGGAAAATAAAGTGACAGAGAAAACTATAATCTATTTGTTGTTAGAATAAGGTAGTGCATTCCTCCGCACTCAGCTCCACCTCTAGTACGCTATTGGTTAACATAATATCTGCATGTGCGCTTGTAAACAACAATATTGATGTTGTCACTGTCCAATTTACCTCGTTCAGATAACCTGCATTTAACTGCTCTCTTTGTTGTTACATAAACCATTGCATTATTGAAGAGCCATTGTTATTGCAGTAATCACATATATCACATTGTAAGAGTTCTTAGATCTCAGCTAATATAACACTTCAGGTTTTTTCCATGCATTGTTGGAATGCGCTCTGCTCCTGGCATTGTCCATTATTATCACGCTTTACCAGATCTTTATAGCCACGGTAGGATACTTCTCCGAAAACGTATTGAATAGATTCAATATAATAACCTTTTCGTCCTTCCTTAATAGCTTTCTAGCAGATGTTCAAGAAAACCACTTGAACCTGATCTTGCTTCCAGTTTGCACGCCAAGATGGCGCCGCGACAACGGACAAACGCTACACGTGGCATTCAAAACAAGAGAAGTGAATGTTCTGCTATTAGCCATAATGTATACACAATGTGAGTGATTTTTTGAGCACAAGTAAAACAAGAAGCTAAATAAGCTATACTGTGCAAGAATACGGGAGTTAATAAAAGGCACCAGCCAATGAGGTTCATTTCCGCCACGTGCATCTGCTTATGTTTACAGTAAATCGATTATAACTGGATTTGTCAAATTGCTATTTTGTTACAATATAAATAACATTGCCCTTGTTACTGTATAGATCATGTTCTTTAACATTCGATTTGATGTTTATTTCTCTCTTGCTCCTGGTTGTCAGTTCGAGGCCAGTATAGTGTTGTGCACTCACTCAATTTACCTTATGAACTCCAGCCAAGCCTGACTCGAGTGCGGTTTTACGATGGGTCGTAAAGGAAAAAATACCACATCTAAACTATCTTCCACTATAAAACATCACTTCATTCCACCATCCTACCGATCTACTGGGCTCTTGAACATGTGCATGTAGGGAAGCTGATGTTCCCCAGGGGATATGGACTTGATCTGAAGGAGTCCAACCTTATAACACCCTAGCTTACAGAGTCTCGCCTGGCTCAGCACTCTTTCTTCGAGACTGCAATAAACAACTCAAAATAGGCACTTTTTGACTTGAAGTTATTAAAGTAATAACGTTCAGCTGGCAGAGCTTATCTTTACTTGACTGGGAGTAATCACTCCATGTACAATCAACCACAATTTTGGGCACATTGTGGCGGCGGAGGCGCATCAAAGGACGCACGAGGTGAGCTATCTCACTACTACGTTGCTAGGCAACGCGTGGCAAGAATAAAGGCCGATTCCAGACAATCAGAGAAGCTTCATCTGTTGACTTTTTCAAGAAACTACGAGAAACGTGTACTTCTAGAGAAATCGCCGGTACATATTCTCGGCTATATAAGCGAATCGACACGGCTAGAGAAGTTTGTGTTGGGTCAGTTTTTTGTGAGCTAGTGAGTAGAATCGTCAGAGCGAGCTGTGTACAGTTCAGCAGTGCTTTGTGTCAAGATTATGATACAAACAACTGCTGTGAGTTGCAAGTTGAATTGTGAACAGTGATTCAAATTTTAAGGGAAATAAAGTGACATAAAAAGTAACTGGACGTGCCATTTGTCACAATATGTTCACATCCAGGAAGGGAATCTGTTCGTTATTTGTTAGATGTTTTAAACATCCGTTTAACAGTTAAAGCTGCTGCAAAATGTACAGTCCAGGCTGTAATTGTACTTGAGATCTCATTTTAAAGATTATAAAACTTTAGTTGGCAATGCAAAATCCAAAGAAAAAGAGTGAGAAGGGCACGTGCACACACAGAGGTCAGATGGAATAACACCACAAAAGAAGCAGTTACTAATTCATTCTTTCCTTCAACACAGACAGACCGACCGACCACTCCGAGCAATACCAGCAGTAACAGGACACGGAAGAACAAAGCAATATTTACATCGACTCCATATCATAGATCGGCACTGGCAGGGTTCGAGCCTTGTTCTGGCTCGCTGCTGGTTTAGAGCCTCAGCGCGGCTCTCAGTGGCGTGCTTTATTGGTATCATACAGCAGGTCAAATTAACCTCAAAGTACGTTAACAGTGAACCAGTATTCTACACTTATAGTATTACAAAGTGTCAGACATATTTATTCCAATTTGTCGGACAATTTATCGTTCTAACTTCTGCGTTACACTTCCAGCAGAATACCTCCGCTTTGTTTATCCACTTGATGAATCTGATTATTTTATACCTATATGTGCTGCGACTTAATCAGCAAAGCATAAAACAGAAACTGCTTTTCTACATTTAACTGTAGAACTCTTAAACCTAGCAGGAGCAACATTATATTTCATAATATAAAACCCAACACAGATAATACAATTAGAACAGTTAAAGATCTAACTGATGAGAAATGATGAAGAAGTAACTTGATATTTCGTGCTGCCTTGATTTAAGCGCTGCATTAAGATTTTCATCAAGTTTGCCTTGCCAAACGTTGAACCGCCACTGTCCATTACTGTGACGTAACTAGTCGCTGCTCGGCAAGCAAGCTCGTCTACTGCCCACCGCTCTGAGGTAGTGCGAGCCTGTCATAAATGATCCGGACTGTAAATGCAACACAGCCATTTACGAATGTAATAACTTGGGCTCGGGTTTTTAGCTGCTAAAAACTAGGGAAATATTTCTTTTGATGTGCTATAAATGTAAAAAAATATGTAAGATAAGAAACAAAATATTTTTTAAAGGTCTGAATGGCTGAGCTAATATAAATGTACGTGGTACTCTTGGAAGGGATCAGAGTTACTGTATACGACCACATGATTCCTCAAATTTTCATCCCGAAAGATTGACGATTGTCACAAACAAATGTCTTGAATTTCAAAAATGGTCTAACATTTATTATAACATAGAATGTCACCCACATTCACACCAATAATTTCTTCATGTTGCTTATCCAACATATTTGAAATTTTACACATTATGTTAAATCTATTATTATTTTGCAACAGTTCCTTTCATTTTTTTAAGTCTTATGCTGTAGGACCAGAAAGAATATGCAGTTTTTTTTTCCACATCCTGAACTACTAGAAGTGCTTCTCCCAAAGGCACTCTACTGATTCCAGTTTCTTTATGGCATCACAGAGGAAAAACAGATTTGGGAAATGTATGTTAAGTTCTATCTTAACACAGTGCCACTTAAAACATCTTCAACAATTTTAATTGAACTGACATCTTTACAATTTGGTTAATTTATGACTAGCAGAACCATCCTTCCAGCTGAAGGGATAGTTCTTCCATTGCGACATCTGGCCTATACAATTGAGCATTAAATAAGTGGGACGGTGAATTGTTAAACATAATCTTCTGCTGCTGCTTTTATGTAATTTTATGTAAATATTTTAAAAAGATTTCCTTTATGCCATTTTTGTGCAAATTATGAGAATATCCAAAAAGCTTTATTTACATAAAAAAGTCAGAAAATATGCATTTTTATGTGCAATAAAAGTTAAAATATTTGATTCAGTATAAATATCCAGATCATTAAAAGCAGTTTCAAGTTCATATTAGGTTGCAAACAAAATATGTATTTCCCTAAATTCCGAGCCCTAGTAATAACTCAGAAGGTCAAGGGTCTACTCTCCTTAATGAAATGTATGCCTGTCAATAATTACAAGAGTTAATATCAGCACATTTAACAAGCTTCTGTAAATTTATTAAACATGTGAATATCTAGAGCAGTGCTGTCCAACTTTATTTGCTTGGGCACATTTAACTCATGCCAAGGAGACACGGGCGCCATCACCACCACTGATAGGTCAAATACTCTACTTTTGAGAGGAAAAAGGGAACGCACTGGTTAGAGAAGTAATGGATATGGCTTTGGGTGTACAAAAACATACTTCATGGGTGTGCACTGGAAAGATATTCATAAAGAAATGGTTCTGTCTTAGAAATTTGAATATTAGAAATAGATGGCCTAAAAATTTGCTTACGAAGAGCACCAGAAAAGCATATCATGGGCATAACAGCTTTGTGTAAATTAATAACATACACCTTACTGCATTTATCATTGTTAAAACTGATTGTAATCATCAATGTTAAATTGTGTGAAACAACATGCATTTAATGTTACTAACATAATGGGACATGCTGTTGAATAATAAGTTAAACAACACACACCATCCTTTTTCTAAAAATGCTTCTTTTTTAATATTTAAATGACCCCAAAATTGTGTATTACCGGTGAAAACTTGATATTGAATTTTTGGGTGTAATGCAATATTTGCCCTGCTTACTATACGCAGTAGAGAAAGTAAATATGACATTCAAGGTTTCCTTCTCAGTGAACTTTGAACAGCTGTATCAGGTGATAACAGAAAATCTAATCCTGTGTTTCTCAGATTCTGTCACTATTTCATGAATATCAGAGACAATGATTCATACTCAAAAGGACTGACTAAGACGGAGTTGCAACAGTTCAGAAGTACCACACCCCTGTGATTGGTCCATCAACAGTAACATATTAAAGCTATTATGTCTTATATTAACTGGAGTACCAATATTTGGGCCTTTATAACAATCAAAATAAATAGGCAAAAAGCAATATGAGAGCTATTTTTTTCCAACCTCTGACAGGACATCAAATCAAAACCAACGTGAATAGAATAAATTAATAGTAAAACAAAAGTTTTAAAAACAAGTTTTTATTTAAATGCTCTAAAAAGAAGAAAATAAACTTTAAATTAAATCCATCAATGTCTTACATTGCACAATTTATATTATATAAAAGCTTGTCGCAAGATTTACCTATTTTATAAAAGCACATTTTTTTCTTGGAATTACTTATATCCAGTTCAAGTTACATTGTATTAATTAATTCTTGTTTATCTACACAGGTGAATCTCACTACAAGCTTATATATATTATGAACTGTGTAGTGTAATAAATTGATGGATTTGATTTAATTTAAAGTCTATTTTATTCTTTTTAGAGCATTTAAATAAAAGCTTGCTTTAAAAAAAATTACTATTACTTTATTTTATTTATATTCTCAGCAAACCCATTCATTTCATACCCATATCATGCGAGTGGATAAATAACTAGACCATTATTTTGGACGGTCCGCCATATTGGATCTAGAATGTCACATAGCTAACCGTGCATTGTCATACAATCTAAACGTGTATGCAAAATTTCAGCTGAAGATGACTGATTTAAAATTCAATTGCAAGATTTGATCTAAACAAGTAAACATTGCAAGTTGGATAAAAGCTTGTAAAATGGTTTTATTGGCAACATCCAAAAGTTTCTTTTCAACATAATCATGAAGATTGACTAACCACCAGCATTCCAGTATCCTCCACTGCCTGTCTCTTGAGTCAGGTATCCACACTGTCCTTAAGATCAGAAGAAGTGGAAATATTGTCCCCACAAACAGCTTTTTATCTGTGGGTCACTTGGTGCTAGGTCTGGGCTATAGGGAGGGTGTTCAAGTACTTATGTCCCTGACCATCTTCATCAATAACATTTGTTTGCCCATTTCTAAATTTCCTGCACCACGCTGTCACTCACACTTTGCCCTTTTAGCAAGATAGATGTGTCATCGGTATACAGTTAGTTTGGAAGGTCATTTGCTTGTGGCTAGACTCAACATTTGATTAAACATTTACTTGCCTCTAAAAACATAGTGGGTTTTGTGAACATTCTTAACGATCCAGATAAATGTTGCCAGTTTTATTCAGTGGTACAGATCCTCTAGCAAAGGAAACAGAAAAATGTTTCCCATTTGCACATGGTATTTTGACCCATGTAAAGGCACTGAAAATAAGCTGATAAGTGTGATTGAAAGGATGATGAAACTGCCACATCCATAAGTGAAATGTTGTTAGAAAATATTCAATCTCAATTTGAATTACCTACATATCAGCATATAGTACAGATAGTGCTAATGTTAATCTTGGCAAAAAGCATGCTGTATATGCACTGTGTCCAACTGCACTAATCACTATTACACAAATCCATGAGGCGTGCTAGTGATAGGTTAAATGTAGACACTGGCAAAATTGTTTTGAAAATCTACAATCATTTTTTGATTTTGTAGACATACAATGGTCTGAATTGATTCTCTATCAGCCATGGAAAAAATTATTAAGAGCAGAATATTTCCAACTCCCAGTTGAGTTGCAGCTCAGTTTACACAAGTCAATATTTCCAACATATTGGAGTTTTTGGCAACTTGTAGCAGATTCGAGAGGACACCATATTTTGATGTTCCAGTGGCTACTTCATCCACACACAAACCCCAGTGTGTCTGGGGGACCACACCTACTGTTGGTCGACGGGTCCACCGGACCTAGCTGGGAGATCATGTTGATCACCAGCTTTCCCTCCTTAAGCCACTGGAATATAGAGACAAGTAGAAAGGAAAGTGAAATGAACTCCTGGGCCTTGAATGCTCTAATACCAACGGGGTTGAAGAGAATAAGAGTTCAGTGAGAGGACTGGATAGGAAGGAGTATAGGGGGAATTTGGTATACGATAGGGAAAACTTATACCAAGCTCATCAAGCTGACCAGTGCTTAATTGACGAGTGGCTCCTCCCATTTAGTTCAACATAAATTATGCTTACTAACAGCTGCACCGCAGGAAGATATGGAATGGGACATTGGGTATTTGTCTAGGTTGCTTCCTTTAAGTCCTCATTAAGAAGAAATTAAAGGCTCTCCCCCTGTATTCGATAAATGCCCTTATACAGGGGAAATAGTAATGGTCATATACACTCACATAATAACCTGGCTAAATTTGGATAATATAGGCCCCTGTCATACTGTTCATATACATCTACTACCTAGGCATTGAAGCCTGCACGATGCGATCATCTGGGAACAGACACAGGACAAAATTTGACGCAGGCATAATAGTTTACCCTAATGTTGTTGTTTGTGGGTTTAAGAGCGCTCAACTTCTAGGTCATCAGCGTCCTTAAAAGATTCATGGCAATAGCCCGATATAAATTTTACTCAAAAATAAAAATACTAGCAACAAGAAAAATGTACACAAAAAGTAAAAAACAGTGGCAATAGCCAGATATGAAACAAGTTGATAAATATGGCAAAAAGCATAAAGAGATAACTAAAATTTTAAATCATCAAATTGATTTGAGAGGTACAACTGGAACTTAAAAATTCAATGCCACAGCTGGGATTTGAACCACAGACCTTCCACTTACCAGGCGGGTGCTCTAACCATTGAGCTACTGTGACAATCTGCCAGAATGGCATTGAATTCTCATTGAATCCTGTGGTTCAAATCCCAGCTGTGGCATTGAATTTTTAAGTTCCAGTTCTACCTCTCAAACATTGCCCACACACGACTTGTGTGTTAAAAAATAAAATAAAAAAAAAACACCTCAGTAAGTTTGTTGGCATAAATAATGACCGTCAAATTGATATTGCACTCCACTAAAAACTTGAAAACTCTATCAACCGCCGTTTTGTCGTCCGATAAGACCTCTGCAAGTCTGGCAGGCACCTGCAGAGAATCCCAAAGGTGCACTAGAGAGCAACACTCTAGCAGTACGTGGCAAACTGAAGAAAGGTTGTCACACAGCGGACATAGAGGGGCAGGGTCCCTTTTAAATAGGTAACCATGCAAAAAGCTTACCCTTAGGGTTATTTATTGCAATATCATTTTATACAGATCACAGCCATTGCTTTTAGCAGGTAAAACTATGGAGCACTTAGTTTTGTTATGGTTTCAGAAGTCATATTTGGGTATTGTACCCAAAATGATCAACTTTGGCTTTGTTGATTTTGTTTTGCATATCATGTATGTTGGTAATCTCAAACCAAACTATTAGTACTATTGCTTTTTGCCCTCTATTCTCTGTTCTCTTAGTGCCCTTAGTCTTGGATATGTTAGAATTTCAAATTAGTTCTGGTGTTACTTTGTAAGAGACACCAACCACTTCATATCACATGTTGCTGGTTTCAAACACACATGCTCTTTGTATGTATAGTAGCTACAAAATAAGAATGAACATGGGCCTAGCCAATACAGTGATGTTGTTCTCTCTGTATTGGCAGTTTTACGCACAAGGCAGCTACAGTGTGACTAAGACAGTCAAATCTTCCATCCTTGTTACCCAGTCGCTGGGCAACTGGCAACACAGAGCAACATCACTGAATTGGCTAGGCCCATGTTCATTCTTGTTTTGTAGCTACTATAGAGTTTACAACAATTTGTGATATTTTTTTGTTATAGAAGAAAGAGGTAGAATTGACTCGAGGCAAGAAGTGCAGTACTTGCTGGAAAGGAGATTGAGAATAAGTATAAGAAACCACAAGATTTGTGATGCTTTTAGATTTAGGAAAGAAATGGGGCAAGAAGCATACTAGCAAAATTTACAAGAATGCAACAGAGAAACAGTGTCAAGACAGGCAAATAAACTAAACTGGTCAGGCATTTACATAAATAAGTACATTATCATACAAGCAGTGGGAAATAATGAGGTAGCTAACTGAACAAAGAAGACATGAGCGTAACAAGGAAAACAGACATGGGGGTAAGGGGCCTGACCCTTGGAAATTAATGAATTTAATGTTCAATCAATTACTATAAGACTATTGTTTTAATTTTGATGTAAAGAACAGTTTTTATTTAGCACAATTTAATACGCTTATCTGCAACAAATACTATAACTCGTATCTTATACAGTTTTAGATAACAGAATGATTAATTAACAGATTCATTGCAAACTTCCAACATGCAGCCCCCGCCTGAAAGAGTCTGCCAACGCCCATGAAAATAGCATACATCCGTAACTTGGATAGATGATCATAAAGAAATGCAAGCAAGCGGAAGAGAGGATAACCGGGAATGAACAGTGCATCAAATTTTGAGGTGACAACAGTGGATACCACAACAAAAAACATCACAGCATGCAGGCCAGACAAAGTAGGTGACCAGCCAAAATGAGAGAAACTGTGGAGTGGGAGGTTAGGAGAGAAGAGGAAGGGTACAAGAAAGTGAATGTGGTGCAGTGAGGGATGGGGAAAAGGGGTCAGTGCAGCAGTCAGTGAGAGAAGTATGTGGGCAATTCTTAAGATAAACAGGTGATCAAATAAACAGTGAAACTGAAGATTCGGATCAGGCTATATTATATGTGTAGGTAGAAGATGCAATGTTAATTTATGTGTGTACGTAATACAATGGAAAAATAAATAGTAAACAGAAAAGGAACAAAGAAAATGATGTTATGACTTCAAACTAGGCTTAGTAAATGTTTAGAAAACTCAAGGAGATGAAGAAGGAACAAAAGAGGAAAGATTAGAATCAACTAGAAAAGAAACAAATACGAGTGAATGAAAAAGGGTGGAAAGTGAACAAAGGATGTAAACAAAAGTAAGATAAGCAGGTAGGGCTAAATTAGAGAAGTTAGCAAGGGAAGAGATGGAAATGGGCAAAACTGGAAAAATGACTATGGGAACAAACACTGAACAACACGGCAGAGAAATAATAGAAAGAAGCAACTAGTACTTGTCTACCTACCAAATATCTAAATTTCAAAGCAGTAATAGGCTGCCCAATGATAAGGACTGGTGTCCCAATTCATGGGCAGCCAAAAATGTAAATGTATACTTAGTACTCAATAAGCCATTCAATTAAATTCGTTTATCCGTTCAATCCTACTGGGAGAAGAGCTCAGAGAGTTGACCACGTCATTTATATATGTACAAATGCAAATTGTCATTCAATGCTTCCAGCACTTTTCTTTCTTGTTCATGGACAGTTCTCCAATCGTACGTAAGCAGCGGGGAGGTTGAAATAAGTTATCTTGTAATGAATAACTGAATTTTATAAGCACGCAAATGCATAAGTGTCTTTTGTCTTTCACTTGGGGTCACTACATATTATTAAAAACGAACTACTTATTCAAAAACTGTGATAATTCAAAATACAACCGTCGTAGGGTGCATTACCAATAACGGCCAAATTATCTTTCAGTTCTGAGTTCGTTCAATGAACTCCTGGTTCTGTGTTCAACATAATGCTTAGAAATTACAGCTAATCAAACTGCATTTACAGCTGTTTCAGCACATTAAATCTAATCCCTTTGTTTGTTAGGTAAAAGGGTGGTGTGCAACTTTTAGAAAATATACGATCGTGCAGCCTTAATTATAAAAAAGATTATTTTAACTGAAACACTTACTTTTACAGGCCTCAGGGATTAACAATAGAAGTCAAATTTACACTTTATTAATTTTGCTTTGCTACCTAAATTATTTTCACACTTTTCTTTGAAATTATTATTTCACTCATTCAACTATCACAAGAATTACCTCACTCTATGGGAACAGAACCAGCACAGAACAAGCAACAGAAGAAAGCAGTCAACTGTTTTTCCAATAGAGAGCAGCACCATAAGATGAATCAGGCAGCCAACACTTAAAAGCAAATAGTCTCTTTCCAGTTTTTCGATAACATGAAATAAAACAAAGAAAGCTTTTGTGCTTAATGCATTAGTTCTTATTTCAGGACCCCATTGTATGAAAAGCAGGCCTTTAACAAAATGTAATCAAAGCATTATATAATGCATTGCGTGAGCCACTAGAATGACTGGTTTCTCCTATCACTCGAGTTTTGGTTTAGTTTCACCAGAGGTGCAGCTAGGATTCTGTCATCGAGATGCGGATGTCGACCAATTTAGGCGCATTCGCGCTGAGCGCTTTGTAAAGTAATAGCAAATGTGTATTTTCGTTTTGAAGATTCTAGTGAGCGAGTAGATTTTAAATAGGGATATCGAACACCAGGAGTGTGCCGTCCAAGAACATCAGCGGTCAGTGGTGTGGTTGCAACGCACATGCGCTGGTTGCCAGCTTCTCCCTCAGCTGAGCTGCATGTCGCGCATATGGAGAAGACATACAAACACTTTACAGAACATATATTCTAAATCACGCAAAACGTTAAATCGTATCATTTGCTAATAGATAGATGATTATAGCACAACACTCGGAATATGCACATTAATCTGACAGGCCGGTAACGGCGACCTACTAGGTGTTCTGTGACGGCGACTAAGGAAGACTCCAACCCATGAGTGTCAGCAGACTTTTTTCCAGGGGGGGGGGGGGTATATGTTGGAAATTTGCAATCGTATAATGTTAAATCATTATTTTATTGTCAAAATTTATAATATTTGTTGCAGATAACCGTATTAATTTGTGCTAAATAAAAATTGTTCTTTACATCAAAATTAAAATAATAGTTTAATAGTCAGTAACTGGCTGCACATTAAGTTCATGGGGAGCCGCGGCCCCCCTTGCCCCCGTTTCGCGACGCCCATGCTCCAACCACCAACGTGAGGGATGCAGTATAACAGCGGATTGCTGATTCAACGGAAGAGTTCATTCCGGGGAGCTGGAAAGCTTGACAGCTGCACCTAGCAGTCAGACTGGACTAGTTGTTTTAATGGACGTTTAGTCCCCTAAATATGATCAGATTAAAGTTTATTAAACGTCATGTTTAAACTTAAAGGTTTCAAGACATGACAACATAACATAAAAGACAAAAACAGTAGATCAAGGCTTTCATCATACACCAGCCCTGAATACAGGAGAAATGTGCCGGCAAATGTATGTATTCAATCATACAAGAACGTCAACACACGGCTTTCGCTTCAGAATCTGTAACCAAAGAGGATTTTGCCAGGTATCACTTCAACGTCTCTGCAACCTATGTGGGCAACGATGTAAACAGTACTATAATCTACTCCACTGCAAAACAAGGACAAGCTCGCCAATATTTTATGCACATACACCTTTGTATAATATACAATTTTCATGTTTACAGTACTGCGACGCCGGGCTCGGCACAAAACAAATTACTGTTGGGGCCGATCCGGCGAACGGTCAAAGGTGTTCAAGGTCAGAAAATTAAAAAATAGGTAGCGCAGACCTGGGGAGGGAGCACCTAGTGGCCGAGGTGACAGCCTGGCTCGGAAAACGGAAGTGTCCGACACGATTAAGACAAAGTGTCAGCTCAGGGACGTCGTCAAGGATCCTCTAGAGGAGTGTATTGGGGATGTAACCAACCAGGACATGTCGGGGAGGACTGCCAGTAGAGAAGCCTAGAGCGAGCGAGGAACATGTAAAATCTGATTTGGTGTGGGACATGGAGAAACCGTCGGAGCCATCCAGTCAGATGACGTCGAGTGCCGTTAACAGAATAGAGGACGGCATAGTCGTGAACGGCAGGATACAGGGGAAGGCGTGCCGAGTGTTAGTGAACAAGTGCAACCGTGGCCGTTTTTTGACCGGATGTGGCGGAGGATATGCCAATGAGGAAACTGGATCGACCCTGTGAGATAGTGACAGCATCGGGTGACCCCTTGCCTGTGGCTGGAGTTGGCCTTGGGGCAGAGGATTATGGGTCTGTGGGTGTTCGTCGCACGGTGGCTGAGGTGATACTGGGACTGGATGTCATCAGGAGCCACGAGGCGACAGTCGACGTCGGTAGGAGGGTCCTACGAGTCGGACAAGACGAGATAACGCTCCGGAACCCCAGCGAGGATCTGGACGTTGGCAGGGTGACCCTGGAGATGGTTGCAGTTGGGCCCCTCAGGAGCAAGGTAGCTGAGATGGTGCACCGGGGAGATTGGCTTTCATGGAACCCCAGGCATCATTTCCACGTTATGTGCAGGAGGAATGTAAACGCATCTAGGTTAAGGGGAACCAGAGGAAGACCCATCACAACCAGCGGCGTTACCGCAGCGGTTTCAAGCAGGATGGCAGACATCGTCCTGCCCTCCAAGGGTCGCTAATCAACAACTTTGCCAAGGATCTTATACACTTGGAGAGGAGGCTCGATGGCGAAGTCTACCTCATCCAGGGATTGCCCCAAGAGAAGATGCTGGTGGTACGTCGGGATCGCCTGGCCAACTAGGACGGTGCTGGTTGGGACGATCAGCGCTAAAGAGGGAGCAAAACAAAGGACTGTTGGGGCCGGGCTGCTTCACGCCATATGCCGGGCCGCCGAGCGGGTAAAGGCATTCAAGATCAGGCTGCCTCGCGCAACTGTTTGTGTATACGTGACTAACAACAATGGAAGAGGTTACATAAAAGGGGCTTTCTCCGGAGCCTTCGAGAAATATCCAGCCGCATCACCGCTGGCACGTTTGTGGAGTTCAAGAAAGGTCCGTGTGACGTCATCGTCACTATATAAGAAGGCCAGGAACAGCAGTGAATGAGTTTATGGTTACAGACATGAATCGGTCAGTGTGTCAGTGACTGTGAGACAGCTGTGCGTGTGTGTATCATCGCGAAAGAGACGTCAGTCGCCGTAAAGAACATTCTAACGGGCATCGAGCGATTGCTTCTCATAGAGAGTGTATGAGGGACAGAAAAAGCGAAGAAATACACTGAAAGACCTTAGCAACGTTACAAGTAAAAGCTGTGATAGTACGAAAGACTGTAGATTGTGTTAATGATGCAAAGAAATCTGTGTATTTGTGATAAAAGTTTAGAAGACAATTAAGTGATAAAAAGTAACTGGTCAGATGTTGCCATTTGTTACAGTATGTTTAATAAATCTTAAAATATAAAATGATTCCAACTGTACCAACCTGAAATTTGTTATTGTATAGCAATGGAAGCCCAGCTCTGCCCAGCCACTTTAGATATGCCCATAGTTAAGTTTTACCTGGAATATTATTGCACCCTCCAAGTGTGCAGTTATCAAAAGGAAAACTAATTTAAATTAATTCACTGACTTTCAATTTTATATTGTGTATACATTTACAACTACATTTTAAATTTTCAGTCCCACATTCACAGGGGATACAGTATACCCCTGGTACATTAAGGTCCAGTTTGTCCTTTACCATTCGTTATATGACCACATGGACTAGACACTTTGCCGAGCTTCCTCACACAGCTCAACAGCCTCCGACCCAAAATTCAGTTCATCATGGAAGTGGAGAAGAACGGAACTCTGCCATTTTTGGACATTCTGGTCTCCAGAAACAACAACGGTACTCTGGGGTATGCAGTGTACCGCAAACCAACACACACTGACCTCTATTTGAATGCTTGCAGTTTCCATCATAAATCACAACGGGTCGGAGTTCTCAACACTCTTGCCCACAGAGCTGTGTCTGTCTCCGATCCCAGCCACCTAAAGCAAGAACTACAGTAGCTGAGGCACACTTTCCGCCAAAATGGCTACTCCATAGATGATACTGAAGTCTCAATCTCCAAAGGCCAAGAGAAGGAAACCACAATCTCAGCAAACACCAGACAAGCTGACCACCACTGCCTGCATCCCATATACTGGCAATCTATCTGGCTGAATCAGTAGAGTTCTTGCAAAACACAACATCAGAACCATCCACGTTGAAGATTAAACAGCTAGTGAGGCTGGTAAAGGACAAACTGGACCTTAATGTACCAGGAGTACACCGCATCTCCTGTGAATGCAGGATGCCGTACAAGGACAAACCGGCAGGACTATTTCCACCAGAGTCAAGGAGCACGAATGGTCCATACGCTTAATGCAGCCTGACAAGTCAGGGCTGGCGGAGCACTGATTTGAAAAAGACCACAGAGTTAACTTGAAAGAAACGACCATTGTGGCAAAATGTAGCGGTTTATGGGAACGGAGGGTTAAGGAGGCTCTGTTCATCTGCTCCGAGAAGAGCACACTGAACCGGGATGCTGGATTGCAGTTTAGTCCCTCCTGGAAACCAGCCTTAAAGTTGGAAATCGACCGACTTAGAAAATACAGATTCCAATGGAGCGTTGAACCACCTCCACATTAGGCTGGGTGTTTTCTACTCCGTACATACTAGCGGACAGTACATATACTGGCCCCTTCACTCTTGCTAGTCATTCATCATCCTGATGATGGGAGAGATGTACACTCCCAAAATGTCGATGGCTCTTCATGACTACATCTGGCTCGAAGCCTGAGAACATCTGGAATATGTTTGTCGCCAGGAAAGCTTCAAATCATACTGAACAGCTTGTAGGTTCCAGTTGCACTTTCATTTTGTGTTATTCTCTTACAAGTTTTTCGTACACAGAAAACTCTTTCTGCAGCCTGATTAGCATTCTGTTCTACAAATGCAATCACTTAGTTAAAATCTGCCATATAACTTCTGTATTTCCCCATACTGGTGTTTCACAAAATGAGCACTCATTAGAATAACTATAGAAACAAACAGCTGTACACTTTTGAAGAATAAGATGGTTACGAACTTGGCACATAGTAACCACGTGTAAAATAGTGTTCACCCCTTTCTGCTTCATTTGCTTACCGCTGTACTAATTCCCATGCTTCAGGTGCTTGAACTAGTTCAATTATGAGCCAGCCACCATCTTGACAAGCTGATGGCATTGGCATATTGCATTAATTTATCTTCAATGAACTATCAATAACTAGGAATATGAGCATTACCTTAGTGTCAAGCATTGGAATACACTGTATACATGCCCTCTATTCGCTCACATGAATCTAACAGGATTAACAGTAGCTATAGTTGCAGCGGTGGCATGTTATTTTTCAATGTTTTTTTATAGTGGACACCTGGAATATTAACATGATGATTATGCAGTGAAATATTTAAGTTCCTAATTGATCAAATTGTGTAAGCTTTCACGGTCTGTGTCATAAAACAGAACATGATTATCCAGGCTTTTGGGCTGTGGTGTCTTGGAAATTCTCCTTCCAGACATTTCGTTTGAAGCTGTGTCAAACATCCAAAGTGGTGTGACCCTAGCACTCTGCTAGTCTCAGCGACAGCTCCATAGCAGTTGTTGCTGAGACTAGCCGAGTACTACAGTCACATTACTGAGGATGTTCAACGCAGCTTCGAACAAAATGTCTGAAAGGAGATTTTCCACTAGTACCCCTACAACTTACCAAATGAACAACAGAATTGGATACTTGAAAATATTTTAATTATAAAACATAAATAACTTCAGATTTGCTGCCACCAAGCCATCAATAAAAGTACATCTCTCCACCACTGGGTGTCACACAAACAACTGCACAGAGGACAACACCAAAATTACCCAATCACTTCTGACAATGAGAACAAGCAGCTCTTGAAAGTGATCAAAACATAAAAAAATGTGTTTCACTCTGACTCACTTTTTTCATAAATTCTGTTTGTTAGTGAAGTGATGTACAGTGATAAAATCTGCAGAGTACCAACAGAGTGCTAATGAACTACAATGAAGTGACTTGAGAGATTGTAGACGTGACTGATATAAGTAATTTGAGATAGCCAAAGGACAGTCCACGGCTAAACATAATGCAATTGTATGGTGTTGAATGTACAGTAGAACCCCGCAAATCCAAACTTCTGGATAATCCGAAAACAAAATCTATAATTAAAAAAAAATAACGAGCTTATTTGTAGTGTAGAGAAAGCATTTTTATTATAGAACTGATAATCTCATTATTGAAACTATACACATCAGAACAAAATGTTTTGCTGAACATTGCTATAGACAATGTGCCTGTAGCAATGCATTTAGTCACTATTACACAACATTCTCACATTTACTTAGGCATCGTACGTGTAGCTATCACATGTTTATGAAGCAGTAATTTTCATTTAACTTGCAAAATTGGTAAACTTTTTCTGTTGTAAAGAACTAACAAGGAATATCTCCAAAATGATTCACCCTACAAGAAAATTTATTTGGACATAAATGGTCTATTTTAGCAAGATCTACATTTTTTGTATAGTATGATTTGATCTATCTCTAACGGTTTACCAATTATCCAAAAGTCATCCAGAGTAAATATTACTACAGGGGCTATAGCCGGAAAATCAAGAAATGCATTTCATTTTGTCATCAAAATGTCTCAAACATGTCACATTTTAATCAAAATCATTAGAGCCATTTTCAAGAAAATCAAAATTTTCGAAAAATTTTCCATGTAAAGGGTAGTTTAGGGTGGGACTATTTTCTTCAAAATCTTTGTGTCGCATCCTTGAAAGACATTAAACTTAAACACTAACTTTGGTTTTTAACTTACTTTTCGTTTTTCAGCTATGCTGTCTGCAGACTGACAGACACACACGGATCTTTATCAAAAAATGCTTTTTTTTGGATTCAAGGAGTCTCAAAACATATATTTGACAAGTTTTCTGAAACTGACACAAATAACAAGGAATATCTCCGAAATGGTTCACTCTAAAAAAAAAAAAAAAAAAAAAAAAAAATTCAACATAAATTGTGTATTTTAGTAAGATCTATATTTTTTGTTTTTTGTATAGTAAGATTTGGTCTATCTCTTACGGTTAAACAGTTATGCAAAACTCATCCAGAGTAAATAGCACTACATGGACCATAGCCAGAAAATTCAAGATATACATTTCATTTGTCATAAAAATAACTCAAATATGCCATTTTAATCAAAATTGTTTTAGTCAATTTTAAGAAATGAAAAATTTTCCATATAAGGGGTAGTTTAGTGTGAAGCAATTTTCTTCAAAATCTTCGTGTCGCATCCTTGAAAGACGTTAACCTTAAATATCTTCTTTGGTTTTTAACTGACTTTTCGTTTCTGAGTTATGCTGTCCACAGACACACACACAGACCTTTTTCTAAAAATGCTTTTTTGGGATTCAGGAGGCCTCAAATCATATATTTCCGTTGAAATCTAGACATCAAATTTTTGGGTGGAATACAATACTTCCTTTGCTTTACTATATGTAGTAGAGAAAGTAAAAATTGGGAATGAAACTTTAACTCGAAAACAATTATGATCTTCTACTCAAATGCCAATGCTATGATCACTGCACCAGGGAGATATGTTGTTGTTAGCTAATGCTGGATTTCTGACAATGAAGTCATTAATCCTCTTGCTCTCCAATATTTTTCACTGATGGATGGGGCATTAGAAGTGGCCGGGCATATTTGAAGCTGGTCTCGATCCATTTCCTCTTGCAGATCACATAGAGGACAGAGTGGTGAAGAATATATCCCAATTCTGTTCAAATGTTTTGCCAGATAATCATGTCCTGTAATCAACCTGAAGGTTGCAACTGCTGTTTTTCGAGGATACTCAGGAATTACTGTTTGAATGTTTGGTAGTTCCCATCTTATGTTTTTTGATTTTTCATAGTAATATTTTTCAATAATCTTTTTGAATTCAGATGCAGATTGCACCAGGGAGATATACTCTTAAATGATTGATATTATACCTCTTGCAAAAGTTAAAGGCATGTGAACGCTGGCCAATCCTCAAGCAGAGCGCTGTTGCCAAGCGTAGTGCGTGTACCGGCAGAGGTTCTGTGCATAACAGTGTGTGAGATGCATGCACCACATTCGGCAGCGCTGGTAGGAGGGGCAAGCTTAGGATTCGCTGGAGTCCGCAGCACACCCCGCCTCCATATGCCTTTAAGTTTTGCAAAGATTATAGTCAGTGATGCACTGGCACTTTAGAAACTTACAGCTGTAACTTCAAAAGTTGAATAAACAGGCCACAAGCTTCCAATCCCAAATTACTTGCTTAAGATATCTGGAAATATTTCAGTGTAGTTCATTAGTATCCTGTATAGTTAGCAAGAGTTGCTGCTCTCATGGTAACTCAAGTAGGTCAGAGACATGTTCTGTCTCGCAACATCTAGTAAAATTAAAAACATGAACTGCCAGAAAGGATTTTGTTATTTATCTTAAATAAAATATTTACATTTGTACTAAAATACTGTCAATACAAAGCATAGTTTATTTTATTAGTGTTCAAGAATCTCCATCTGCAGACATTACATTCTGACGCCATTTTTCTTTCATAGCTGCTAGTTTCTTCCTTCTACTGGCACGTTCCATCTTTTTCTTCCTTTGTAGTGCTTCTTTCTGAGCCTCAATGCTTAACTCCCCATTGAGATAATTGTCAAGTTTAGTGCACAGCATGTCCCGTGCAAGTTTCCGATTCTTATCTTGCAATCTAGATTCATGACACTTCACTACAATACCTGTAATAATAATAATAATAATAATAAATGATGAAAATATATATATTTTTGTAGCAAGAAAGAAAAGCATCTCATATGTTACATTCACTTGATTTTATCTGCTCTTTATTAGTGGGACACAAATTATTCTTACAAAAGCTTAGTTTTCCATGTACAGTAGAACCCATGTGCTATTAAGAGGTGGAATCAGGACTGAAAAATTCAATGCCAGAGTCGGGATTTGAACCACAGATCTTCTGCTGGTCGAGCGGCTACTTTAACCACTAAGCTACCATGGTCAACTTGCCAGTACAACATTAAATTCCCCAGCTGATTTGTACTTTAATGAATTTAATGTCGTAGAGATAGAGATCACTAGTGGTGCAATCAAATTTTAAATCCCCACGCTAATACATTTTGTTGAGTCCAGTGAAGGGGTCATGATCATGATGAAGGATGGATACACATATAAGCTCTGGCCTATCACAGCACTGTATACCAATCAGCATGACATTTAGCCTGACATTTTAACTTACAATATAATGTAAAAGAATTTAATACCTTGTTATGTACATAGTGAAAATTGTAACAGTTTGAACTGCTCATAAAGTCATAAAAACACCTCCTTTACCATTGAGCAGTAAAAAGATCTCAGCTTCTGTACCTTTTAGGAGAAAACTGTAAAAGTTGGCAAGTATGCCATTGTATATTTTGTTTTAAAGTAATGTATAAATCTGAAAAACTTACCAGTGGGTTTATGTGTTAAAACAACACAATTATTTGTTTTGTTAACTGCCTGACCACCAGGGCCACTGCCCCTCACAAAAGTTTCCTCTAAATCTTCTTCCTTCAAAACAGGAAACCTCGAAAAATCTAGGTCCTTTTTTCCATGATTTGCTGTGCTTGTCCTTAGAAATGCACTTTGCGTGGTACATTGTGCAATTGAGGAATTCTTGCACATCAAGTTACATCTAACTGTATTTCCAAGCGTTACGTTTGTTGGTTTTCCACCATTATGCACTGCCTTTGAATACAAATGAGACAAAATCTTGTTGCTGTATACAATATTCTTGGTAAGCTGACGGGAGAATGTGCAGCACACCATCATCTTCATTACTAGACAACTCGTTTGTTCTTCAGTAGTGCCTCTCCTCTCTGGAAACATAACACTTGTAGTATATACTGTCTCTCCTTCACTTAAAAGGAGACTTTTTTTTTTTTTAATCAAATTACAACTAAGCAAAGGCTTATCTAGTAATATAAAAGGAGACTTAAAGTCCTATATTAAATATGTAAAACTTCATGACCCATTATCCCAGAAATTATTTACGATATCACTGAAACTTTTACAGCATGTAGACAAATGCCTTCTAAATTCACTGCTCTGCTTTTATCCAATAAGTTTGTTTATTTTCTTAACCATACTATCTTTTGATTAAAATTAATCACTAATTATCTTTTTATTTTAAAATAACCAATCACATTGCCACAACAGCACTTACAAGGAACCCCTTGAGTGTGAGGTCATAAGTTAAACCATAGTTAGGGTCATTTGAAAGTATTATGTTAGCAATTAGGACAGGACAAATAATAGCTGCTAGTGACTCACCATGTCCATCAGAAGGGCAGCAGAACATTAGTGCCCAGGAGGTGCAGAAATCAACCTTTTATGGCATGTATGCATTACACTTCACCAAATGGGCATTGTCGACATTCAAGAAATGTGCAAAAAACCCATTATCGTGCACCATGAATACAGAATGAAAAATCATGCGCTACAATGATCACAAAAGTTTGCACCACCAAGATTGAAGGCAAACTCCTTGGGAATAATAAACTGTTCAGGATGTTCAGGATACACTCTTGAGTATGTATATATAATCATATTGGTGTAATGTGGTGATGAGAACTGATGGAGTAGGATATCAGTCAACTGAATGTGAAACAGTCTGTTATGGAAGAGGGATAGAATCGGAACTGAAAGATTCAATGCCACAGCTAGGATTTAAACCACAGACTCTTCGCTTACCAGACAGGTGCTCTAACCATTCAGCTACTGTGACAACCTGCCAGAATGACATTGAATTCTCCAAACCGATTCGTATTTCTTCCACTTAATGGTTAGAACACCCACCTGGTAAGAGGAGGATCTGTGGTTCAAATCCCAGCTGTGGCATTGAATTTTTCAGTTTTGATTCTACCTCCAAACAATGAGCACAGACGGCTTGTGTGTTTAGAAACACTAACAGTAAGTTTGTTGGCATAAATAAATAATAATTACCATCTGAAGGTTATTTAATCTCGGGACACAAAGTACTTCTGATAGTAAGTCGCCATTGGGGTAATTGTGTGATAAAAGACTGCTTTTGTGGTTTACCAGGAAAAATACAAATCGTTTTGGAGAATTCAATGACATTCTGGCAGGTTGTCACAGTAGCTTAATGGTTAGAGCACCCACGTAGCAAGTGGAGGGTCTGTGGTTCAAATCCCAGCTGTGACCTTGAATTTTTCAGTTCCAATTCTATCTCTCAAACATTGCACACACATGGCTGGTGTGTTTAAAAACATCAACAGTAAGTTTGTTGGCATAAATAGATATGCTGCAGATGGAGTGATAATGTTTTATATATGCAGGAAAAACAAAACATCCAGAGGCTGAATTTGTCCACTGGCTGAGAAAATGTGTTAACTACACCAGAAAATGTCATTCATGAGAAAAGCTCTTCAAAGCAAAAATGGAAAAAACAAAACTTGCAAAAATTTGCAAACATAGGAACTACATACTTTAGACACATCAAAGCTTAACCCTGGGGACACATGAGTGTTTATTTTGCATGTGCTTTAGGCATGTAATGTGTGCAACTTACTTCACTTTGTATCTAATGGAACAGCACACATGCTCAGCGCATAATCAAGGTCATGAAAGCAAAGCGAGCATAAATGCGTGTCTTAGCAGGGAGCAGAATTGAAACGTTAGAACGCACGTAATCTAGAAACTGCATGTGCACTCAACTCACTAGCATAACAAGTGAAACCTTCATATTCAGCACATTTAGTTTGCGTTCTGCTTCTCCAAGAGCCTCTCCAATTGCAAAGATGGATACAGAGCGATTAATAAGTGAAGTTGAAATTTGTCCTGTGATGTATACAAGAACAAGCACCCCTTTATATTTGAAAGAAGCCATTAAATGAAGAAGCTGACATTCGAGAATAATTTATAAATTTGTCACTCTCTTCACGAAGTTGAGGATACAGTGCATAAAAATTGCCGTGCAATTGCCTCTCGCTGTTAACTGGGTGTACCTACCACTTCTTCCTTTTTTCCTTCTCTTTAATACAAGATAGACAAGACCCACTACATCAATAACTTCATCAGTTTCCATCTAGGAGAACTGAAAGGATAATAGAAGGCGAGTGTTTCAGCCGTATGTGTTTAAATCTCAAATGCGTGCAAATATGACGTGCATAAAAGCGAACACATTATGCTCATGTGTCCCCATGTAACAGTAGTACTGATTTGTAGAGCAAAACTTCTGCTAAACGACAGACTAAATTTTATCTGTCTACCCTGTGTACAAATTATGGCTTTTTTTTTTTTTTCTGAAGTGGTGCAGAATTTAAAGTACAAAATGGCAGATGCTGTATCATGTTTAAAAATATTTTTTAAGACTGCACAAATAACTAAATCTAGTATTTTTTGACAATTTTCTCCATTTAATCTAATAAGTGAAACATTTAATTTTATATTAATGTGAAGTGTGTTAGAAAATATTGAAAATTATTTTTCCCGCTGTAAACTGATGAAATGCAGACTTCCTTCAGTGGAGATATGGAGTGAATTTTTTCCCACCTGCAGAAAACATGTTGCTGCCAGTCCACCTATGAGTGGAGATATGTAGTGAGTAGTCATTGGACATCAGTCTTGTAAAATGACAGAACAACAAAATTTTGCCAAAAGCTTTACAATACTCAAGTGGAAATCATTGGCAAGGTTCAACAGGTTTTCGGCGATGATGCCAAGAGCACCTCAAGGATAAAGGAGTGGTGCAACTGTTTAAAAAATGGCTGTACATCAATGGACAGCAAAACGCATTTAAGTAGGCCCGGTAGGGGTAAGCGCTGGATCAGTAAATTCAATTTTGACTGAGAATGTCTGCAAAATTTGTACCAAAGCTGCTCATTGCTCAGCTGGACATTGCATAAGACATGCTGGACAATGCAAACATTGAACATTGTGATCATAGACACTTAGACATGGCTTTACGGGTATGACCCAGAAACCCAGATGCAGTTGTCATCGCTGAGACCAAAAAAATCACGGCGGGTCTGCAGTAAAGTCATGGTAATGTTGGCTGTTTTCTTTGACTTCCATGGTGTGGTGCTTCATGAGTAAGGACTATTACCAGAAGTCCTTCGTCCCCTTTGTGATGCTGTATGGCGCAAATGAACAGATCTAACAGCAACAAAACCTTGACAGCTCCACCATAATGCACCCGCTCATTCCGCTCATTTGATTTAGACTTTCATTGCCAGACACAAACATTCCTTTGGCCGATCAGATTCCCTACTCACTTGACATGGCTCCGTGTGACTTTTGGCTATTTCCCAAGATAAAAATGCCAGTGTTAGGCTACGACATCTAGGTTAGCGTATATATGTAAACAGGATGATGTGAGAGTCCCTTTGTGGTCTATTCGGAGAAATACGAATCGGTTGGAGAACTCAATGTCATTCTGGCAAGTTGCCACATTAGCTTAGTGGTTTGTAGCAATGAGTTTTTCATTTCCAATTCTATCTCTCAAACATTGACCACACATGACTTGTGTGTTTAAATACACCAGCAATAAGTTTGCTGGCATAAATAAATAATAATTACCATCTAAAGGTTATTTAATTCTGGGACATACAGTACTTAGGATTGTAAGTGACCCTTAGGGTATTTATCTCTGATGTGAGATTCCCTTTGTGTCTACTGGGAGGAATACGAATCGGTTGGTGAATTCAATGTCATTCTGGCAGGTTATCACAGTAGCTTAATGGTTAGAGTAGCTGTATGGTAAGCAGAAGTTCTGTGGTTCGAATCCTGGCTATGACACTGAATTTTTCAATTCCAATTCTACCACTCAAACATTGCCTACACATGCCTTGCAGCTTGTGTGTTTAAGAACACCAGCAGTAAGTTTGTTGGCATAAATAAATAATAAAGGCAGAACATATTTGTTTTCTTTCTGCAATATATTATATGGTATGGAATTTCAGCAAGGTACTTCAGCACCATTTACACCAGGTAAATGTGGAACCTGACATTTCATGACCCAATAAATAACTGGAATACCTGAAAATGAAATATGATGTCCTCTGTGCGTTTTATATCTTTATTGTTTTTAAATTCCTGATTTATCCTGCTGTAGAAATACTCTTTGTCAGTGAATTTTAGTTCTTGTCCATAACGAAGAATGTTTTTGTACAGCTGTAGAACTTGTCTAGGGGATGGTATGCTCATTTTCTATGTTTCACTTCACCTGAAAATAATGATGAAACACATGTGCATTTACATGCATATAAAGGAAGAGTATTTTCAACAATAGTCTTACATGTTGATTAGTAAATTGCTTATTTCTATAGTTTTATATGATAATATACTTTAGTGTGTCACATATCTTGGCAAGGAGTCAATAGGGGTACTTTTTGCAGATGACACTAGTGTGCTTATATTTGAAAAGAAACATCAACTGTTGACAGCTTCTGTCAATAAAGCTTTTCAACAGCTCATCATTTGGTTTGAGACAAATACGCTATCATTAAGCTATGATAAAACAAGTTTTATTCAATTTAAAACAAAGCATAAGCAAGTTCATGAATTAACAATCAGATACAACAATTATATTATAAATAAAGAATCAGATACAAAACTTCTAAGGCTCTAAACAGATTAAAAGCTCAGCTGGAGAAATCAAATAAAAATAAATAAAAATGGACAACAATGTGAGGGATATTCCATCAATTAATATTGGTGTTGTTGGTCCGTTTGATACGGTCTGCATTTTAAGTTGTTTAACAAGAGACCTGCTTTATTAAAACTTCTGAACATACAGGACAAAAGTATAAATTTTACAGTGGAAGTAGAAAAAGATGATAAATTACCATTTTTAGATCTAAAATTAATCAAAAACAAGGATAGAATAAAGTTTGGTATTCACAGAAAACTAACGCAGACAGACAACTACATAAAAGCTAATAGTTACAATCCAAGAAGCCACAAACAAGCAATTTCAAATAGTTTAACACATAGATTGGTGAGCATCCCTCTTTCAGCAGAAGAATACAAAACAGAATATTAGAAAATAATTGAAATAGCACAAAAAAACAGCTTCCCCAAAGAATTAGTAGATAAAAAAGTAAAACGAGCAGAAAAGAAAAAATTATTAAAAGAAACTACAACTCTCACAGCAGCAAAAACAAAAATCACGTTCAAAAAATTCACATCATCCATGGACCTTTGATAAATTTAAAAAAGTGTTCAAGGAATACAACATTCAGCTAGCACCAGTAAACCATTACTCCGTAAAAAACCTTCTACTTTCAAACATCAAAGATGCTATTCCACCTAACAAAAAATCCGGCATATACCAAATTGAATGCAGTGATTGTAATGAAATATACATAAGAAAAACCAAAAGAAATTTAGAAATTAGATCCAAGGTACATGTTGGGAACATCAAAAGTAAACAATTAGAAAAATCAGCAGTTGCATTTCACTTTTGGACAAAAAATCATGACATAAAGCTAGAACCGAAACTTCTGAAACACATAACCGGAAAACAAGAACTGTCCACATGGGAACAAATCTTTATTTTAAAAAAGAGAAACCGAGTATTTAATTTCGACATTCCTCAGAAAGATATTTTCAGCAAGTTCACTGAACCGTTACCAGAAGAAACATCAGAAGAAGCATCGCCATCCGCACCATGAAACACCATGGAAACCCAGTTATTGTCCAGTTGATAATGGAGGAAAGTTAACCTCCAAAACGCGTTCCGGAAAATTATGTTGTAAGTGTTGTTTAGTGTTATTAATTGACTCACCTTTTAAATTAAATGATTGGTTTGGTTTTAAGGAATCCAACAATGTGAAAAAGTCCATCAGGTATTGTGTACTGCATGTCATGTAGCACATGTATGACATCACATATTACTGTTTTGATAATAGAATTAATGTCTGCTTGTGTTTTGCTGAAAGAATTGAGCAGTTGTGATAGAAGTGATTACTGCTCATAAGGGATGTCATATGCACTTCACATGCTGAAGGTACAGTGAAACATTAGGTGGTGTTATAAAAGGAACCTGAATGAAAGAAAGTTCCAATATATATGACAAAAGATTAACAAGAGGAATGATATTTTGAGAGTATCGGAGTCTGAGTGTGGAGTACCCTACTTAGAGGTGAAAAGGCGCACATGTGAGGTGAAGAAGAAAGCTTGAGAAGAGAATTCTAAAACATAATTGTTAAAAATAAGGACAAAGCTTATTACCAGGGCTCAGATGCGTGTGTAATGTCATAGTTTTTGTTTGTGGGTTTTTCCCACGGAAAATATAAAGGAAGCACAATTTTATCAACAGTGATTAAAATTATGCAATTCTCATGGGTCATACAGAGTCATATTTTGGCTTTCTTAATTTTTTTTTCACTTTCTTGTCATTTTTCAGACTATAATGATATTTTCACTTAAATTTGTATATTTTTGTCATATTTTTACTTTCTCTACTATGTATAGTAAGTAGAGAAAGTATTGTATTCCACCCAAAAATTCAATGTAGAGATTTCACCAGAAATACATGTTTTGAGGCCCCCTGAATTCAAAAAAAGGCTTTTTAGAATAAGGTCTTCTGTGTGTGTGTGTGTGTGTGTCATAACTCAAAAATGAAAAATCGGCTAAAAACCAAAGTTGGTACTTCAGTTTTATGTCTTTCAAGGATGTGACACGCACAACAATCAGAACGAGGTGAGGCGGTTATTATCGCATTCTTTATTTAACTTGTATCCTATTTTGCAAATTGATTTTTGTTGCTTTCTGAAAACAGTAGTTTATAATGTGACTACAATATTTTTTAAAAAATAATAAAATTGTAACAAAACCCAGAAACTATATACCTTTTATGTAACATTGTTAAAATAAGTAAAAACGTGCAAAATATGTAAAAAAAGGTAAAATAAAAATTTGTAAGGGAGTCCCAAAAAATATCATGCAGGATTTAAAATATGTAATTACATAAAAATCCTGGGGGTATCTCTGAAAGATAGAATCTCTAATATGAAATTAAATCAGTTATCACACACAAAAGACTTGATACAATTAGCCACAAGATTAAATGGAAATGGGAAGGCTACATGGTGGGATTATTAGGCAAAAAGGTGGACATACAAGGTTACTATGTGAGACCTCTGTATAGGAAAACGACTGAGGGGAACACCGAGACACAAATGGACAGACCTCTTCAAGGAGCACACAGGACAGCAGTGGTCGCGAGTAACAAGAGAAAAAAGTGACTGGAAACCTTAGAGACACATCTATGTAGAGACTAAATAGTGAACAAAAAGCATATGGAACAACTAATGTGGACTTTTTAAAAAGTTTACTTACCATCCATGGGCTAATAAAAATTTACAAGGATTTTTAAAGAATATGGAATAAATTTGGTCCCTCAAAATAAATTTAATATACAAAATTTACTTAATTTTTCAAAAAAAGATAAAATACCAAATTATAAAAAATCTGGCATTTATCAATTTAGCTGTTTAGATTGTGATAAAGTTTATATTGGTAAAACTAAACGTCATCTAGAAACCAGAATAAAAGAACATTTTAGAAATATTAAATATAAACAAACTGATAAATCAGCTGTGGCAGATCATTTTTGGTCATTTAATCATGAAATTAATTCAGAGGTTAAATTATTAAAACAGTTAAGTAATCCGATAGATTTAATGGTTTGGGAAAAAATTTTTATTTTAAAAAACAGGAACCATGTCATGAACTTTGAATTGCCCTCTATGGATTGTATTTTTAAATTTTTGTTTTCAGAGATTGGTAAATAAAAAATTGAATATGAATAATTGTTTTTCACAAAAATAAAAGATTGTAGCTTGGCAACGATTTTGTTTATATGACTTTGAGAATGAGCTGGATATAGCTTGAAACCCCTGGGTCAGTAAAATAGAAAAAGGATATCAACATACTAAGATAAGTGAAGTTTTTAGTTTCTAATTTGTTCTTATTTTAGAATCTTGTTGCTTCACTGTTAATAGCTTCAATTTTTACTTAATTTAATGTGGACTAGCTCATCACGTTAGGATAAATGAGCTTTACCTTTTGATTGGAGGCCTTTGCCCTTCACGGGACATTTTGGGCTATTTTTATTTCATTTTCAAGGGGTTATCCTATAGTATAACAGCCTAGCTCCTTCTACTTCGCCCTCTATAGCAGAAGGCTTCCAACAGAGGGAGCTAATCACTATTTCATTGGATAACTGTTTTATAAGAAGCATTCCTGGGTGGGTTCTCAATATACCGGCTATGCTTTGCAGCTTAGGGCCGTCATATCTCGCTATAATTGTGGTTGATTACGTGTATACCTTGTACAACAAAGAAATAATGTACAACATTAATATTTTAAATAAATCCAGGTAAATGTAAGGGCTATAAGATACAAACGCCAAGATTCTAAAAAAATGTTCGAATTGGTTAATGTAACGTGTTTACCAAACTCCCAATTTCCGTCACGAATATTTACGTTTGAGAAATGAATTCCACATAACTGAGAAATGTTTTATACCTACATTATGAATATATCACATTTGGAACCTTACATTTGCATGTTGAAAAACAGGTATGGGATGCTGTATACTTTTAAGGTGCTTTTAAGGTTCTCAGCCAGTTATTAGACACTAACCATAGAGTAATAACAACAAATAAATAACATAGAATAGATAGTCAACATTCCACAGAATATCTAAGACATTCACTGCAAAAGCCACGTGACACGTGAATCTCGTGAGCACTATGGTTATTGGAATACAATGAGGGGGTTGCAATTTCTATTATATTTTGGTAAGTTTCAGTGATTTCAGCTCGTAAAGAACAAGTGAAATAAAATGCTCTTTTTTAACAAACGGAAATTGCCCAGGTGCATTTTAATGAGGAATGCTCTGATAAAGAGAAATTCGGCGGCGTACCAATGGTTCAAAGCACTTAGCCCGATAGCGCTGGTATGATAGTATATTTAGTGTGATGTGATAACACATGCAGTGTAATACACTTGGCCTGATAGTTCTGGTGTGTTAATACTAACACTGCAAATATAATGGCGTTATAGTGCTGTGTTTATTATTATTATTATTATTATTATTATTATTATTATTATTATTATTATTATTATTATTATTATTATTATTATTATTATTATTATTATTATTATTATTATTATTATTATTATTATTATTATTATTATTATTATTATTATTATTATTATTATTATTATTATTATTATTATTATTATTATTATTATTATTATTATTATTATTATTATTATTATTATTATTATTATTATTATTATTATTATTATTATTATTATTATTATTATTATTATTATTATTATTATTATTATTATTATTATTATTATTATTATTATTATTACTATTACTATTACTATTACTATTACTATTACTATTACTATTACTATTACTATTACTATTACTATTACTATTACTATTACTATTACTATTACTATTACTATTACTATTACTATTACTATTACTATTACTATTACTATTACTATTACTATTACTATTACTATTACTATTACTATTACTATTACTATTACTATTACTATTACTATTACTATTACTATTACTATTACTATTATTATTATTATTATTATTATTATTATTATTATTATTATTATTATTATTATTATTATTATTATTATTATTGTTGTTGTTGTTATTATTATTTTTTTTTTTTTTTTTTTTTTTTTTGTTTTGTTTAATGCCCGCTTTTGCTACATACAGCGCCGCAGGCGGTGACACTAATGATACATGGAATGAAGATGGAGCACCTGTGAAATGAGATGGCGGGGGAAACCGGAGAACCCGGAGGAAACCCACCCCATAGCGCCGCTTCGTCCACCAAAAATCCCACATGCGGTTGCCTGGGATAGAACCCGGGATAGTGCTGGTGTGACCGTGCATATAGCCTGTTAACACTAACCTGTAATACACCTCGCCTGATAGCGCTGGCGGGATCTGATAAGACATAACGTGATGAGACCAACATTATCATACACTTAGCCTGATAGCAAAATTATAAATTCAATTCAATTGTTGTTTAACGACGCTGTCGAGATTATATCAGCGTCGCCGGTGTGCCTGAATTTCGTCCCACAGAATTCTTTTACATGCCAGTAAATCTACTGATATGGAGCTGTCGTTTTTAAGCACACTTAAAAACCATCGGTCTGGGCTTGCGACCTTGGGATCAGGAAGTCAGCGTTTAACCAACTGAGCCACCCAGACCGACAAGCTAAAGTTCTTCGCCACTTTTCCCAATCATACTACATCGTCTGCGAAAGCCAAGACCTCATGACTTCCTCCTCGCCCTGGACCGCACTCAGTATTGGATCTACGCCAAATTTAAAAGCAGTCCGCTCAAGAGACAGCCCTGCTTAATGCCTCTTCGTATATTGATTGTATTTGTTCACTCGTCTGTTGTCACAATGCTAGTTGTGCAAGTCACTTTTAAAGTCACAGTCGCTGCGTACCTATCCCATTGGAGTTTAAACGAAGATAGATACGCCGAGGAGCTTCAGACTGCTGGAGAGGGCAGCGTTGTAGTGGCTCTTGTCCCGAAAAACAAGGTGCACGAGCGGTGTAGGTCCCCTCCTGGACTGTATCCGTGTAGCCTTCGAGACTGAAAGCCGCAGCATGGCGACGTAGCCCAGCTGCGTTGTGAGGTGTCGAGGGACGCCAACAACTACGGCACTAAAAGTGCCGAGGATTATATAGTTACGGCGGCCACAGACTATGGAGGTGCTCTCTCCTCGGAATACGCCGAGCTGGGCAAGGCAGCTGTGGTGGTGTCCGTGGTGTTGTTTTTCGGCTTCTTGGCTACGGATGTAGCAGGAGTTGCTGGTGTAGTTCTTCTTTGCGCGATTCTTTCATATGTTGATGTTAACAGCTCGGCGTCTTGAGGTGAAAAATGCTGTATGTTGCAAATTCTCAGAATTTATTTCGCCTTTTGTTTGGAGGTAACACAATTCGCATCAATCGCATTATTCATATACCGCAATTTTGCTCTATTTTTTTTTAACTCAGACTAACTGTGAGCTAATTTTCCGCAGAATAAACATCTCTGCAGTTTTTACCAGTAAATATTGTAATATAATATTTTTTTTTTTATTACATGGTACAAAAAAGGATCTCAGCGCTATCTCTTGTGAGTAGAGAAAGCGCCCTATGGAACCTATCTCCCTTCAGCACTGGTGTTAGACATGGTTTTGGTGGTAAAATTAAAACTACCGGTACTCAACTATTTAAATTAGAAGGGATATTGTCCTACAGTCGCTTTACTTTTACGACAGGAGATTCCTTTCGCTGATCGTACTCCATTTGAAAGCCAGAGTGTCACAGAATACGACATTGGATCAAATTCAGAAAGAGAAGATCCAGCTAGAACAGTGATTTAACCAAAGCTTTTGGGCAGGTGTTCTTTGGAATTGATCGTATAGATAATGTATTTTTTAACAATATCTTATTATAAGGACATTTTCTCATCACTAAACCATTAGAATTTTATCCAAACAAGTTAACACCAATGGTCTTTTACAGCAATACGCATTACACGTTTCAGAACTTCCTGTGCTCTCTTCGGACAATTCAATAAGTACCGTTACTGAGTACCGGCCGCAGGTATCGGCCATCGGCCCAAGTAAAGCCCTGGTCCCTGGTGTTGGATCAATGTTGGTAGTGTAGCAGCGCCTCCCACTGAAATATGGATGCACATGTAACCGGAAAAACCGGTTTACTTTCTCTCCAGTTTCAAAGCGCGGCCGCGCGGTTCAAATAACTGAAACAGGTTTCGTATGGAAGATGTACAAGTAGGTGTAACCACATTGTAATAGTTCAAATGCCCTTTAGGTGTGCTCACGGCAAACGACAAAGCAGTTTCTAAAAAATCACCTTCCACCTTCGCCCCATCGGATTATCTAATCTCCAGGGTTTTATATACTCCATTCCATCCATTTGATGGTAGGCAAAATACTAAAGTAATAAATGCAGCCCTTGGATGCAGTTTCTTAAATTAGCCCTAGAATTACTACAATCAACCATCATTTGGGACAATGGAGGACCAACTGGAAGCTGGATCACCCCGAACCATGTTCAAAACCCTTAAAACAGGGAAAAACTCTTTATAACTCAATTACAGCTGCAAATCAGAATGCCAAAGATTTTACAAGATTGCTAAAGTAATGTTTCAACAGCCTTCATCTGTTGACCAAAGAGGAGGTTGTAGAATTTCACAGCAGAATAGTCCATCCAAACAACTCCTTTGAAAGGAATTCTAAATAAATATCTCTAGACTTACTGGAAACGGCGAACCTACATTTAAGGAACTTAATTTGGATCCAATATATTGTGAAGTTGGGTTCGGCGAACAACAATGGACAGACGGGACCAATTACCCTCTTTCTGGCACCAGTGCAGGAAAATTAAATACCTAACTGCCATGGCAACACAATAGCAATCACGTAATCATCGCCACAACATAATGTTCTGCAATGCACCTGTAAGAAAACCTGAAATGCCAGTAATGTGGTTTCATTAGCTGAACTAACACATTTTTCGTCTCTCAATCGACAAAACTTTTTCATATTCTTTTTCATAAACATCTTTTGATTTCACTGGAAAATTAATGAATTCTGGCTTCGTTCAAAGGTCAAGCGGAATGCAATCCATATTTTCAATGGTTTATCATTACCTTCCATTTTCCTCTAAAGTGTTGAAACAAATGAAACACATGCTTAGCATATTACTTCATACACCTCTGATCTCTGTTACATTATAAGTTTACATTTAACAAATTTATTAATTTTTTACGTATTTTAATGCTATAGGATTGCATAAAACGTTGTATGTAACATGTGTATACTTTTATTTCATTGCGACACTCGTAACGTGCGCTTTCATTCACATACTAAACATATACTCGTGTCACAGTCAGATTATACGCTAGTTGCAAACAACTATTGTAATTGTAATACTCCTGTCCCAATAAAACTAGCATTTTGCACTTGCAGTATAATACTCATGTTGCTATATGTAGCTCTGAATAAATGGGTTACACATTTCCTTTGAATGTGAGGAGATGATTGCATGTACCTAAGTTCAACTTCAGGAATAACCATGTCCCTGCGATATGTTACTGAGAGTATCTTTTTCCAGTTATAAGGGTGTCAGAAGTTTCATGGATTTATAAGAATGCTAACGACCATAATTACAGCTTGAAGGTTGTTAGAGGTGGGAGTAGGAAACCATTGTAGATGTCAGAGTCGTTAGCATGAAATTCTCGGAAAATGATTCCAGTGGCCGAACTTCAGCGGGATACCTGACACTTTTACCGTAATACCTAATATCTAATGATTTGGGACACCTCATGTTTTCAATGGAAATGCTACGGATATCTTCATCTTATTTAATGATGCCTTTTGGTTCCTTTGTGGCGTCCAGAGATCAATTGGTTCATTTTAAAATTAGGACTATATCCTAAGTACTGTTATTCAAATTGTTTTACTAAATTTTCATTTTGCATTGTTTGAAATGTAAAAGTATTTCGTAGCATTTTTGGATGTGGGGAGAAAATTAAAAGACTGGACAATTTAATAAGCTCGGGTAAGTCTAATTCACATAATTTATTTAATAATATCAGATTTTGTTCTTAATTATTACTAAAGCTGAAAACCTGAAGTGTAGCACTCACATCACTTTCTCTACTCACAAAAGACATCCACACCGCAACATTCCATTGGAAAAAAGCTTTTCACTAGGTTATCCAGCGACTTGCAGAAATGGCATCATTTGCAGCTAGGACAATGCTTTGCAGTGGATCTCAAACTGTTCGCAAGCTGGACGCTCTATTCAATAAGAGCATTGTTGAGCATGAATTTCACAAGTTGAAATATTGCATTTGCATTTAAAGAGGATGTGGGTTTATTTTAACTGTGCCAACCTGTATAAGGATAATAAAAAGTGCAAGAAGTAAAAATTAAAATTTTGGGCAATTTTTGCCAAATTTCATCAATACATCACCTTAAACTTTTCATTCTTGTTACATTGAGATAAAAGTGAACAACTGGTTTGAAATTTGTTCCAGATCTTTTTGAAAATGTAATAAAGAGAGTGACATGATTTTTTATATCTGCTCTTTATATAGTAGGTATCCTTAACTGACATTTATTGAGTATTTGAGCTAATACTACAAAATTCAAAACATTTGTAATTAAGCATTTCTTCCAGGAATGGCCCAAAACAATAATCTTCACATAATGTTCCAGTTTTTTCCAACATTTTAAAAGTGAAGTTGACTCAACATATCGAGTTCATTACCAGTTATGCAAAAGTCGTCCAGAGCAAATACGACTACAGGGGCTATAGCCAGAAAATTCAAGATATACTCCTAAAGTAAGAACAAATTAGAAACTAAGATAAGTGAAGTTTTTAGTTTCTAATTTGTTCTTACTTTAGAATCTTGTTGCTTCACTGTTAATAGCTTCAATTTTTCCTTATTCAAGATATACATTTCATTTTTCATAAAAGTATCTTAAACATATGGCATTTTAATCAAAATTGTTAGAGCTATTTTCAAGAAATAAAAATTTTCAAAAAATTTTCCAAGTAAAGGGTAGTTTAGGGTGGGGCCATTTTCTTCAAAATCTTCGTGTCACATTCTTGAAAGACATTAAACTATATTCCAACTTTGGTTTTTAACCTACTTTTCGTTTTTGAGTTATGCTGTTCACCGACAGACACACAGACAGACATACAGACAGACAGACAGACATACGTACACACACAGATATTTTTCTAAAAATGCTATTTTTGGATTCAGAGGGTCTCAAAACATGTATTTCCAGTCAAATCTCGACATCAAATTTTTGGGTGGAATACAATACTTCCTCTACTTACCAGTAGAGAAAGTAAAAACAAGAGCATGTTGCCTGAAAGAAGCTATAACTTTTATGCCTTCAGTGCCAAGGTTTACTTCCTTTATAGTACAGTACTTCCTTAATTACTCGTAGCATGTTTTAACCTCTATAGGTAGGTGGATAATTTTTTTTAATGAAAGGTTAGTTTAAAATGTTCTATTTATGTTTTTGCATTTTATTTATATTTTAGACATTTACTGCTACAAACCAAGAATATCTTATACAACTTTTCTTTGGGATTAGGTTCTTTGGCATGGAAAATGGGATAAATAAATGTAGGTACCGTACATAAAATGCTTTATCTGTAAGCACATGCAGCTACTCTTGTTGAAGGTAACAAATACAAATGTATACCTTTCCTTCTTTCATCAATTGCTTAACTGTACCACTATCCATATCTTGAAATGTTTTTGTATATGTGTGTGTATTTATATGTGTATGTGCATGTGAACGTGCTTGAATAAACATGTATTAAGATGAATTTAAAACAAGTGTGTGCATCTGTAGTATCTTTACACTACACGTTTAAACAATGTAAGGAAGAAAATTATTTTACACATGGTTTCTTTGTATTATGTTGAGTTTCACTGTCAGAAGCTTAATCCAGAATCTCTCAAGTTTTCTTCAGTCCATTTATCAAACTTGGCCACCAGTTCTGGACTCATCTTTTCTTTGTAATCTCCTGTGCGACCTGAACGCATGAAGTGCCCCTCTGCATGGTTGAGATTGAACTTATGGTTGATTTCAATGGCATCCTCATAGTTAACTGCAGGGTTGTTGCGCATACTTTCAAAACTCAAATGTTCCGCAAGACAGTCCACCTGTTCTTCACTAAGCTCCTTTCCCAGAAACCTAGCTGTTTTACGTATTTCAGCAGGAAGATCCTAGAACAACAATGACAATTATATAAGAACATGTTAATGTAATGTAAACAAAACACTGCTTCAAAGTAAAGCCAGTGTTCCATGGACCAACTTTTTTGACCAAACCTTTTGTATCCAATAGAACTGCACACAAATGAAACAGTGCCTGTCACACTATGATTCATTTTGGTCCACTACAAGTGATAGTTTACGTAGCAAGCACAGAACACCTATAGTAGTGGTAGCAAGCATAAGAAATAAACATGGCAGATGCAAATATTAATTTAGCGATTGCTATATTAAGTGTAGGTTTGGGATATATTTACACGAGTCTGTCTCAGTAAGAAGAAAAGATGTATTAGAAGTAAAACACGTTGGTGGACACATGAGAACAGCGCATGGGCCAAAGTGTTGGGTCTACTACAAAATGAATTAAGGTTAGAGGAACCGGAATACTATTGCAATTTTCTATGAATTGGCGAAGATTTATTTCTCAAACTATTACATTGCATCCAAGGCAAAATTACACACCAGGACACAAATATGAGACAAACACGAAAGAGATAAGGAACAATTGTAATGGTTTTTATCTTAGTATGGATGGACAGGAGATTTGAACTCATTTTGTAACAAAATGTAAACATACTGTTAACTGGATTTCTTATTATTTATGAAATATAACTATGTAATAACCACGTCAGTAATATATGTCAATGGTCATGAAAAATCGCTAATGAAACTTCCATGAAAAAATTAAACATTTTATTAAAATACCCACCACATTAAAAGTGCCACGAGCCGTACATACACAACTGCTGGCTACATGTTGCCTGCGCAGTCCGCCATAGTGTTACGTTACAGACACTGATTGACATTTTCAAGTTGTTGGATGAAAAAAATTTGATGCAACTCAATCACATTGCATACAAACAGGTTGGGTACAAAAAATAGGATAGAAATTGTATGGAACAAAATTGTGTCCAACTCTGGATGTCTCACGATGCACTTTTGTTGTACACAATGCTTTGGACCAAAAAGTTGGACTGTGAGACATCAGCATAAAGCTGAAAAATGTTATCATAGGTACACAGTGAAGCAAAATTATGATAGAGTAACTCTGAATCACTGGCCGGGAGGGCTCGGGGCACTGCCCACGTTCCACCCTCCAGGACTGCACCCTGCCAATGACGCCTGTAGTGGGCAAAGGTGGGGGACGCAGCGGCTGGAGGGCAAGCCAAGGTCCTTCCGGGGCTGTAGCGCTAGGGGCTAAACTCTGAATCAAAATTAACACCACAGGCATCAGTCTGAGAATGCCCGGTACATGGCACTATACCGCTCGCAAAAGTTAAAGGCATGTGAACGCTGGCCAATGCTCAAGTAGAGCGCTGTTGCCAAGCGTAGTGCGTGTACCGGCAGAGGTTCTGTACATAACAGTGTGTGATATGCATGCACCACATTCGGCAGCGCTGGTAGGAGGGGCAAGCTTAGGATTCGCTGGAGTCCGAGGCGCGCCCCACCTCCATATGCCTTTAAGTTTTGTGAAGATTATAATACACACAGCAAATGATGGGAGAGGCAGAAATGTTGCCATATCAAGTTATCTAAACCAATATTATTTTGCAATTGAAATTTCAGAATTGCATTTGTCTTTAAATTCGCAACCTCAATTTGTAATTGTGGTTTTAACAGAATGACTTCTAAGGGTTTAGATTTTATAAAAGAAATGTATTTTGCAAAGTACTTCTTCAGTAGACTATGTTATTGATGCAATTATGGACAAATATTTGTTTCATAATATTCTTTTAAAATATCTTAAGATTTCCTACCTGTGACTTGCTTGTGATCTTTGTGATAACATCCATAGTATCGTTCAATGTTTGACTTGTAAACACCAGTCATAATTTTCGAATGCAACAGAGACTTAACATTTTCACCATAGCATACCCAAAATATTGTTATTTAATTACTCCATTTATATCCACCCTTTAACTCTAATGGTAATATCGTGGCCTTTACTTTGGAATACATTACAATAGTGTTGACTGACTTACAATGGGTTTTGAGTCTTTGGCTTTTTTTATACATTAGAACACACACACACACACACACACACACTCATTCCTATGCCTACACTCTGGGGAGGTCAGGGAATAATCCTGGAAAGAGAAAAAATTCCAACCAGGAATCAAACCCACTTTCTGTGTATCTTAAAACATCTATTATATAGGATGTCCCAAAATTAGACTGACAAACTTTGGGAGCTGATAGATAACATTATTTTAAACACTTTTTGTTAAGGAAAGTTTTTTGCTGTGGTGCTTCGTTTAAGCACTAGACGAGTTAATGTCATAGATTGCTGCCTCCCACCCAGTTTAAGTATTTACAGCAAAATCAACAATGCAAATTAGTATTGGATTTATCTTAGTAAGGCACACAATCTTGATCCAAGAAACAAACACATAAACAAAACACAAACATGTCATTGTTTACAGTTAATCATAACTTTACTATTCAAAATTAGACCAACAAACTTTTCAACCAGAGAAATGGCTGGTGTGTTTATGAGAGTACGGCAGAATAAGGCACACGTCGATGTGCTCTTTTGTTAATCGCAATGGGCATGCATTCCAATATTTACTTTGAATAATAAAGCTGTGATTAACTGTAAACAATGAGATGTTTGTGTTTTTTTTATGTATTCTACATTTGTTTCATGGATTAAGATTGTCTGCCTTACTAAGATAAGTGAAATACTAATTTGCATTGTTGATTTTGCCGTAAATACTTAAACTGGGTGGGAGGCAGTAATCTATGACATTAACTCGTCTAGTGCTTAAATGAAGCACCGCAGCAAAAAACTTCCCTTAACAAAAAGTGTTTAAAATAATCTTATCAACTCCCAAAGTTTGTCAGTCTAATTTTGGGACATCCTGTATATTAACCTTTAATATATAAATTTTAAGACAGGCATAGTAAAAAAGTACAACATTACACAAGTTCAACTTACCTTCTTTAAGTCTTCGTACTTGAGAAACAGGACGTTGGGTAGGTCACGCCTCTTCCAGAAGTTGAGTATATGGCTCCAGAATGGTGCAAAGGAAACTAAAGCATAAAACAGTTTAATTTATTTGATTTATTTTGTAACTAATTTGCATACAGGTTAATTATATTATGATGATATAAATTTATGTTTATAGCAGGTGTGTACACACATACACAGATGGTTTCAATTTAAAAAATAATGCTCTTTATGTTTACAGCTTGAATTTAATTCTACTCACCTGCATCTCCAAGAAAGAGTTTACAGAAATCTTCAAAGTTTCCTGTATATCCCTCCAGAAGCCGACAGTGGTGGAAATACGACACACAGGTGTCCTTGGCGTTCCTTGCTACATATATCACCTGTAACATCACCAACACTACTTTCAGCATGACATTGATATACATTGGTGATACTCTTACCAAGTCGTGTTCATCTTTGGTGTCATTTCTGATCTAAATGTGTTTTCTGTGTATTTAAATGGAATAAATAAACAGTGAGAGTCAGATAAAATAACATCTAAGTTTAGAAGCTTATTTTATTTATGTTTGAGTGTGAAGGAAATTCATACAATAAATAGATTACATTTTTACTTTCCCTAGTACATATAGTAAAGTAGAGGAAGTATTGTATTCCATTCAAAAATTCGATGTCGAGATTTCACTGGACATATATGTTTTGGGACACCCTGAATAAAAAAAAAGAGCATTTTTAGAAAACGGTCGGTGTGTGTGTACACATCTGTCTGTGGACAGCATAACCCAAAAACGAAAAGTCCATTAAAAACCAAAGTTGATATTTAAGTTTAATGCCTTTCTAGGATACAACATGAAGATTTTGAAGAAAACTGCTCCACCCTAAACTACCCTCTAAATGGAAAATTTTTTGAAAATTTTGATTTTCTTGAAAATGGCTCTAACGATTTTGATTAAAATGCCATATATTTAAGATACTGTTATGACAAATGAAATGCATATCTTGAATTTTCTGGCCATAGCCCATGAAGTCCTATTTACTCTGGATGACCTTTGCATAACTGGTAGAGCGTAAGAGATAGACCAAACCTTAATGTACAAAAATGTAGATCTCGCTAAAATACACAATTCAAGTCTAAATAAATTTTTTTGTAGGGTGAAACATTTCGGAGATATTCCAGGTTATTTGTGTGAGTTTTGGAGAACTTACACTTGTGTCAAATGGAACATCATTATTCTTCTTTTTATATGTTAACCATACAAAGAGAACGAAATTTGAAAGCTTTAAAACATTTGACTATCGCTCAAAACCTACTGTATTCCCATATTCCCCTTGTACCTACAAGGAAATAAGCAATAAGATAACTTCTGCAAATGTTTATCTCAACTAAGACAAAGAAGATATAGGAATCAGAGCTTGTAAGAATGCTTAGTGCAAGAGTAGAGAAAGTCATGTGAGTGCAACACATCAAATTTTTAATTCATGTAAAGATGTGTTTCTTGTGTATAAAACATGGTACCTAACTCATGTTCCACTGTTTTTGAGAAATTTGCTGGAAAGATGCTAAGTTAAACACTAGTTATGTAACGGGTGAAGCAGCAACGATGAATAGGAGGGAATCAATAATGTTTAACTTTTCAAATCCAAACACTTCATACCCTTTTCAAGTGATAATTTGCTACTTGTTTTTTCTCATGGTAATCCTATGAGCATGGAATTTCAAAGGCACTATTTAAAAATCTATCACTTTAATGATACAATGAATAAGTAATGAAAGTTTAACTCAATTAACAGGAAGTCACAGAAAAATAAGACTTTATAAGAATTGTTTGTAGAGTGAGTAGAGAAAGGCATGTGAATGGAACACAAGATTTTTTTGTGAATATGTAGCAGGTTTGTGGTGTGAGATGGTAATTTTAAACCGAGAAGCCCAAAATTAATAAGTTCTTATTATTGTAGGTAATTAATGTAATTAAGGCTTAATGAGATGTAATCAAGTGAAATCTAAATGTTTTTCACTTATGCATGCTCTTAAAGGATAGTGATTTATTGTTAACTTGCATACAATTGTATCTGTAATGTAAATGACGTTATTATGTAAAGAATGTAAGTTTAGTTAAAATACTGTACAAGACGAGAGTTTTTAGATGTAGGAAACATGTTGTTCTAGTAATCCAAGCCAGTTTATGGTGCCCCACCACTTGCCTAACCATTATAATATCCAGGAGGGTGTAGTTCTATTGTTCTTTTCTTTGGTAAGCAACCATGACCAAAAGAGTGAGACAGAATGTTTTAAAGGAAATAACTAGGGAAACCCCCGAGTCTGAGGTGGCATTTTGGAACAGGGGTTAAAGAAGACCCAATGAAAACCTAGGAAATAAACACAAAATGTTAAGAAACACAAAGTGGCACACAGAATCCAGCAACCAAAATTATTATTACGGCAACGGACTGGGGCACGTTCCCATAAATGTACAAAATAAAAGCTACCAAATTATACACATCGCACATCTCAGTGAAACAATTTGCAAGGAAGGACAGCAATATAATGGTGATGCTGGTGGGCTGTTTGTTGTGAAAGGTGTAATGAACCATAGGATAGGTGAAATAAAATATAGGAATCATTATTATTTATTTATGCCAACAAACTTACTGTTGGTGTTTTTAAACACACAAGCCGTGTGTGGGCAAAGTTTAAGGGATAGAACTGTTCTACCTCTTAAACTTTGCCCACACACGGCTTGTGTGTTTAAAAACACCAACAGTAAGTTTGTTGACATAAATAAATAATAATTACCATGTGAAGGTTATTTAATCCTGGGATATAAAGTACTTACAATAGTAAGTCACCATTGGGGTAATTGTTTCTGATGTGAGACTGCCTTTGTGGTTTACCAGGAGAAATACGAACTGGCTTGAGAATTTAATGCCATTCTGGCAGTTTGTCACAATAGCTCAGTGGTTAGAGTGTCCGCCCGGCAAGCGGAAGGTCTGTGGTTCAAATCCCAGTTGTGGCATTGAATTTTTAAGTTCCAGTTCTACCTCTTATAGGAATCATTGTTTATTTATGCCAACAAACTTACTGTTGGTGTTTTTAAACACACAAGCCTGGTAAGCGGAGGGTCTGTGGTTCAAATCTCAGCTGTGGCAATGAATTTTTCAGTTCCAACTCTGGTACAGGAATTCGAAGTATAGGAATATTTCTCTATAAAACTAAAACATGCAGAGTTACTTTATTGCATTCTCAAATTTACCAAAGGAAAGCCCATGGTCTTCTTCTAGTTGCATCAGCCGAGGACAGGCATTGAACCCAGGATACTTCTGAGGATAACAAGGTAAGATACTGGCTGGAGGCACCAAAGAGAAGTACTATGAGAATTACGACACACGAGCCCAGCCTCACCTCAAATGGTAATACTAAAACTATGTTGGCCAAGTATTATTCCATTTCTGATTAACAACAATTACTCATGAAGTACTGGACAATGAGAGGGTAGCAACATATGCCATTGCCATAGAGTGAGTGGGGTTTAAGGGCCTGTTGAGAACTAGATCATTTGGGCCTAAAGTCAAAACGTAAAACCTGGAAAAACAGAATCCTAGGGTTAAGAGTTAAAAAGAAGTGAAAGTTAAAGCAGTAAACCGTTGAAGTGCTAAACAGGTAAAAACTGATAATGTTAAAACAGGACATAATCACATCCTAAAAGTCTAAAAAGCTCCCAAAAATAAAATACAAGTTAAACTTATTTAGCAAACCAATATTGTTGGCAAATCACAGTGCCTTATCTAGAGCTACTGGGTTGTTGGCTATAATTGAGCACAGTGTAAAACCCAGGCCAAGAGACTGGCGATCTTCAGTGTATCATAGACAAACAGAACATGCAATATGAAAAGTCTTATGCTGTATCAGTGCAGAAAAGGGTTCCTCTCAGAGTGGTGTATTTTCTCTACAAGAAGCAGTAATTTGTTATTGTTATTGTGAACAACGGCAAAATTAATAATTTCCTAAAGAGGTGTCAAAAATATACGCATGGACAACAACGGTGGCGAGTCTCAGCATCTTCTTTCATAAAGTTGGTCAGTAAAGCCTTTAAAAGTAGTTTTAAAACTGTTGTAAGGTTTCATCCGCACCTTCCTATGATAGTGGCAGATGGCAACAAGCGCCAACAATGCCGAAGGGCCAAACACCCCACAGGCCATTCACGGGCTTTCTGCTTTCCTGGTAGATATATCTATTTTGACATCATATATAAAAAACCACCAATACTAATAAAATTTTCACTATTTCTGCCCAAAAGCTAAACAAAAGCAGTTATAAAATATGATAATGCTTTTATAATAAAAACCAATAAAATTTTTTAAAACTGATTCAGAAAAAAAATTTTTTTTTTTGAAGCTTGAATATGTGAGTAAACTACAAGTTCTCAATATATCCAAAGCTATCTTAAGTATCTGGAGTGATGTGGTTTAGGTTAAAGTTAGATTAGAATGCTCAGATTGATGGCCGTAAAGCTGTAACCAAAGCCATTGCTGGTTTTATACTTGCAGTATGATACTTACTTTTGGCTTGCTTTCACCACTTTTTATTTGTCTGGGAAGTAATTCCCATGGGAGATGTGTTTTTATGAAACGTGGAGAAGGCAGCTCATTAATGAACTTCAAGGAATCGTAGGCAAAAGCTGGCAAAGCTTCTTCCAGTTCTGGCTTCTGGGGTATGATATCTGAGTAGTCAAATAATGAAGAGTAACTGCAACAAATACAATTAATTATTAAAATTCAATTATTAAAAAAAAGAAAGCTATAATGTCCTTCAATAAAATTTGTAAGGGATAACCAGTGACAAATTCTGAAAAATCTGATGTGTTGCACTCACACGACTTTCTCTACTCTTGTACTTACCATTCCTACAAACTCATATCTTTTACTTGTTAGTTGAGATAAATATTTGTACAAATTATCTTATTGCTTATTTCCTTGTAAGTACAAGGGGAATATTAGAATGCAGTAGGCTTTGAGCGATAGTCAAATGTTTTGAGATTCTGTTCTCTTTGCATGGATAACATATAAGAAAATGAATAACGATGTTCCATTTGATGAAAGTTTAAGTTCTCCAAAACTCGTGCAAATAACAGGGAATATCTCTGAAATGGTTCACTCTACAAAAAAATTTATTTGGATATAAATTGTGTGTTTTAGCAAAATCTACATTTTTTGTACAGCAAGATTTTCTTTATGTCTTACGGTTTACAAGTTACATAGACTATAGCCAAAAAAATTCTTAAACATGCCTCAATTTAATAAAAATCGTTAGAGCCATTTTCAAGAAAATCAAAATTTTTCATGTAAAGGGTAGTTTAGGGTGGAGGACTTTTCTTCAACATCTTCATTCTTAAAGGATGTTAAATTTAAATAACAACTTTGCTTTTCAATCGCACGCACACGCGGACCTTTTTCTAAAAATGCTTTTTTTTATTCAGGGGTCCTCAAAACACATATTTCCGGTGAAATCTAGACATCAAATTTTTGGTTGGAATACAATACTTCCTCTACTTCTTAGTAGAGAAAGTAAAAATGAGTGGATGTGTGCGCATGCGTGCGTGTGTGTGACACAGAGAGAGAGAATAATTTATATTTAGCATTGTTTGATGCAATAAAGTAGTTTCTCAGTAAAATGAATGAAGTTTCTATTACTCACTCTAAAAAGGGAAATCGTGCTGCAAGTACTTTGTTCTTTGCAGCTGCCAGATCCATATTATTGGCAATGCACCACACCATTTCTTGAGTCCATGTGGTACCTGCAACACAAGTAAATTGTGCTTATTCAGGGTGCAGGTCATTTCATATTCTGAAACATCACCAGCCTGTTTGTTTATTAATCAAATATACATCTTTGTCTCACACGAAAATTGTGCACTAAGATGGTGTTTACTTGCAAAATGTATTTTTTCCTCCGTTGACAGAAAACATCATATCTCTGGGTAAATCTATCCAATTTGTTTGAAATTTTATGTGCTTATCACCGCCACCGCCACATTAAGTCACATGACTTTCTCTACTCTTATACTAACCATTCTTATAAACTCTTTCCTATATCTTCTTCGTGTTAGTTGAGATAAACATTTGCACAAATTATCTTATCGCTTATTTCCTTGTAGGTACAATGGGAATATGGGAACACAGTAGGCTTTGAGCGATAGCCAAATGTTTTAAAGCTTTCAAATTCGGTTCTCTTTGCACGCTTAACATATAAAAAATGAACAATCACGTTGCGTTTCACGAAAGTTTTGTTTTCCGAAACTGACACAAATAACAAGGAATATCTCCGAAATGGATCACTCTACAAAAAAATGTATTCAGACATAAATTGTGCGTTTTAGCGAGATCTACATTATTTGTATAGTAAGATTTTGCCTGTCTCTTACGGTTTACGAGTTATTCAACAGTCATCCAGAGTAAATAGGACTACATAGGCTATAGCCAGAAAATTCAAAATATACATTTCATTTGTCATAAAAATGTCTCATACATATGACATTTTAATAAAAATCGTTAGTCATTTTCAAGAAAATCACAATTTACGAAAAATTTTCCATGTAAAGGGTAGTTTAGGGTGAGGTTATTTTCTTCAAAAATCTTCGTGTCGCATCCTTGAAAGATATTAAACTTAAATACCAACTTTGGTTTTTAACCGATTTTTGGTTTCTGAGTTATGCTGTCCACACACAGACACGCACGCACGCACGCACATACACATACATACATATACAGGGACCTTTTTCTAAAAAAATATTTTTTTTATTCAGGGGACCTCAAAACATATATTTCCGGTGAAATCTCGACATTGAATTTTTGGGTGGAATACAATACTTCTACTTAACAGCAGACAGAGCAATATAGTGAGAATACTACAATAAAACAACTTTTACGTGATTTACCAATTTATGGGTTCGTTGATACACAAACAAAAAATATCACAAATTTCATGTGCAATGCAAGTTTACGCCACTTAAACTACATTAAGAAAAAATCACTCAAACACTGGTGTAGGTATCTCTTGCTATTGGTTTTCAAGATGTAGACATTACTGTTTTTTACATGATAATAATCAATTTTAGGTGCCCATTTCAATGGAACCGTGTTAAATGAAGCATGTAAAGTGAACATGATAAACCCAACAATGATATACCCAAACAAAGTTAATTTTTGCTCACAACAATGTTGTTAGTTAACTGTAATGTTATACAATGCTATATCTGAAACTGGTTTTCTTTATAGTTCAGTTGAACCAAAGTTCTTCCCAGAAAGCCAATGCTGGTGACTTCAATGCTGGAGAAGCGACTATTTATAACAACGAAAAGGAAGAAAATCTTATTGGGCTGAGCACAAGCCAAATGAACAGCGAGTTGGGAAAATTCAATATAGTCCTAAACTAAATTTCAGAGACTCTAAATAATCCGGCACTTTCGCTAATCTGGCGCACATGTGTGCAATGTAGTGGCTGGATTAGCGAGAATCTAATGTATATCATATTATATATATATATATATATATATATATATATATATATATATATATATATATATATATTGTATATTATTTTCAAAAGCATTTTAAAATTTTTTTCATACTAAGCTAGGAAGTACAGTGGGTTCGTAGATCGGCCGGGCCACCCCAGGCAGCACCGGACCGGGCGAGGAACGGCGCGCCTTCCACCAGAGTTATAGAGGAAACAGTTTAATGGAATAACCCCACTTTTCCCGCATTATGGCACGGTCTGTTATATTTGGCGATATTCCATCTGTAAGGTTGCATTATTACTACCAACTGTTCATAAAATATAACCATGGTAAAGCTACGGCGGCACAGAAGCCCTTGTTTTTGAACCCGTTGCAGAGAAGCCAACCTATAGATTTTAAAATTATATATTTTTTGACGCCGTATTAATCAGACGCCATTGTATTGCTCAGGCTATTTTGTCTTGAATTGTTTTAGAGCATTATCTGCAGTTATAGTTACTACTGTTATTTTTGTGTTCGCAACACAATAGTGCATTAAATATGTTACGATATTTAGCATTCCGAAGTGATTTTATCCAAAAGTGTTGTTCAAGATTTGCCTAAGATGAGAAGGTTCATCGTGTGTTGTGTGGTAACCATGTTCAAGCATTATTATCGTTTGAAAGCGTGTTACTTCAACCCTGTGCTATTTGAGGTTAGAAATAATGCTATTATTATGTACGTTGGCAGTACTGCTTTCTGGTGTGTCGTCTGCAGTTTAGTGTGATATCGGCCATATTGAATTCTTGGAACTGCTGTTTCCCCTACACACCTAAGCGACCGGCATAGAAGTTCAGCAGTGCATTTCCGGATAGGAGTTCCTTCTTGAAACCCGATCAGTTTACCATCCCGCACAACATACTAAGCGTTGTCGGTGGTTTTTGGGATACTCTGTGTATGCAGTCACGTTGTATTTATACATACATATTATGTTAGTCTTATAACTGAAGGGAAATAGGTATTTCATTTTGTTTCTGTAAGTAATTACAACATTATCCCTGCCCCGTTTTCATTTTGCGTGTACATTATGTCTTCTCATGTTGAATATTTAGATATAATACTTACCTATGTACCTATATACCCAACTAAACTGTACAGCTTCTTGACATGTTCAATGTTTACAGGCCGTTATGGCTAGTAGTGAACTCATTGAACGAATCCAATTCAATGCGTTGCCTTGCTTCAAAGATCCGTTGTGAAGTACACGAGTTGTCAGTTTTGTTCCTTAGATAACATACATATACAGAATGGAAGGGAAGTCATTGCATTAATGTAAACCAGTGATAGATCTCGCTATTTGGAACACATTTTGTATCTTACGGTTTTGTCTCTAATAATTCCTATGGAGATAGTTTAGTTTTGTCGAAAACAAGCTGACAACGCTGCAGCTATAGTATGGGTGTCACTTTCCCCAGTACATAAACAAACACACCCTGCCTTGTCCTTCCATGTTTACTGTGAGAGTGTAGGCCAATCACAAGTCAGCACCACCTCGCAAGTGACCGACCTGTTTACATCCACAAACCAACCTCAACACAACGTGTCAACTTACCTCACGTCTGAAAGAACAGCTCGGAGTATTCCTCCAAGTCTTTTAAGTGTTTAATTATTTGGAAAGTTTACTCTATGCATCTTACAAATAACAAACTTATCTTCGTACATTCTTGTGGAATTAGGCATCCAATTGGATCAAAAACCATTTATTTTTTCGAAATCGGCCAATCAAAGAACCAAATGCCGTTAGACTTGCTTGTTTGTAATGCTTCTATGATGCACATATTAGAAAGAATGTAATGGTTTCCCTTCCACCCTGTATACATCAGCAAGAGGGGAGGTTGGATTTACCTCCTTCCACTATACGTGGACCTTACCACTCTTTAACCCCCAGCCGTGCATTGTGTTGCAGTGGCGGTTTTGTTATATGTGCGTTGTGTTTAATTTACGAAGATACTTTCAAATCTTATGTGATTAACATCTGTTCATTAGCGACTTCTTTGCTCCTGCTTACGTTTAAGAAGTCTGTCAATATTTGGCGACATAGTCGAAGTGCGTAGTCTTAGAAGATACAACAAGTGATGGTCGTGACGTAACATATTGCGATACAGACTTTTAATATAGTTCAATTTGGAGAAACTCTGTTCACAAATACATGTAGAGCTATACTCACTCTTATACACACTATTATACTTGTAAATGTTTATTTCTCTATCTACTACATTTTAATCGGCATAAGCATTTTAAGAAGTTATGTTATTGCGAATTTCCAGGTAGGTGCAAGGGGAATATGGGAATACAGTAGGCTTTAAGCGATAGTGAAATGTTTTAAGAGCTGGTTGCTATGCGATGCCTTTGAAAGTCCGATCTCTTTGTAAGACCAAGGGAGAAAGACGAATAACATATTCCTATTTGAGAAAAGTATAATTATTGGCAAATTCAAACAAACAATAAAGAATATCTCGGAAATGGTTCACTCAAAAGAAAAATATATTTGACATAAATTGTGTTTTTAAGGAGATCCACATTTTTTCTTTGGTAAGCTTTTGTGTGTCTCTTACTGTTTACCATTTATGCAAAATTATCCATAATGAAGAGGAATTCTGAGGACATTCCCAGAAAATTCAAGGTATGACTTAGAAACTGTCATGGAATCGCCTGTTTGTGAGTGTGCACGTCACAGGCGTGATTCACCCTCCGACTGAAAGAGGAGGTGGGGAAAGGCAGCTAATTATGTGTCTCCAAAGAGACAAGGTTGGCCATCGCTGATATACATGGTACATATAATGCCCCTCTTAAATCTAAATATGAACATGTACACAATTATGAGCTTGGGGCTATGTTCGTCCTCAAGGTCAAAGTCTGGCATCGAACTAGACATAATGGATGGAAAACCCAGGACATGCTCTACTTGTTTACCTTCTGTGCAGCGTCCGCTCGGAAGCGTGGAGGGGGGGGGGGGGGTTCTGAAATGCCCTACGTTTTAGTTTCAAATTGATCAGCAGCTCAAAAGAATTATATAAGACATATATATTGCTATACATACCATGTTAATATTGAGAAGTTTTCCACTGATATTAGCACAGTGAATACACAAAATAAACAGGTAATTGATTCACACAGTTAACGATACTTTCTAATAAAATATACCTTTAAATATTTAAGCTTTGCAGAATGTCATAATACACCAAAGCCAGATGTATTGTGTAAAATATTTTCTTCACAGAAGTAAAGTTCTTTGACAGTTGATGTTATTCCTTTTATTACGTGAATACTTGACAAAATGTGACATCTATTTGCATATACATGTTTGAATAGTAACTTAGGTTTGAGTTAAATTTTTCTGCATAACATTTTTCTATAATGTTCAACCTTTATTTTCATTAAACAAATTTACGTGTTACACTCACATGACTTTCTCTACTCTTGTACTAACAATTCTTACAACTCTTACTCCTATATCTGCTGCACATATATACTGATGGATCCTCGAAGGAAAACCTTACTGGAGCTGGAGTTATGTGTTCACATTTTTCCTTTTATCATTCTGTTGGCAGAGACACAACAAATTATGATGGAGAAATAGAGGCTATACACCTCGCTCTCCGACAATTATTAAATCTTCCCTTAAATAAATTTAACAAGGCAGTAATTCTTTCAGATTCTAAAGCTGCAATTCAGGGAATATGTTCAAATACTACAAAGAAGTCAACAAAAATTAGAGAATGCTACAAAATGTTAACACAACTCCAAAAAGTTAATAAGACTGTTCATCTCCAATGGATTCCAGCACACTGTGGAGTCATGGGGAACGAAGCTGCAGACTCACTTGCAAAGAAAGGCACAACAATAAAACAAAAGTCTAAATTCAATTTCTCATATTCCTCAATAAAACGCTTGATCATTAAAAAATTTTCTCATTCATACCTACAAGAAATAGAAACAAATGCCAAAGATAAAAAATGGATTACACTACTTTCCAACCCAGATATAATCCCCCAGAGACCAAGGAAAACAGCGGTTGCAGCCTTCCGACTATTGACAAATCACGACTGCTTAGCAAGTCATCTCTACAGAATAGGTATCTCAGCCTCACCAATATGTGTCCTGTGTAACGATCCAGCAGAAATGAACGAAGACCACTTGAAGACCTGTGAAGCATTAAGATCAGAAGAAACTACAGTTCAAAAGTATTGGAAAGCACGAATGCTAATGGCTTCATTGCCAGATGCAAGGCACTAGAAAACAACAACTCCTATATCTTCTTCGTGTTACTTGAGATAAACATTTACAGAAATTATCACATTGCTTATTTCCTTGTAGGTACAAGGGGAATATGGGAATACAGATAGTCAAATATTTTAAAGCTGTGAGATCCCGTTCTCTTTGCACGCTTAACATATAAAAAATGAACAACGATGTTGCATTTCACGAAAGTTTTGTTCTCCAAAACTCACACACATAACAAGAAATATCTCCGAAATGGTTCACTCTACAAAAAAAGTTATTCAGACAAACTGTGCGTTTTAGCGAGATCTACATTTTTGTATAGTAAGATTTTGTCTATCTCTTACGGTTTAGGAGTTGTTCAAAGGTCATCCAGAGTAAACAGGACTACATAGCCTATAGTCAGAAAATTGAAAATATGCATTTTATTTGTCATAAAAATATCTCAAACATATGGCATTTTAATCAAAATCTTTAGAGCCATTTTCAAGAAAATAAAAATTTTCCATGTAAGAGGTAGTTTAGGGTGGAGAAATTTTCTTCAAATCTTCGTGTCGCATCCTTGAAAGATGTTGATCTTAAATACCAACTTTTGGCTTTTAACCGACATTCGTTTTTGAGTTATGTTGTTCACAGACTGATAGGGACCTTTTTCTAAAAACGCTTTTTTTTTTTTTTTTTTTTTTTGGTTATTCAGGGGCCTCAAAACATAAGTATATTTCCGGTGAAATATCATCATCGAATTTTTGGGTGGAATATAATACTTCCTCTACTTTACTATACGTAGTAGAGAAAGTAAAAATATCTGCGCCCTATTTAAGGCTATGGAAAGGTTCACTTGCACTGGGTCATCTGCGCTGCGCTGGGACACCATCATGCAGAAATAAATGATGGCCGCGGAGAAACACCAACATTTGTTTCTCTCAGATTGGCGTTCGATGCAAATGTTTTTTTTCTGCAGTTAATACTAACATTTTGGAGACCACCATCTTAATTGGAAGGTGGAACATTGTCAGTTTCACGCAAACATTGACAACCAAACTTGTGCAAAATGACTAGTAAAAGAAATAGAACTTACTTCGCCGAAAATGGCATGCCTATGCCAGTTCGCTTGTGTAACGTCCATGTCTCCAACAATGACCATTTCATGTTATCTGCTTAGATGAAGACAAACTGCTTTTGTTATCAACCGACCAATAAAGGGCATGTCCTTGGCAATGCTCGCTAGATATTACGCCCGTCGTGGCCATTAGTCGCACTCTGTTGATCTAATATTAAACACTTACTGCAAATTATTAACTACCTAATTCAAAAACATAAGCGTTTCATAAATCTGTACCCGTATGCCACAATATTTCACACAATGAAAAATTTCCCTGCTCACCTTTGTTGTCAGCATTTCCCTTAGTACATCTGTATCAAGCATGGGCACGGGAGAAGAGGTAGTGATTGAACTTGCCTTACTCACCCCACATTATCTTGCTAGTGACGAAGGTTGTTCTGATACAAGCGCAAGTTCCACCTGCGCGGTAGAAATAATTTCTACGCTGTTACTATTTTGTTTATGTTAAACATAATTTGCATGCAATTATTTATTACCGTCACCTACTGTGGTTAGGTACATTACATAATCTTCAAGTTATAGCCTTCCTTATCTTATGCACGTAATATCCTTACACTGCCTTATGATTACCATACTAAATAATTTCTCTTTCACAATAAATAAAGCAGTTCCATTGCTATTTAGCCTTAAAATATTTTAAAACTATTTGATCAGCATAACGAATTGGTTTTAAACTCAATATTATGTTCAAACTTTGAAGCATTAAATGTAATAGTTTATATTAAATAAACTTATAAGAAATAGTACTCGACGGCTTTAAGTTCAGTTTCCAAAAGTTGCCTGCCAACAGTAAACAAAGATACAGGTGCAGTAAACCTACGTGTAAATGATTCATTACAATGAATGAAGATGTGAAATATCAACAGGACAAGACAATGAAGCCGTCCTCAAGAGACAGTGTATCAGCAAGACAGTCAAACGGAAGGCATTAAGGATATCTCTGACAGAACCAAGAAACTGGTTTATCGAGAGCTACAGCAAGATGGTAATGGAAAAAGCTAAACAAATAATTACGTTAAACTACTTCGAAAACCAATTCGTTGTGCACAATCAACAGTCTATAGATCTGCGGAAAGTCCCAAGCATTTTAAAATGGGAAGGGAAGGTATGCATTATTAATTTTCTACGGGGTAAAAGTAGGTTGTTTACATTTTGAAGGTCGAGACCGAGTTAGTATTCCAAAGTAGAGAATGGGACTGAGATGGGTTTCAGCGCTCTCTACAATCTTCCAAATTCTGGAAACGTTATATAGTTATTGGTTATTAGTAGTTAATGAATTATCCAGAAGGTTAAATACATAATTTTGGGATCTTCTTCTAATAAGGGATGCAACTTCAGTTTTCCAAACTAAATGATGGACATAAGTAAAGGCCGGTAGGATGTGCGTTCGCATGCGATACAGGTTAGCTGTGCGCAGAGTATGGATGACGTCAGAAGTACAGCATGGCCATCAAAGTGCAAACAACTGCCACTATACCGCTCGCAAAAGTTAAAGGCATGTGAACGCTGGCCAATGCTCAAGCAGAGCGCTGTTGCCAAGGGTAGTGCTTGTACCGGCAGAGGGTCTGTACATAAGGTTGTGTGAGATGCATGCACCACATTCGGCAGCGCTGGTAGGAGGGGCAAGCGTAGGTTTCGCTGGAGTCCGCAGTACACCCCGCCTCCATATGCCTTTAAGTTTTGCGAAGATTATAGAAGCAAGAGTCAAAAGCAACCTAACGTGGTACTCCGCGAACTATAGTGAAGCATTGTCTTGCAAGTGAATGCAGACGCAAGGTGAAGGTGTAGTATATCACATGAACTATCTGAAAATCTTCAGTTCATATCCAACAGTTTTACAGTGTTGCCCAAAGCTATTAAACAATTAGAGAAATCGGGTTTGAAAATGTCCAAGAACATAAGCATAATACAAGACTATATTAATAGGATACCTCTTGTGTCAGGTATCGCAAAGGTGAAAGCTGAATTCCAGAAGGTTCTAAACAAAACAATATTGATTGTGAAGCTATGTGTGAAATTTTGAAAATGAGTGAGAAGGAAAACACGCCAGACGACAGTGGAATTTGCACCTCTGACATCGTGTGACGTAGAAAGAAGTTTCTCACTGTTTAAAAACTGCTTCAGTGATAGGCGTCGAAATTTCACGTTTAATAATTTACGAAGGTACATTGTAACCCAGTGTAATGCACTCTGTGACGATATTATAGTTAATAAATATAAGCAATTCCAGAATGCATAGTTCATTATGCTTGTAGGTTGTGCTGCAGTGAGGCGGTTTTTACGGTCGGGCTGCAGTTGTTTACATGCGCGAGCGATATCAGTGAAGTTTATGTGCAGTATATCTATGGAAAAAACACACACGTCTCCGGCCTTTAGAATAAGTTAAAAATTAAAGGCTCAATATGACTAAACATTGTTAATTGCACATTTACAAGAAATTCAGCCTACCCATTATACAAATTCACGAATCGTCAGTGATCATAACGTAATTAGATGGTTGATTGTGATTCCAAATGACGTATGTTATATATGCTTTTATTCACCACCATCGGCAAAACAGATAAATCAACATGTTGGCTATCTTTTGTCATAAAGAGTAATAGGTATACAAAATTCCTATCATAACTTTTGACTCACTTTGCTATGAATCAGAATAAAACTTACCAGTTTTGGGAAAGCTGCTGACCCACACATCTGAGTTGTGCACGTGTAGATTCTCTATTCCATGCTGTAACTTGAGGAAAGAGTTAGGCAGTGCGACCCCTTGTACTCGTATGTAACCTGATCTGTAACCATTTGTGAAATGTTTCTTCAAGATGTCGCCCAGTTCACCACCGATCTCTTCGGACTTCATCGCTCTGTCTATTGTTTGAGTGTTCTGAAGGCTCGTGTGTGCAACCTGCGGAAACGAGTGTCCTGATAGTATAACGTGATACTCGCGCTGCTTGTGAACGTGTTCCTATCTACGGTTAACGATTAGTGGCGCCTCAGTCGAGGAATTAAGACCAAGAGCTACAGAGACCATATGTGACTTAAGGAAAACGGTTCAATGGCAGCTCCCAAAAGTTTAACATGGTCGACATTACACTAAACCGAAGTACTACCAACCTTACAATGGGATTTACTAGTTCGTAAAACCTACTTTACAAATCTTGTTTTGAAATAACCCTTTCCAGGTTAAATATACCGTACTGTATTTACTAATACGAATCGTGCACAAGCCGACTCGAGGAAATGTGATACACAGCTAATTTTAGGCTCTAAAATAATACTATATACTCATATGCACACGTGAGACACTACAGCATCGCCACAACAATTTAAACTGAACAGTATCGCCAACTTAACAACAACAATTAATACCAATTACGGCTGTATCTAGCTGGGATATCATCTGGAAACAGTTGGTGGTATTGATGTCAGCTGAACAGACGAAATGTCATCAAAAGTAACCAGAGAACATTATAATGGGGTAAATATGTCACGGTTGGTTTCTTGGCGCATTCCTATAGCTCGCATTCTCTACATTACATCCATTTATCAGACTTTTACTATCCCTAAGGTCCCTTATTACAAGATAAAACCAGCTGAACCATCAAGTTTATATTTCTGTGTTTCTTTTCTCTATCCCCCACCCCTTCGTTTTACAGTAGGCCTGGGCAACTAGCGGAACACCTTGAGCGATACTCTTATTTGTTTACTTGCTAAACATAGTTGTCAATGCAAGGCCGTGAGCGGGCTGCGCTCAGAGAGTGCCAGTTCGCCAGCCCTATTTTAGAATAATTTGAGTGCTGTAGCTCTTAAGGCCTTGTTCATACAGAGAAGATGTATTATTGTGCGACTCTAATTGTTAACATTACCTTTGTTCATCAGAAGCCTCTCAGCAACACACACTACGTGCATTTATGTTCTCAGAAGTCACTAATGTTTCACATTGTACCAATGAGTGTCACTTCAGCCAATAAATTCAAATAAATCACAAATGACAGAAATTTTTTTAACTCCATGTGGAATGAAATAGGAGTGCGAACGCTTACCTACTTGGAGAAAACGTGACAACGTTGCTTTTCTGACACTGAATACTTTCATCTTCTCACCCGGCAAGTGCCGCATGTTAACCATTAGAGTAGCAGAATAATACCTATTCGAGACGAATGAGATACTACAGGTGTTTGAGAGAAAGCGTTCTGCTCTGTGGAGGGGAAAGGGAACACAGTATCACATGACAGCTTACGATAATGTCATAGGTAGATAAGTATCTACATTTCCTCTCAGGAAAATGTGGCTGCAAGGAATACATTTGACAACAACTGCAGCGTTTTCTGAGAAAGATTACGGCGAGTGAGTGATTGACAGAGTGAGTGAGTGGGGTTTAAGGGCCCATCGACAACGAGGTCACTTGGGCCCGTTGCTGGACGCAGTTTCAGTTGATAACAATGTAAGGTTGATTACAGAAAGCCCGCTCTACTGGTCATGTGACCATTTTCTTCGTGTTTCCCTGAGTTTCCAGGTAAATACCGGATTGAATATGCAATACCATTACTCAAAGTTCCATATGCAGGGCAAGAGAATTAGAAACAAAATATAGATGGTACAGGAAAGCGATTACGTAACTATGGCCATCTATCTAAATTGTAGATGTTACCTAAACAGATCCAAAACTCAATAGCAACCAAATAGATAGTGCAGCAAATCGACTACGCAACTGAGGTCAAATCAGTAAGTTACTCAAACAGGTGGTACAGGAAGGCAACTACCCAACTAAGGCCACACCAGTAAATTACTCAAACAGGTGGTACAGGGACACAACTATGCAATTAAGGTCTTCTGTCTGGCATAAACTGACTCAGATGAACCAATAAACGTATAATAACCCTCGCTATAAGCTTAGAAGTTGAAACAGTTTCTCGTCATTGCCCATCCTAGTTAATTGACATTCAATATAATACGTCTCACCACACCCACGTTCTTGGAAATGCCCTCACGCTGATTTTCAGACACCAATTTCCTTAATCAAACTTGAAATTCTAAGAATGTGCTAATGCCCTATAGCCAGAAAAACAAAGTAGTCAAACCAAAACACGCAATTGTTGCGTAAAAGACAAAAGAGTATGGAGCCTATGTTTTACTCGTTTTAACTTCTAAGAAAGTTACTACTTTTCGATTCCTGAGAAACTCTATATTTTATATGTGGCTTACACAGCTGTTTAATTTAACAAAGGCACGAAACCTACAGTTCCACAAAACAACATATGCTCTGCTTTACTCCATAGAAGCAATAGAAGTGATAAAGCTAGAAACGCTTTCTTATTTAGAAGTTGCCTGAGAAATTTTGACATCAATAAAACATATTTTACTTATGTATAATAATAGGGAACGATTTGTTTGTCCACACAATTTCCAAGAACTCCAGAATATGGATTCCTCACTAGCGCCACTAATTGTTGTTATGACTCAACCTTCTGGAGCGTCGGCTGCTGGCGAAGTGCACGGTCACAACTCACACGACACACTGACCACTACTGCTCGTCTATCAACTAGTTTTCACGTGTATGTCCTTCACAGACACATACACCTGAAACTAGCAGTTGGAATGACCTTGACCAAAATACATGCACTCCTTGTCTCAGTTGCATCTTGAACCGGCAGCGACCTTGGACATTCCAGCATACAGAATAGAGAACTAATCGAGTAAATAGTAGTTATTTATGATACAAGGGTTAAAGGAAGATTTTATTTTGTGGGTAGATGTGATTCCGAAACGAGGCTGCAGCCCGAGGAGTTGAGGAAACCTACGAACAAAATAACCTCTGCATCATACACTATTTCTTAGACAGTCCTGAATATTTATAGATATATTATAGATTATATTTGTTTATTTATTCATTCAGTTCAATACAGTGGAATACACAATTGAACCATATCATGAGTCAATACATAAGATGATATAAAAAGGTACCCTATAAGGGCCCATGTCATGAGAAACATAAATAGAAAGGAATTTAGTAATTACATAGTATATACAATATAATTAGATAAGAAGTTAAAAGTACAATTAGTATAATCAAAACATCATAGAAAATATCTATAAGTTTAGGTATTCTTCAATACTGTAAAAAGCTTTGGTTATTAAATAATTTTTTATCCTATTTTTAAAGGTATTATAATTTTCATATGATTTTAGATTTTCAGGCAAAGCATTATAAAACTTTGCTCCCATATAACTAGGGACCCTTTCTGATAAATGTAATGTGGTTCTGGGGAGATTTAGTAATTGATTATTCCTGGTATTATATGTGTGAACATCTGACATGTTTTTCATTGGGAATTTAAATTGAACTAAATATAAAATGGTTCTATAGATGAACAAGCTTGGTAATGTAAGGATTTTCAGCAGAATAAAAGTGCTTTTACATGATTCGTTATACCTTAGACCACCTAAATACCTAATAGCCTTTTTTTGTGATACAAATATTCTTTGAAAATTTTGTTTAGATGTATTTCCCCATAATTCAATTCCATATGACAAAAAGGAGTGGATAAGCCCAAAGTAAATAGTTTTAGCAGTAGAAATAGGAATAGAGTTTCTTAGACATCTCAGGACATATAGATTTTTACTAACATTAGCTACTACCTTGTTGGCGGCGCCGTGGCCGAGCGGTTAGCGCGCTCGCCTATCACCTAGGCGGCCCGGGTTCGATCCCAGGGACCCGCATGTGGTATTCGTGGTGGACGAAGCGGCGTCAGGGCGGGTTTTCTCCGGGTGCTCCGGTTTCCCCCGCCATCTCATTCCACCGGTGCTCCATCTTCATTCCATGTATCATCAGTCACCGCCTGTGGTGCCGTAGTAGTAAAAACGGGCGTTAAACACTACAACAACAACAATACTACCTTGTCAGTTTGTGAGTTATAAGTGAGCTTATTGTCTAAAACAATCCCTAGCAACTGTGTTTCGTCCACACTTTTTACTACCTCTGTATCAATTTTTAATTGTAGTGGATGATTCATAATTTTGAATCCATATATATGGTACTGTTTTACCTTTGCCATGGTCATGATAGTCTTCAGATTGCGAGGTTCATTTGTCTTGCGTAGCATCAGTGTTGGTAACATGACTTTTACAAAACCATAATACTCTTCATATGGGAGGCAGTGGAAAGAAAATCTCTTAAAATCTTCGTTATGACATCCTAGGGAGTAGCTTAGATTAGATACCAAGTCAACTTTTAATCTTTCTTGTTCACAGACAGACACATGGACGGACAGAAGTTTTTATTGAAAACGATATTCTTCAGGGATCTCAAAACGTGTATTTGCAATGTCACATCTAATAGTTTGGTGGAGTGCAATACTAGCGGCACCGTGGCCGAGCGGTTAGACCGTTCGTCTACCACCTTGACGGCCCAGGTTCAATCCCAGGGACCCGCATGTGGTATTCATCGATTAACAAAGTACAACTAAAAACATAGGTTTAAAACACGTCATTATAAAATGATACAAGCAAAGATTTAACAATTCTGATCCTGGAATTATTTTTTCCGGGCTCCTCTAGTTGATTATGTCTGGTCTTTAATTCTCCTCCTGTAATTCCGTCCAGGATACATTTGGGTTCTTGGGTGGTCTGAATCTCTATTGGTGTTCTTGAGTGTTGCCTATCTTCGGCTAGGTTGTTACTCTTCTATTGCATTGCATCTTGGTAGTCGAGGTATTTTTCGCACCACTGAGATCGCAGTTTTGGTTACAGCATGTCAGTTTGCATAGAATTTTAAGGTCTGATGGATTCCTCAAAATATCCGAAGTTGCGTTTCCTTCCAGCTTAGAGCGCCTTTCTACTACCAGGTCTTTATATTTTATACATTTGAATATGGCGTGCTCAGGGGTATCCACAATATTACAAACATGGCATGTATCTGTACATTTTCTGTTTATTTTCTGCAGATATGTGTTGAACGCCCATGTCCCGTGATGAAATGCAACAAGCCCTGTGCTTCCCGACACGCGCCTGGCCCTAGACATTGGCTAAGTCCTACATAAGAGGAGAGTAATCAGGTAAAGAAGGAGAAGAAGGAATGAAATACTTCGTGTACTTGCTATAGCTAAATAGCAGCGAAAATAAAAGTCATCTCAAAATGAATAGACACGCCACTGCAGATGTTAAGCACCAGTTCCATAAAAAACAAGGAATTAGTTGAGACAATTAAGGATGATTGTCAGTGCAAGCGGCGCGTTATGTAAGCGCCAGCACTTTGTACCGAGTTACTCTGTCTCGGTTCACCGAACCACAGCCGACTTCACCCACAACAGCGTGGCAGTGGAATACTAAGCGTTTCTTCGGCGAGAATGTCATCATGACTAGCAGAGAACAAATGCAAGTCTTTGGGGCTCAGTTTGCAGAGCAACGGTGCTCAACTGCAGGCAGGAAAGAGGAGGTTGAAATCACCTCCTTCCATCCGTTGGAACAGAATGATGCAGTTATCCGTGGTTACTGAGTTCCAGAGGCGCCACATTCTTATGCACAGGAAATCAAAGGCATACACATTCATATTCTACTCCTGATTAACCTACGATGTTTCTGAGGTTACCTTTTTGGTACGATTTACGTTTCAGAAGTCTTCAATATTTGGTGCAAAAGATGAAGTGCACAGTCTCAAAAGATAAGTAAGGTGATTGTCACTTATCTTGCTGCGATATTCACTTTTAATGTAGTTCATTTTTGAAAATGTTTGTTCGCAGATACAAGTGGAGCCAAAGACTGCCATTAAACTAGATGCAAACAAACGTAATCTCGGATACTCACAGACTACAGGACAGAGACCTAAATAATTCCCCCCTTCTTTCTCAAAACATTTTACGGTCGTGGAATTCTGCAATGCAAGTAGTTTCATATTCTGTAGCTCATGTGAAGCCTCACTACATCGAAACTGCAAAAGTGCAAAATAACTGCATTTTGTCCAGTCCATTAACTCAAAATAATATATAACTTTCTCTACTGGTAAGTATATTGTATTCCACCCAAAAATTCGATGTCGAGATTTTACCGAAAATATATGTTTTGACGCCCCCTGAATTAGAAAAAAAAAAAAGCTTCTTTAAAAAATGCTCGGTGTATGCGTGTCTGTGTGTCAGTCACTCTATGGACAGCATAACTCAAAAACGAAAAGTCGGTTGAAAACCAAAGTTGGTATTTAAGTTGAACATCTTTTAAGGATACCAAACGAAGATTTTGAAAAAAATTCCTCCACCTTAAACCACCCTTTACATGGGAAAATTTTCGAAGATTTTGATTTTCGTGAAAATGGCTAACGATTTTTATTAAAATGTCATATGTTTGAGACATTTTTACGGCAAACGAAATGTATATTTTGAATTTTCTGGCTATAGCCTATGTAGTCCTGTTTACTCTGGATGACTTTTGCATAACTGGTAAACCGTAAGAGATAGACCGTGATTCATTTTTGATATCTTAGCCGTGCAGAGAGAACAAAATCTCAAAGCTTTAGAAGATTTGACTATCGCTCAAAGTCTACTGTATTCCCATATTCCCCTTGTACCTACAAGGAAATAAACAATAAGATTATTTGTACAAATGTTTATCTCAACTAACACGAAGAAGATATAGGAATAAGAGTTTGTAAGAATGGTTAGTACAAGAGTAGAGAAAGTCATGTGAGTGTAACACATCAGATTTTTTAAAATGGAATAAGAGGTATGCAATATTATAGAATATTGCATAAGCCGTTCCCCTATTGTACTATACAGTTTCCAAGGACCACATAATCAATACGTTCCTGAACTTTTTTTAACTTTAGCCATAAACATTAGTGCTGACTTAGAAAAAAATGTAACCGCAGGATTACGCTTGCAGACATGTGCTGAAGGTTCCGTTCTAACACGGTATCTGCTAGTGAGATTACAACCTAACATGTTTATTGTTGCTGGTAAAACTGACCGAAGTCTGCCTTCTCCAAAAGCAAAGCATTCTTCAAATAATTCCAAGTTTTACGCACATATCTCTATTGTTCATTAAATGTTCAAATAAACAAGGGTTTCCAACTTTGTGCAAATTGGTTTTATACACCTCGAAGGTTGAAGGACCTGGCTAGTAGGTGCAGGTGTAACAAACATAACAAATTAAGTTTTGTTTCGGTAGGTTTAATAATTTTGTAAAAATGTGTTATTTTTTTTTCCGGCAATGTAAATGGCAACGCTGAGCTGATGGGTTTAGTACTGGCACACACCAACGTCCTGTGTTGTACCCGACCAATGTGGCCAGTACTGCCTCACTTGTAAACAAAACACTCGACCGGCGCGTGCTTCGATGTAAACAAAACCCACGCGCAGTGCGTTTACTCTACCGCTGAAGCGACCACTATCTTGGCAAATCGACACGAATCCAAATATTATGCCTGAAAGTTGTGAATGTAACTGACATGATTCATTCGTTCAGTAATAATGAAGATTTAGTTCTCCATAGTTAAAAAAGCAGAAAAATGAATCAACAGAAACCACGTATTTTAGGTTTAAAACAATGCTAGCATATAGGTATACAATTTTCCTAGTAATGTATATTGTTATTATTATCATCCATTACGAGCTAAAACAACAGTAATTGCCTTTAATACACAAATAAATGTCTTGCTCTTCATTTTGACAAAACAGCTGCATTCTTTTGTAGATTATCGTGCTGAAATAAAACTAATGATCTCCTTGTCATAAATGACAGCTAAAGCTGCCACCTCATCTACCTATGCTTATACCTGACCCGTGAATTTTCCGCCTGCCCTACCCTCCCTCTTCACTTTCAGGAACGCCAGGCAATACCTCCCCTAACCTACCCTTCATCGGAACGTGTCCGACGTGAGAACTGTTCAAATTCATTATATTTCTCTTAGAAATTGAATGTTGCATGACATTTTAACACTAAATAGTAGCTAAATTTATATTCTTCAAGAGTACTTAACAACAATTGTATTGTACATATTTGTTAGACTCATCATGTAGAATCCCTGGTGAAAGTATGGCCGAAGCAATACCTTCCACCTGTATATAACAAGAGCATGGCTATTTAGGCGTTTACAACAAGAAATGTAACAAACATACCTATAAAAAGACCAGGTAAGTGAAAAAAGTGTGATGTGTTGCACGTATGTGACTTTCTTACTGGTTCTTGTACAAACTATTCTTACAAAGGCTTTTATTTCTCTATCTACTTCATGTTAATATGTCTAAACAAAACTACATTTTGAAAAATCTGATGTTGCACTCACATGACTTTCTCTACTCTTGTACTAACCATTCTTACAAACTCTTATTCCTATATCTTCTTCATGTTAGTTGAGATAAACATTTGTACAAATTATCTTATTGCTTATTTCCTTGTAGGTACAAGGGGAATATTAGAATACAGTAGGCTTTGAGCGATAGTCAAATCTTTTAAAGCTTTGAGATTCCGTTCTCTTTGCACACTTAACATATAAAAAAGCATAACGATGTTCCATTTCACAAAAGTATGCTTTCTAAAACTGACACAAATAACAAGGAATATCTCCGAAATGGTTCACTCTACAAAGAATTTTATTCAGACATAAATTGTGTGTTTCAGCAAGATACATTTTTTTTTTTTTTTTTTTTTTTTTTTTTTTTTTGCAAAGTGAGGTTTTATCTATCTCTTACGGTTTACGAGTTATTGAAAAGTCATCCAGAGTAGATAAACAAGACTACATGGGCTATAGGCAGAAAATTCAAAACAGACATTTCATTTGTCATACAAATATATTAAACATATGGCATTTTAATCAAAATTTTCGAAAAATTTTACATGTAAAGGGTAGTTTAGGGTGGGACTATTTTCTTCACAATCTTCGAGTCGCATCCCTGAAAGACATTAAAGTTAAATACCAACTTTGATTTTTAATCATCTTTTCGTTTATGAGTTAAGCTGTCCACAGACACACACATACACACACACAACACACAGACCTTTTTTCTAAAAATGCTTTTTTGATTCAGGAGGTCTCAAAACATGTATTTCGGGTGAAATCTCGACATCGAATTTTTGGGTGGAATACAACAGTTCCTGTACAAAAGAAAGTAAAAATGAAAAATAATTCGCCCCTGACTTTCATCAAACCGTTTTGGTAGAGTTATATCATACCTGTACTAATTACTGAGAAATACAAAATCACTGTGCTCTTAAAGACAGTAAAATGCATATTGTTGCTGCGATATTTTATGTATATAACACACCAATGCTACTACTACTGGTATTGCTACTATTATTGCCATAAATGTAACAAACTTAATCCCCCCCCCCCTCGTCAGAAAGTCTCATTCGAACAATGCTAAAATCGCTCACACACTAAACATATACTCGTGTAACAATGTCACATTATACACTAACCACTACAAGAGTATTGAACTACAGTTAACGTTGTAGTGTTGTAATGCGTAGTCCAAATAAGGTTAGAATCCGCTGCACATGATCTGAAGGGTTAATATGGCAGCAAGCTGGAGTGAGTATTCATTTGTTACCTGTCTTGGGATGGGAGACAACCCAGATGTCTGAGTCGCGCACCTCCATGTCTTCAATGCGGTCAACAAACTTGAGATGTGCTACTGGAAGTAGCACCTTATTGGGGCCGTACCTAGCGTAGCCCTTCCTGAATCCTGGCATGAAGTAGCGCAGTAACAGCAAGTCCACCTCCTCCCCGGAGTTGGGGTCTACCTCGGAGTACTCCACCTTCATACCGCAGCCCTGAAATCACAAAACGTAGGTACCCCTTTCTCAGTGACAAACTCACACGATAAGTTCAGGAATGATTCCTGCTTTCAAAAATCTGATGTGCTGCACTCACATGAGTTTCTCTACTCTTGTACTAACCATTCTTACAAACTCTTATTCCTATATCTTCTTCGTGTTAGTTGAGATAAACATGTGTACAAATTATCTTATTGCTTATTTCCTTGTAGGTACAAGGGGAATATTAGAATACAGTAGGCTTTGTGCGATAGTCAAATCTTTTAAAGCTTTGAGATCCCGTTCTCCTTGCACACTTAACATATAAAAAATGAACAATCACGTTGCGTTTCACGAAAGTTCTAAGTTCTCCGAAACTCGCACACATAACAAGGAATATCTCCGAAATGGTTCACTCTACAAGAAAATTTATTGAGACATAAATTGTGTATTTTAGCAAGATCTACATTTTTTGTGTAGTATAATTTGGTCTATCTCTAACGGTTTACCAGTTATACAAAAGTCGTCCAGAGTAAATACGACTACAGGGACTATAGCCAGAAAATTCAAGATATACATTTCATTTGTCATAAAAATATCTCAAACATATGACATTTTCGAAAAATTTTCCATGTAAAGGGTAGTTTAGGGTAGGGCTATTTTCTTCAAAATCTTCGTGTCGCATCCTTGAAAGACATTAAACTTAAATACCAACTTTGGTTTTTAACCGACTTTTCGTTTTTGAGTTATGTTGTCCACAGACTGACAGACTGACACACACACACACACACACACACACACACACACACACACACACACACACACACACGGACCTTTTTCTAAAATTTTTTTTTTTTTTTTTTTTGATTCAGGGGGTCTCAAAACATATATTTCCGGTGAAATCTCTACATAGAATTTTTGGGTGGAATACAATACTTCCCCTACTTGCCAGTAGAGAAAGTAAAAATAAACGATGTTCCATTTCACGAAAGTTTAAAGTTTTCCGAAACTCACACAAATAACAAGGAATATCTCTGAAATGGTTCACTCCAAAAAAATGTATTTAGACATAAACTGTGTGTTTTGGCGAGATATACATTTTCTGTAGAGTAAGATTTTGTCTATCTCTTACGGTTTACCAGTGAAAGTCATCAAAAGTAAACAGGACTATATAGACTATAGCCAGAAAATTCAAAATATGCACTTCATTTGTCGTGAAAATATCTCCAACATGTGACGTTTGAATCAAAATCGCTAGACATTTTTAAGAAAATCAAAGTTTTCGAAAAATGTTTCATGTAATGGGTAGTTTAGGTGGAGAAATTATCTTCATAATCTTCGTGTCGCATCCTTAAATATCAGGTTAGGTTTTTAACCAAGTTTTCGTTTTTGAGCTATGCTGTTTACAGACTGACACACACGCAGACCTTTTTCTAGTTCTGCTTGTTTTCGATTCAGGGGACCTCAAAACATATTTGCGGTGAAATCTCGACGTCGAAATTTTGTGTCGAATACTATACTTCCCCCACTTACAATATGCAGTAGAGGAAGTATGAATGCTTTTCTTTGGATTTAGGGGGCCTCAAAACACACATTTCCGGTGAAATATCGACATCGAAATTTACAATACTTCCTCTACTTACTATGCGTAGTAGAGGAAATAAAAATTAACAAGCTTCCAATTTTTCCATTTTTATAAGTTTTAAGCAAAGACTAAACCGCATAAATTGATATTTATTTTTTCTGTAATTCTAAAAACTAGAATTTCCTCGCATGTAGTGTATCAAGAGTAATATCACTTAAGTCTGTTCCATACAACTTTGCCTCGTATCTCTTAACTACCACGTGACTAGTCATCTCTCATTGGCTGTTGTCCTGGAATAGGTTGTTCTGCGGTACAAAATAGTTCCTTATTTAATTAATATTACTATTTTCATACATAGAGACGTTAATTTATTATATACGATTTACTACCTAGCCATTCTTTTGTTTTGTATCATTTGTCACTACGTCATTATTTTTATAGTGTCGCCAACTGTAGTCCAATAAATCGCTGAAAAACAATTTATTACACATTACAACCGATTAACAATCAAAACTCAAAATGCAGAACAATTCAAAATCGTTTGGTAATGCATCAAATGAAGAAACAAACAATAATTCAAAATTCTATACCAAGCAATAGACTATTTGAGATTATTCTGTTATAACAAGACAAGATCGAAATACATGTAATTCCTGCATTTCGTTTTCTTCAGTAGGCAGTACAGAGTAACAAATATATCTTAGGATATACTTTGTATTGAATTTAGTATTTGTGATCAAATCTTTCCGATACAGCATTTAAATTCATATTTTATTTATGAAATAGTCCAGATAAATAAAATTCGACGGTCTGACCTTCCCAGACAAATTCTCTCGCTCCCTCCGCGGTTAGATCAGACACCTTATATTACTTGTGATCATTTACCTTAATATATTGCAAGATCATTGTTAGATTTACATTACAGATGTATTAATTAAATATATTACGTAACCGAGTATGTAAATTCTTATCAACAAATGAGAGGGTTCTTCTGTTTAAAGTTCATCTATCATGACTGAGTAATGTCTAGCTTTTATCGCCTACCCTAGCATTGCACACGACTTGTTTGACATCATTCGAAGGCGTACATCGACCAATTAGGGGAACGGGGAAGGAAACACAATGAGGAAGAATATGTCAGCGGGGTAAGGTTATAAGAAAAAGAGTTAGGATGTTTTATTTACCTAGAGAAGATCATGACTCGAGAGGGATTTAATAGCCTATCTCACGATTCAAAGAAAACATACAAGGATCACAATAAGTATAATAAAATATTAATTAACTTACTGAATTAATTGATCGAACTATTTCCATATTATTCTGTTCGTGTTTCCTCTTTGTGTTGATCGGTATTGTGCTGTTTTGGTGAAGCTAACTTTGAATATCTATTGGGAAAACAAATGACCATGGCAAACAAGCTAACAGATGCTAGAGAGATGATAAAAATGGACGAATTCTAGAAAGGTAATTAAAATGTGAATTAAGCTATCGTGATTGGTTGAAACACGTCGGTGCTTGGGATCTTATTGTTCGTAAGTAAATGACAGTAAGACTGGAAAAGTCGCTGTAAACGCATTGCTGGTATTTTAAATATACTTTTTAAAATGTTACGTATGAACCATTTTGTAACCTGAACTCATCAACACTTCACTTCCGCCTTATGGAGGTCCTATCTTGGACAGATTTAATACCGAGATGAGCAATCCTCATTAACTTGACTCTAGCCCTCGGCCTAAGCACAATAATGTTTCTATTGTGAATAAAGATGATCCCCCCTCATCCCAGAGGCAGGGATCACACAGCCTGGCAGCTGCTGGACCACATTCTTCGAACTGGTCCTGGTTTAACCCTAGCAATGTCAACTTGTTCAAGAACCCATACTACCAACCCGGGGGGGGGGGGGGGTTAAATTAGCTTGTTGATGAACGACGCTGTCAATTGCCATATAAGCGTCGTCGGTGTGGCGGAATTTTGTCCTGCAGGAGTTCTTTTACATGCCAGTAAATCTACTGACACGGAACTGTCGTTTTTAAGCACACTTAAAAACCATCGGCCTGGGCGGAGTTTGAACCCGCGACCTTGGGATCAGCAGGCCAGCGTCTAACCAACTGAGCCACCCAGACCGAGTTGGGAGTACTTTATGACATTAGATATTATGCCAATCCTTATTACAGAACTTATATTATTACCAACGGGGGGGGGGGGGGTATTTGTGACCACCACTGGTAAAAAATAGTTGAACAATTTTTCAAACAAATTTATTTTAAATTGGGTATTATATCTCGTCAAGTTTATAAAGGTAATGTTTAACTATTTACTTTTTTTTTTTTTTATAAATCACATTATACCGACGAACAGTACTTTATGATTATCTTGGCTTTTCATTGTTTCTCAAAAAGACCAACAATAAAAACTTACAAGTAATTGTGCTATTATTCAATAATAGAAAGATTGATTGACAATAACTATTAACTGCATGCTTTTAATCCAAACATTAAAAGGCACCATTTAAAGAATTACAGAGGGTGTGTATAAAGACCCCCCCCCCCTCCCCCCCCCCCGTTGGTATTGCTAAGGTTAAGCAGGAGCTCATCTGCTTCTCGTATTGATTAACGCTTCCGAGGAGTTGGTACAGTTCATGGCACAGGATTCAGGTAGATGTGGGAATGTGTCAGCAAATGACCAGCTAGGTCTTTTATATTCAAGCAGTACTTACACTGTATTTATTTTATTGAATATAATTTAGAGATCTTTCACTAAAAAAACTATTGTACACAAAAGCTTTAGCAGACTTGAGACATCAATAGCTACTACACAGGGTTCCCACAAATGACCTTATGGGTTCTGAACACGTGTAACTTGCGTTTAATAAAAGTTCGAAATACGAAACTAGTAGGTACCAATGGAAAGAAATTGAGAAAGTTGTGTTACAGTACCTTACAGAAGTTCCGTGTGAGCTCTTTGGATAACAGGGCAGACTTCAAGCCTAGCCCATTTCCATCCAGGTACCACGTTCTAACTGGCCTATGGTGAACTGGTTGACTCTGCTCTGTTGTGCGCTCTGAGACGGTCTGTAAGGGGTGGCTTCTACACAAGGTCTTTCACACAACCCCCTAAACAGTCCAGGGGTGTCAGGTCCGGTGGATACACACGCCAACGTACTGTCTGTTCACCACCTCATGGTCTAAGGGGAATGAAGGACAAGGGAGAGACATTCCACGTAGTGTAACCTTAGTTTTGTAAACATCCGCGTAATCTTTGTTCTGCTGGTCATATTGCCAACTTACCCCCAATATTATTCGCACTGTGTTTACTCGCTGCTAATTTCTCTTAATTTCAGATCTTTATAGGATGAATGAATCAAACAAATCTAAAGAGGCCCAGAAAGGTATTACTATCCTTTTATTACTTTCATTACCTGGAGCAATTACTATACTATTAACGGACCAAAATTGTAATACTTCATTCTTTGAACCTGCAGGAGGGAATGAGAAGTTGTTACACCGAATTCTTCCTCAATTGTTATAAAGTTATTGTTGGTTATTTTGGTTTTATTGGGCCACACTGTCGTTTACTTGCCCCATACATGTGTGATCCCAATCCCATAGAACTAGTTTGCGCCAAGGTAAAATGAATACTTCAGCTGACATTCTTACAGGAATTGCACGATATAACGATCAAGGACATATCATAAGACCGAAACAGATAGGCAGTGTTTTTTTAAAAATATACGGAGTACTTGAAAAAGTTGTTTACGCTTTATAAGTTAAATATACTGCATGAACTGAGAATAACATTTAAATTGTACTATTTTGAGCGATTTGTTTGTTTTAATCTAGTGTGAATATATATTCCAAGGTTGGCAACATTATCGTAAACGCCATTAGAAGCAGAACTGCTGCTCGCGATATCATTGTTTATCGGGAATTGTTCGCTGATGTAGTGACTGGCTGCATTCCTGCCAGGGACCTTCAGCTGGTGAACAAACTGTAGTTCTCTATCGTCATCACTAGCACCGTCAATCCATCTGTTCAATATGACTTCATTATGAAAATGTGGGGATGCACGTACTGTTGAGAGATGATACTGTTTCAGCTGGGACAGGACCCACTGTTACCTATTAGCATATTCAGGTACGAACCTCCTCTGATTTAAGGACTATGTGTGAGACAGTGGCATAGCATGGTGTGTGGACTTGGGTATGGACTTTGAACTTGCGTTAAGGATACACATAAGCCAACTTTCTAAATTCTACAGTCATTAGCGGATTTTGTTCAAACTCATATCAGACATAACAAATGTAAGGAATAATGTACACTGACATTTGTACTGGAATCTGTTTAACACCCTTAAATGTATTATTTTTCTAGCTATTTTTCTTTTGTAGTGTACCTGAAATGCTCCACAAGATGAAAATTTCAACATTTTAATATTTTAAATATTTTCTGATATAGATAGGTACGGTCAAAAATTTGGGAACAGAAAATTTTGCAATGGTTTGGTTTATTAAATAAAAATTACTAACTTTGAAAAAATAATTTTTTCACAATTTTTATAGTGTTCATAGAACTTATAATTCACCAACTGGTAAATATTAAAATTACAGAAAAATCACTCCTACTACTTGTTTATGTATTCTCAGTTTGTTAATTACAAGCATTCGGAGAAGTGGGTTCCCAGGGTTCACTACATGTTTTCCTCGTGGTGAACCACGCGGAAGCACATGAGTAGTGTACATACCCTGCCTTCGGTTTCCTGGCGTATTTTTCTCTTACACGTTCACAAACATTACTACTCAAAATGCTGCTTACATACAGAAAAATGTTAAAAATATGAAATTAACCTTCACTGCCAAACAAAGAACAGAAAATCTTAGCTTTAAACCTCATTAACATTCACAAGCGAGATGCACTTTGCTGCGTTACATCCACTGCGCGCCCACATTGTCTGATCTGACTGGCGTGAGGCAAGCGCAAGCACAAGCACTAGTCACTCTGTATCAATACTATTATCCATAGCAGATTGTGTTTGACACGTACCCCTCAGCAAGTAGGTATTGCGCTAATTGGATTAGTATACAGATAACAGGAAAAGTTAATAAAGAAAACTGGCAGTGCATGCAACACATCACCCACACCCATCGACGCTGCGCCCCTGGTGTGAAAGATTCACGGATACAAGCTACAGGTTGCTCGCTTACTGTATTTCCTCTTGTAAAATCAGAGTGCAACTGAATGAATCTACACCAAGTATTGTTCGAAAATGTCGTACAGCAATTATAGACTCACTTTCATGATAATCAACAACAGAGAACGCTCGCCTAACCTCTATTCCAGCCATTTTGTAAATGCGCAATGTTTAAGGAACTATGTAAGCGTCATTGTGACCAACTGTGATACTATAAGCAAATCTTTTGTGTTTTATGTTTCTAAGTTTTATTAAATACAACTTATAGGTGTTCGAAATCTGAAAAGTCATTTGTGGGAAGTGGCTTAAATTGATTGCATCATCTTTGCACACTCCTTTCATTCTCTCACCTACATATGTTGAAAAGTGGAACTACTTAGCATAGGGCCTCTCAGGGTGCAAGAGGTGTTGAAGATGAAGTGGGCAAACTTCTCTTTGTTATTAATACGGAAAATGTGTTGAACAAGGACAGCAGTTGCAAGTGCTGATGAACTGTCAGGTAAGAAATATTCCTTCGATGATGAAGAACCGAAATTGCTTTAACTATGTCCCAGTATCTTCTGTTGATGTTGAAAGAAGGTTTGCAACGTTTAAGTCCGTAATAGTTCGCAATAGGTAGACAGTCCTTTAACTTTGAAAACTTGTCATTTTAATACATTTTAAGGTCATTGTTTTAATATTCTTTAACTCATCAAAACCCGGGCCCTAGTAAAAACTAATGCATTACCCATATTAAATACGCATTGGGCGCTCTTTTGAGTCCAAATACACTATACCAGCGACGTCCAACCTTTGCGGAAGAGGGGAGTGTGGGTTCACCTCCTTCCACCATACGCGGACTTTGCCACTCTTTAACCCTCAGCCGTGCCTTGTGTTGCAGTGGCGGGTTGGTGACATGTACGTTGGTTCGATGTACGAAAGCACTTTCAAATCTTATGCGATAAACATCACTGTTCATTAGTGACTTGTGTGGTACTGCTTACGTTTAATTAGTCTATCAATATTTGAAGATACACCAAGTGATGGTCGTGACGTAACATATTGCGATACAGACTTTTAATATAGTTCAATTTGGAGAAACTCTGTTCACAAACATATGTAGAGTTATTCTCACTCTTATTCTGTAAATGCTTATTTCTCTACTTTATTTTAATGGACGTAAGCATTGTTTTCTCTAACTAAGCACTGCCTGTTACACAAACCAGTCCTATAAATGCCTTAGAATTGATATAAACCGCAAATCTCAAGCTTGAGCTATGTGTTTTTGTTGTAAATAATTGCTATACTGCATCATACACATGTGACCTCGGCACACGAGAGGTATCGTTCACTTGTTTCCTTTCAGGCACGCACACGCGATCTGGGCGCCATTACACAGCAACCTTCGAAACATATACCTTTTGCTGTAGCCTCATTGGCAATGTATATCACCGGGACATTGGAGATTTAGTGTCTCAGTGAGCATTATTATTTGTTAAACTTACAATAACCCTATTCAAAAACTCACTAACGAAACGCATATTATAAGTGGTCTTCATTTTGTGGTAGAAATAAAACCAGAGACTTCCGCCGGAATCGAGTGCAAAATGAGTGATACCCACATGGAGGCCCAGGACTCGATTCCTGGCCAGACTTGGGGATTTTGCTTTAATTAGGATTATTTCTCTACCTTAATAGCATCTAAAGTGTGCGTATAAGAGTGAATATACATGTGAAGATAGTTCAAAACAAACCTACAGTAACCTAACCTTAAACTTCCATGAGTAAAAGCATCATCAGATGTTTCAGTGACAGCCCTCAATATAACCTAGCAGTAGTAGGGGCTATAGAAATGAAACCAGCCCCTCCCCTCAAATAAAAAATCTGATGTGTTGCACTCACATGACTTTCTCTACGCTTGTACTAACCATTCTTACAAACTCTTATTCCTATATCTTCATGTTAGTTAAGTTAAACATTTGTACAAATTATCTTATTGCTTATTTCCTTGTAGGTACAAGGGGAATATTAGAATGCAATAGCCTTTGTGCGATAGTCAAATCTTTTAAAGCTTTGAGATTCCATTCTCTCTGCACACATAACATATAAAAAACTGAACAACGATGTTCCATTTCACGAAAATTTAAAAGTTTTCCGGAACTCACATACATAGCAAGGAATATCTCCGAAATGGTTCACCCTACAAGAAAATTTACTGAGAGATAAATTGTGTATTTTAGCAAGATCTACATTTTTTGTACAGTAAGATTTGGTCTATCTCTAACGGTTTACCAGTTATGTAAAGTTCGTCCAGAGTAAATACGACTACAGGGGCTATAGCCAGAAAATTCAAAATATACATTTCATTTGTCATAAAAATATCTCAAAGATATGACATTTTAATCAAAATCGTTAGAGCGATTTTCAAGAAAATCAACATTTTCGAAAAATGTTCCATGTAAAGGGTAGTTTAGGGTGGAGCTATTTCCTTCAGAATCTTCGTGTCGCATCCTTGAATGACATTAAACTTAAATACCAAATGTGGTTTTTAACCGACATTTCGTTTTTGAGTTATGCTGTCCACAGACATACACACGGACCTTTTTCTAAAAATACTTTTTTTTTATTCAGGGGGCCTCAAAACATATATTTCCGGCGAAATCTCGATATCGAATTTTTGGATGGAATACAATACTTCTACTGCTGCGGCAGGACGGGAGAGGGGGAGACCAATAATTGAAACTAGAATTTTGGTAACAGTATTCCCCAGTCACGTAGGTATCGCTTCGAGCAGAGGGTTGCGTATCATTAGAAAATACTAGAAATCAGTATTTAGGCGCCAAGTAAAGTAGGGTTTGGGGCATTAGTAAGGTGATGATGTAGGAGTTGGTAGAATGAATGAGAACCCGGAGTAAACCCAGCTGACATCACTTTGTCCAATACAAACCCCACACGCTGTCCTTTGTAATAGAACCCTACCCTAGCTGAGAGACGAACAGCCTAACCCAGGGATGTGTCTTTGGAGAACCTTACGCAATGAGCGGCTATACCCTACTCCACTCCTTCAGTCGGAGGGACAGATAGTCAGTCAGTATCCAGTGACGGACAGAAACAGGCGATTCCATGGCAGTTTCTAAGTCATACCTTGAATTTTCTGGAAATGAAGACTTCTTCATTCTGGATTATCTTTGCATAAATGATAAACAGTAAGAGACAATACTAAATAAAATGTGCATGTGGTTAAAACACACAACTTATGTCAAACGCTTTGTTTTTCTTTTGAGTAAACCATTTCCAATATATTCTTTCTTATTTATTTGAATTTGCCAGTACTTATACTTTTTTCAAATAGAAATATGTTATTCGTTGTTTTAATTCTTGGCCTTCCAAAGAGAACGGGATCCTAAAGGCATCGCATAACAACCAGCTCCTAAAATATTTCACTTTTGCTTAAAGCCTACTGTATTCCCATATTCCCCTTGTACCTACAAGAAAATTAGTAATAACATAATTTCTGAAAATGCTCATGACGATTAAAGTGTAGTAGATAGAGAAATAAACATTTACAAGTATAAGAGTGTGTATAAGAGTGAGTATAGCTCTACATATATTTGTGATCAGAGTTTCTCCAAATTGAACTATATTAAAAGTCTGTATCGCAATATGTTACACGACATGTTCTTAAACGTAAGCAGGAGCAAAGAAGTCACTAATAAACAGATGTTTGTCGCATAAGATTTGAAAGTGCTTTCGTAAATCAAACGCAACGCACATATATATAACCAACCTGCCACTGCAACACAATGCACGGCTGGGAGTCAAAAGAGTGGCCAAGTCAACATAAAGTGGAAGGAGGTAAATCGAAACTCCCCTCTTTCGTAAAGGTTGGACATCGCTGTTCTAACTTCTTGAATGTCAGGCCTACACGCTACCACTACACCACAGAGGCGGGCACATATTCCATCCAAAAGTTCGATTTAGAGTTTTCACTGGAAATGTACGCTTTAAGGTAGCCGAATAAATATAACAGAAGCGCATTTTAGAAAAAAGATTTATTAGTGCATAAAGCAAATCAAAAAAATCAAGACGAAAATTTGCACCAAATTTGCTCACTACAAACAACATCTATTTATGTTTCATCATATTTAATCTCCCCTGCCCCTCCCCCAAAAGTAACAGCACAATAAATTGTTTCACAAAGTATTTTCATTAATAAAATGAACGCACCTGAAATTTAACGCTATGCGTATGTTAATTGGAATGCTTTAAACCTAACTTATTTATGTTCACACTCACTTATTCAAAGAGATTCAAGACAGAAGAAGTGCTCTTGTACTCTATCAAAAGCAGGGTAATATTTCCACAATACAACGATTAATTGCAAATTCTCTAATGAATTTAAAATATGCCTAAGAGACACAAAATTATTGGTTCACCAGCTGAATTTTTATACACTTTGCAGATAGTACTTCCAAATTATTTACAATCCAATTATTTAGCTTCAACTTTTAGCTGCTTACTTTCTTGTTTTATCAAGCTCTTAAATCAAGTGTGTAATTGGTTCTGTTCTGGCCTATGTATTGCCGCATTGTTCGAATTTTAGCTTTTATCAATTATTTTAGTAATTTAACAGCAACACATAATAATTAACTTGGTGAAATATATGGCGCAAAGAGGTACTTTCAATTCATTTTGTGGGACATGTGACATTTGCATTTTTTCACAATACCCCCTGGGTGCAAGGGTGATAAAAACTTGACGTTTTTCTTTCCTTTCTGGTGGGACAGAAATATCCCGTCGTCAGCCCAAAACAAGGTCGACTTATAATATAAATATAACCACGTGGAATGTATGTATAGAGTAGCCTAGACTAAGAATTCATATCGGTAAAGTATTTTGTGTTGTAATGCTTTGTAACCTTGGAAGTCTACCCAGAAGGAAAGGTTTTCGAAGCCAGGAATTGTGCCCTACAGGAGCAAGCAGCCGGTTTTATGGCTCTATGCGGCCGCAGGTACATTGTTAAAAGACAGAAGGGCATTCGATCTTTCACCTTTTGTGAAATAATCAGTGTGCAGAAAAAGAGAGAGAGAGAATCTCCGCGAGCCCAATTTCAGGTTCAAAATTGGTAAGTGGCGATTTGGCTCACCCAATTAGGACAAATATATTAGCACCAAATTCAAAGTTTCTTTCACGGCTTTTTGGGAAGGCATAATCACTTATATAGAGGCGTGAAGATGAAATCAAGGAGTTCTTCGAAAATCTTAGACGCCAAAACCACCGTGCAAGAAGGCACCAAATTATATAGCAAGCTGACAAAGGTTCAGGCGCTGAAAACGCATGATTACATAATGGATAAGAAACCCGTAATAGTTTTTTAAGTATTCAATATCGACGAACATATTCAAGGGCAGCGTTCCAACTTTAACAGGTAAAGGGGCATAGCTTAGCGGGAAGCTAGCACACTGAGCGTTCCCCTTATTATTCGGTGTTTAATTGTTTTATATTTTGTTTTGTATTAGTTTTAACGCAGGACAATTATTTTATACAATCATTTAGCACTGATTTTTTCGCAGATCATGCTGTTAAGCGGCTATATTTAGCTAAAATACCAAACACAAAATTTACAAGTCAATCGGTTCCGTTCTAAAACAGCGGCGCACGCTGAAGACGAGTCAGCGTTTCACTGCCTGATGTGATATGGCTAGGACGGCCTCCCCGCAAACCCCTCACCTATCTCCAGCAAGCCCCTCACGTACCCATCTGTATACGCTAGCGTTTAACCGTATGCTACAGCGCGGTTCTTTGAGGTACTGTCAATTGTGTTTCTTTGCGAATAAAATTGTTGCACATAAACTCAGCGAGTGATATTTACATCATAAGAATGAGTGATATAACACACCAACTAAGATGTTTTCTCTCATCCATTTTTTCGAATTTTGGGAAATGAGTTTGTTTTCATTTTTTCTATCTATATTGCTTGTACACATACCCGGGACTTCAGAGTCCACTTCCAGATAGGAAATAGTCCCTCTCACGGAGTAATCCCGTCACTAGTACACCTAGAACTTACTATCGCTCATTCTGAAAAGCGCAAAGGCGATTATCTTGCATGCAACTTTAAACACCACTTATCAGAGTGGAATATGTTATTACGCCCGCTTTCATTACTTTTAAAACTCATATTTTAAACGCTGCTTATCTCTTCACGTCTGAATCTGTCAGTCGGTTGACTGAGTGGTCTTTACACAGTGCACTGTTCTGCTCCCATTGTTACAGCAAGGAAACAGTCCGAGCCAGCGATTATACAACGCAAATAACAGCGCTCCCTTAGTAAATTAGGGCCCGCATTTTGATGACCTAAAAATCTGATATGTTGCACTCACATGAGTTTCTCTACTCTTCTACTAACCATTCTTACAAACTCTTATTCCTATATCTTCTTCGTGTTAGTTGAGATAAACATTTGTACAAATTATCTCATTTCTTATTTCCTTGTAGGTACAAAGGGAATATGGTAATACAGTAGGCTTTGAGCGATAGTCAAATCTTTTAGAGCTTTGAGATTCCGTTCTCTTTAAGTTTTCCGAAACTCACCCACATAACAAGGAATATCTCCGAAATGGTTCACCTTACAAGAAAATTTATTCAGACAAAAATTGTGTATTTTTGCAAGATCTACATTTTTTGTATAGTATGATTTGGTCCATCTCTAACGGTTTACCAGTTATGCAAAAGTCGTCCAGAGTAAATACGACTACATGGGCTATAGCCAGAAAATTCAAGATATACATTTCATTTGCCATAAAAATATCTCAAACATATGACATTTTAATCAAAATCGTTAGAGCCATTTTCAAGAAAATCAAAATTTTCGAAAAGTTTTCCATGTAAAGGGTAGTTTAGGGTGGGGCTATTTTCTTCAAAATGTTCGTGTCGCATCCTTGAAAGACATGAAACTTTTTAACCGACTTTTTGTTTTTGAGCTATGCTGTCCACAGACTGACAGACTGACAGACTGACACACAGACACACACACGGACCTTTTTCTAAAAATGCTTTTTTTTTTTATTCAGGGGGTCTCAAAACATATATTTCCGGTGAAATCTCGACATCGAATTTTTGGGTGGAATACAATACTTCCCCTACTTACCAGTAGAGAAAGTAAAAATGAACAACGATGTTCTACTTCACGAAAGTTTTGAAACTCACAAAAATAACATGGAATATCTCCGAAATGCTTAACTCTACAAGAAAATTTATTGAGACATAAATTGTATATTTTAGCAAGATCTACATTTGTTGTACAGTATGATTTGGTGTATCTCTAACGGTTTACCAGTTATGCAAAAGTCGCCCAGAGTAAATACGACTACATGGGCTATAGCCAGAAAATTCAAGATATACATTTCATTTGTCATCAAAGTATCTCAAACATATGGCATTTTAATCAAAATCGTTAGAGCGATTTTCAAGAAAATCAAAATTTTCGAAAAATTTTCTATGTAAAGGGTAGTTTATGGTGGGGCTATTTTCTTCAAAATCTTCGTGTCGCATCCTTAAAAAACATTAAACTTGCATACCAACTTTGGTTCTTAACCAACTTTTTGTTTTTGAGTTATGCTGTCCACAAATTGAGAGATGAACTGACATAGACAGGCACCTACGGACCTTTTTCTAAAAATGCGGGATTCTGGTGAAATCTCGATATCGAATTTTTGGCTGGAATACAATACTTCCTCTACTTACTATACTTTTTTTTACTTTCTCTACGTAGTGGAAGAAGTAAAAAAGGGTGAAGTTGCAAACAACAATAAAACAAGTCATTAAATGAAATAAAACGGTTTTAAAAAGGACATTTAAACAAAAAACACCGAAAAAGGCAAAAAGGGACAAATAAAACCTGCGTTTCACAGCCTGTAATGAACATACCTACACTATGTTGGTTCTTATCTTCAGACACTAGAAGAGCAAATGATTTTTCCTCAACTTCCTGGCCCTATTGATAACCTCTCCGTGTCCTTAGGTACATATGACTAAGTTATAAACTTACCCAGGAAGTGGATGCGTAGTCTAAATCTAGAAGTACGCGCCGTGTGCCGGTCTAGATGCTGTTATCGCAACTGCCAAACGTCATGTGGGAAAAAAAGTGTTTTGTCAAGTCGCTAATATGAATGACTCATCAAATATGTTGCTTCCTTCCCTATAATAAGGTCGGTCGGTCGCGTGACTTATCTAGCTAATGATGAGACCTTGACGTGAACTATCTGGTAATAGTGCAATTCCCCTCCCTCCCCTACCTCGGGGAGTAGCATTGTACGGTGTCCCTATGGTTTAACATAGCAATAATAATAATAATAATAATAATAATAATAATAATAATAATAATAATAATAATAATAATAATAATAATAATAATAATAATAATAATAATAATAATAATAATAATAATAATAAGAATAATAATAATAATAATAATAATAATAATAATAATAATAATAATAATAATAATAGTAGTAGTAGTAGTAGTAGTAGTAGTAGTAGTAGTAGTAGTAGTAGTAGTAGTAGTAGTAGTAGTAGTAGTAGTAGTAGTAGTAGTAGTAGTAGTAGTAGTAGTGGTAGTAGTAGTAGTAGTAGCAGTAGTAGCAGCAGTAATAGTAGTAATAGATAAGGCCTCAGGAAGTCTATAAAATTGGATAGTACAATTATAGACAAAATGGAGTGTAAAATGCTTAAATGGTTTGGACACACCTGGGGTTACCAGATGTCCAGAAATTCCCGGACATTCCCCACATTTTAACCATTTTCCGGAGTTTGAGGGGAAGTTTTGAAAAGTCTCTAATGTCCTAAAATTTGGAGAAACACGCAGAGATCGTTAGAAAATGAACTGGAAACTGCCAAAATATAAATGAATAATTGTTTACTAACCGCCACTGCAACTCGCTATGCCAACAGAGTTACACTGGCTACAGTCAAAGAGTATACTCATGCATAGTAACATTGAAGGTGAGATTGGCAATGCTGCATTTGCACTCTGAAGCAAAAGGTTGGTATTCTGTGGAGGCAAAGCAACACAATGCTAATGTTGAAACAGTATTTTCACTAATAAGAGCACAGTGGACAGATGAAAGGAGCAGATTATCTATTGATTCACTTAGAGGTAACGTTTTATGAAGTACAAATTTAAAAACTTCAGTTGTGTGGAATTTCTTGATTATATTTTAAACAAGCTAGATATTTTGTGCAAGATTACTTCTTCAGAGAAGTATAACTGACTGTTCATGATAACATTTAACACTGTACGTTTCACGACTTCAAAGAAATATAAGTGTATATGCCTGTGGGTATATATATATATATATATATATATAAAGACTATTTAAATTACAAATTTATATTATTTTTTAATGACCGATACTGTCCTACACTTTTTTTACCGTAGTGTCCTACATTTTACCTTTCGTCCTACATTTCCATAAAATAATCACCAGAATGGGTGATTAGTCCGAAGTCTGGTGTGAGAGTGAGGAAGGAAATGGTACGGAATGATGGTGAAAGATGATGATGGAGCAATTGGTGGAATGATGTCGGGGGAAATCGAAAAACCCGGAGAAAACCCGCCCCTGCGCCGGTGTGTCCACCACACATTCCACATGCAGACGGTTAGGATCGAACCCGGGTCGCTTTGGTGAGAGTCAAGCGGTCTAAACGCTCGGCCACGCCGCGGTCATTGTACTAATAGCAATAATGATGATAATGTTCATAATAATGATGATAACAGTAATGATAGCATCTGGTTCCAAGGTCCCGGGTTCAAAACTTATACCCAGCGTCACAAAAATCAAGAAACATGCACAAAAATTGTATGCACAACCCGTGGGTTGAAGAAAATCAAAATGCATAACTTCATTTTCAGAAAATGTATTAATGCTGTACTTGGAAGTATTGTCACAAAGTACGGAACCATCGATCTGGGAGATCCATCAGTCTATTTTGAAATCAAATGTTCAAGCTCGAGATCAGAATAAAATCAACACTTTCGTGTCTGCGCACATATGTATGACAACGCTGTCAGTTGTTTCACTGCGAAGGTAAGGTTAATGCATCTACTGAGGCAGGTAAGCGCACAGTATTAAAATGAATGTATAAATATTATAAAATTAGACACATGTGTACTTGAACATAAGTAGTGGTATGAAACTTGACTATAATGACATTAAGATGTTCGCATGGGTTCGTTTCATAAATATCTTGATTACTACAATTACAGTATGTATACTCGTACTTACGGACAGGAAAGCCAGTTGCTCAGTGCCTATACACAGCGAAGTGAAGCTGAGAATAAACTATAACTGTGACAGTACACGACTTTAACACCTCCCCCATGATTGTCAACGCCTGGAATTTGTTTATTCTTGTTTATAAATACTTGTCTTCTGCGATACGATTTACAAATGTTATAAACACCACAACAATGTGATTGCACTGTTATTACTTTCTCTTCTACGTAAACACCAATAAGTAAATAAAGTACTCCATTCCACCCTAAAATTCAATACAGAGATTTCACCAGAAATGCATGTTGTGACCGTTACTCAATCAAAAAAGAAATCTGATGTGTTGCACTCACATGACTTTCTCTACTCTTGTACTAACCATTCTTACAAACTCTTATTCCTATATCTTCTTCGTGTTAGTTGAGTTAAACATTTGTACAAATTATCTTATTGCTTATTTCCTTGTAGGTACAAGGGGAATATGGGGATATAGTAGACTTTAAGCGACAGTCAAATCTTTTAAAGCTCTCAAATTCCGTTCTCTTTTAGAGAAAAGTATAAGCATTGCAAAACTCACACAAATAACAAGGAATATCTCCGAAATGGTTCACTCTGCAAAAAATGCATCATTTGGATATAAATTGTGTGCTTTAACTAGACCTACATTTTTTATATAGTAAGACTTGGTCTATCTCTTACGGTTTACCAGTTATGCAAAAGTCATCAAGAGTAAATAGGGCTACATCGACTATAACCAGAAAATTCAAGATATACATTTCATTTTTCAAAAAATATCTAAGGCATTTGGCATTTTAATCAAAACCGTTAGAGCCATTTTGAGATAATAAAAAATTTTCAAAATATTTCCCAAGTAAAGGGCAGTTTAGGATGGAGCAATCTTCTTGGTTTTATCTGACTTTTCGTTTTTTAGTTATGCTGTTCAGACAGACAGGCAGACAGACAGACAGACAGACAGACAGACAGACAGACACACACACACACACACACAGACTTTTTTTATAAAAATGCTTTATTTTTATTCAGGGGGTCTCAAAACATATTTCCGGTTAAATACCAAACTCGGTTTTTAAGTTCAGTATCTTACAACGATGTGGCACAAAGACTTTTAAAAGAACTCTCCCATCCAAAACTATCCTTTATATGTAAAATTATGTTTATATAAAACTTTGATTTTCTCTAAAATGGCTCTAACAATTTCGGTTAGATTGCTATATTTGAAAGATGTTTTCATGACAGATGAAATCTATATTTAAATTTGCTGGGAATAACTTTAGAAGAGCTTTTCATTCTGGATGAGTTTTGGAAATAGTAAACCCTAAAAGATCGAAAGTCTTACTACCCAAAAAATGTAGAAATGGTTAAAACAAACTTTGTCTTTCTTCGTGTGTGGAATTGCTCGTTTCCGAGATAGTTAAAGCAGCTTCTTTTGTAAGCCCTCGAAAATAATAGTAACAGGAAAAAATAGAGGCATTAAGAAGCTGACTTCATTTGTTTACTCAACAACTACAATTAAAGATGGTGATGATTTAGCAGATTGTGATGTGTAGAGAAGTTCTTGCAGTGCAGAAAATGTTAAGTGTTTAGCAAAGCTTTGAAAACTAATGGACATTTCTAAAATATTCTCTTGGAGATGGGATACGTCATGTGGCAGGGAAGAGAAGGAACAGTTTGAAGAGAATATTCAGTTTGGGGATCTACTGAACAGGAGCTATTGAACATTGATAGCGTAAGTATCGTGATAAATTTGCACAACAGTAGAAAAAGTCGTATAAATGCACACATCAAATTTTTCATGCCTCTGTTTTCATCTTTTGTTATTTTACGGAAGTATTCCTTCGTGCTAGCGAAAGGGAATCGCTGAGTTGAAATTTAAAATGTGGTTTTATGGCCAGTTGGTTATAGCTCTGGTACACCGCAATTAAAAATTGGCAATGTTTTCACCGTCTCTAAAACCATTGCGTTTTTCATTTCATTAGGGCAATAGCGTTATTTAATTACTGAAATAATGTTAATCACTTGAGTAAATATTTATATATGTACTATACTTTTTCAACTCCGGCTTCTGCATCAAATGAATACAAACACCCTCATCCTAAAAATACAAAGATCTAATATAATCACTACGTTTCCATGGAGAATTGAACTCGATTCGAGTCCATGCATGTTGAATTCAATCCGAAATGAGATCGATTTGGATATGTAAGGCTCAAGCATAAATACTTCAAGGTTTTATGTTGGTCACTTGGTGTGTGTTGGCGAACCTGTTGAGGATATGTTTCCTGTGTATTTTAACAAGGTTTGGAGGTTAGCGAATGTTTTACAACAATATATAATTAATAAAAGTGGCTTTGTTGTCGGTCTGGGTGGCTCAGTTGGTTAGACGCTGGTCTACTGATCCCAAGGTCGCGGGTTCAAACCCGGCCCTGACCGATGGTTTTTAAGTGTGCTTAAAAACGATAGCTCCATGTCATTAGATTTACTGGCATGCAAAATAATTCCTGCGGGATAAAATTCCGGCTCACCGGCGACGCTGATGTGATCCTGGCAATTGACAGCGTCGTTAAACAACAAATTATTTATTATTATTATTATTATTATTATTATTATTATTATTATTATTATTATTATTATTATTATTATTATTATTATTATTATTATTATTATTATTATTATTATTATTATTATTATTATTATTATTATTATTATTATTATTATTATTATTATTATTATTATTATTATTATTATTATTATTATTATTATTATTATTATTAGTGGCTTTGTTGTTACATTGCATCACTTTCGATAAGAAAACAAAATGACGAGCGTACAGCGTGTTACGAGTACAGTACAAATTAACATATTTGGCGGATTCAAATCGATTTGAATCCGGTAGGTGTTTCCATGCAACAAAAGTTCGATCTGATCCTACTTCTAACAGGCTCGTATCCAAAGATTCAGTTTGATCTGAATCCGTGTTTCCATGCAGTATTCAATCCGGAATGAGAACTCAAATCGATTTGCATTCCCCATGGAAACGTCAGCATTATCAGTAGATACCAGAGCAGACGTACAAGGAGTATATTGGTTTTATTCTGGCATGCAGATATTGCATGGAAAGATTATTAATTCGCAATAACTGTAATTCTTTTAAGTGGTGTATTAATTTAATTCTTTCACTCTGTGGCCCTGAAATAAAAAATCCCCAACCAATTGCTTCCTCTTAGAACAATGTCCATTGATGATAATGGAATTCTGTGTAAGAGATTGCTCAACTCTCGTAGTGGTGAACGGGGTCAGGGAAATTCTATTCTTGATTCGATTCCGTTACTATACATATTCACCTGCAGCTATTGTTGCATACTGTTTACGCTATTAGAAGATAACATCACGAGTACTTTCCAACAAGGACTAACAATACTTTATTTTGGGTGTGTAATAAAGGCCAGGAAAACATATTGAAGAAAACAAACCACGTTCCTACCTTGGGCTCATTGAGATACGATAAGAGGAAAGATCCGGAAAATTCGTGCAGATATTGCCCTGAAATTCTTGGAAAGCTAACAGCAAATTGTGTTTGGTAAACCTATAAGTTTCCTGGGTAACATTGAAAATAAAACTATTGAGTAAAACTGAAGAAAGCTGAGATTTCTTGTAAATATCTATAAGATATTAATGCTAAAAAAATAATTTGTATTTATTATCTGCAGTGTGATTAAAAATGTAGGAAATTATTAGTGTAACACAGCGATGTCCAACGTTTGCGAAAGAGGGAAGTTTGGGTTTACCTCTTTCAACTATACGCAGACTTTACCCCTTTTAACCCCCAGTCGTGCATTGTGTTGAAGTGGCGCGTTGGTTATATGCACATTGTGTTTGATTTATGAAAGTACTTTAAAATCTTAAGTGATAAACATTGCTCGTTAGTGACTTGTTTAGTACTGCTTACGTTTAAGAAGTTTATAAATGTTTGGTGAAGTGCATAGCCTTAGAAGATACACCAAGTGATCGTCCCGTAACAGACTTTTAGCACAGTTCAATTTGGAAAAACTGTTCACAAATATATGTTGAGCTATACTCACTCTTATGCACACTATTATACTTGTAAATGTTTATTTCTCTATCTACTACGTTTTAATCGACATAAGCATTTTTAGAAAGTAACTTATTCCTAATTTTCTTTTAGATGCAAGATAAATATAGGAATACAGTATGCTTTAAGCGATAGTGAAATGTTTTAAGAGCTGCTTGCTATGCGATGTCTTTTAAATCCGTTCTCTTCGCAAGGACAAGAGATAAAAAAAAAAAAAAAAAAAAAGAATAACGTGTTCCTGTTTGAAGTTTATAAGAATAGTTAGTACAAGACAAGAAAAAGTGATGTGAGTGCAATACATCGGATTTTTCTTATTTTCCAAAGAAGGTAAAAATCAAAGGAGGCACGTTAGTCTTCAAAGATGCATGGATAATATACTAGACTTCGCACACCTATTTACTGCCCTGCAAATGATTTTTAGGCATTTTCTGCAGGATTCAATCTTTACGTGAATTCACGAGTCAGATGTTTTTACTTCTCTACGATTTGTTTAGCATTAAGCAAGTGTTATAATCTCAATCAAAATATCCGATATCGCGATTTCGTTGGAAACACGTGTTTGGAGATTTGACTACTCTAACAAGCGCAGTTTCAGAAAAAGTTGCGCGCATAAGTTTACCACAAATTTCAAATGTTAATCAAATATGTTTTAAGAATGCAAGGCGAAGGTTTCCCACTCCTTGATGTTAACATTCCTTTACATGGAAAGGGATAAGATATTTCTTCTAATATGTAACTTAATTTAATTAATTTAAATTAGTTTTATGTAAATAGAAAGTCATTAAAATACGCAGAGGTTTCCTACAGGAAAAACGTGGAGCTCATTAAAACATTAAGCTTGTGTAAAACATCTTCCGTGCTACGTATTGAGACACTGAATATTGGCCACCCCTGAGGAAAGTATTGTTGCTTCGTCAAAATACTGACTCATTGTTAATGCAATGGTAGCAATGGTATTGTTGTGCCAATCGTTTTTGATCAGTTTATGTTTGAAGTCTAGAAAGTGTAAACTTTTTTTCAAGTGCAATGGGGATTCAAAGGGAGTGAGGGGAAAGGGGGAGGGGGAGAAGGAGGGAGGAAAGGGGAGAGAGAATTTTTGTGCAATGGTTTTGTACGAATTCAAATGTGGCTTAAATGAAAGGCGTTTGAGAGGGGGTTTTGAGGACTATTCTCTGTCACGTGCCACTGTGTTGAGCTGGTTTGCAGAATTTCAGAGGGGGCGGCACCCTCTTAAAGATGAAGAGAAGAGTGACAGACCAGCAACAGTAGTGACTGACAAAAGCATCACCGCTGTGGAAAGGTCCAAGACTAACCTACAAGAACATTAAGGACCAGTTCATAGAGCGTTTCAACAATCCTTCATGAATACCTTCGTGTAAGGTGCACATTGTTGTATAATGACAATACATCGGCTCACATCCTCCTGTTCCCTGTAGTGAAGCACCACCTCGAGGTCACCGATTGTCTAGTCCTGAAGAAGCAGTTTCTGCATACGAAGAGGAGCTATCTGCAGTGCCAGAAACTGAGTGGGGTGGAAGCTTCCAGAAGATGTTCCAGAGGATGGAATGCTGCATAAGTGCCAAGGAGAATACTTTCAGAAACTGGGACAAAGAAAACGTTTCTGTGACTATTCATATTTTGCTGTCTGAATAGAGTTTAGTGATTTCGTATCAGACTTACTAAATATTTGCAGTTGTTTGATAAGTCTACTTGTTGAGTTGTGCGTAACATTTTCCCCGGCTGAACTCATGACAAACTTATTGAACTGTCTACTCAGTAAATTTGTAACCAGTTATCACTATATAAATATTAACTATGTATTTATTGTGTGGCTTAGAGACAGGCTGATGGACTGTTATACAAGCACATATTAGATCCAATGTTAAATACTTTAGTCCTGGCTGAAGACAAACTATTATATAACACTAACTGAAATACTCGACGTTGTCAGTGGTTTAACGACTTATCCCTAAAACTTTCGGACTTAGGTTACACTTGTCCAACAGCCATGTGTTTCTTTGGACATATTTAAACAAATATTACTTAACACTTTTAAACAAATATTTAATTAAGATACTATAAGGAATAATATTTCAAAGACATGTCGCTCTGTCTTAACTTCAAAACTACAATATTGAATGGTTTTAGCATTTTCGAATATTTTAAGAAATTCAAAAGCTTACCGATAGTGAATTTTGATGTTTTTCCAGCGTACAGCGAAGTATTCTTGTTGTGTTTACGTATCCAGAACTATGGAAAAATATCCACTTGCAGCTGCATCCTGATAAAGTTCCGTTATCTTATACGGATAACATCGCCGAAAATCCCTCAAAGTGGTTAAATCCGGTTACAGTTACGTAAGTAACTGTTTGATAATACTCTTTGTGCGATAATTCTGATAGGAGACTACATACATATGGTTCTTAAAAGAAAGCCAAGATAAGGTTACCAGGCGTCCGGAAATTCCTGGACATGCCCTCCCTACATTTTAACCATTTGTCCGGCGTCAGGGGGAATTTTCGAAAAGTCTCTAATGTCCTACATTTTCAGAAACAAGCAGTGATTGTTAGAAAATGATCTGGCAATTGGGAAAATATAAATGAATAACTGTTTACTGCCGCATCTGCAACTCACGGAGTTACACTGGCTACAGTCAAAGAGTATACTCATAAATTACAAACATTGAACGAGAGATTGGCAACGCAGCATTTGCACTCCGAGGCAAAAGGTTGGTATTCTGTGGAGGCAAAGCAACACAATGCTCATCTTGAAACAGTATTTTCACTAATAAAGAGCACAGTGGACAGATGAAAGGAACAGATTATCTACTGATTCAGTTAGAGGCAATGTTTTATGAAGTACAAATTTAAAAGCTTCAGTTCTGTATAATTTCTTGATTATATTTCAAACAAGCTAGATGTTTTACGCAAAATTACTTCTTCAGAGAAGCACAACTGGCCCTTCATGATAACATTTAACACTGAATGTTCCAACACTTCAAAAAAATATAAGTGTATGCCTATCCGTATACATAAATATCATAAATTTGCATTATTTTTGTATTGACCAACAATGTCCTACATTTTTTACTACTGTGTCCCACATTTTCACACAAAATGTGGTAACCCTAGACCGAGGTGTTTGTATTACTTCCATTTAAATTATTTATTACCAGGCAGCGAAACTTGGACACCAATGGAAGAGAGACGGGTGACTTAAAATGAACTGTGTTCTCGAGTACCGTAGTGTTATTTACAATACGAGAATGGCTCCTGGCCTGCAGCAATCGAACGTGCAAATCGTGGATATACGAAATTCTGTGTAATCAATTATCTGTTGTAGGAAAAGTCCACCTGAGAATAACAAACTTCAGACAGATACAAAAACATCCGAACCGCTGCGCGGTGTTTTTCCATTGCGCACACGGAAACACAATAACGTAGCTGCTGTACACAAGGTCAGGCGATTTTCTTGTTTTTCTCTGCTCTGAAAGTGCAGTATTGAGCTGACGCGATATTGTGCGGTTGATTATTACCAGTGTAGCTTTATTATTTAGTCCTGTACATAGTCCTGTATTATGGTTCAGCATTTATTTTCTATTGCACAATGTGTGTTTGTTTATAATTCGTATGTGTTAACTCAAGTCAGCTCGCCAGGTGAAAGTGCGATTTGCAGAACGATTCCAGGTGTAAAAGCTCCAGGCCGTAGAACAATCCATAAACTTTACAATAAATTTCAGGCCACAGGAAGTGTTCAGGATCGGAAATCTATAAGATAGCGTACGGTTCTTACCGAAGAAACATTAAACGACATCGGTCATCGTTTGGAGAATTCTCCCCAAAAATCGCTTAGGCGTCTTTCACAACAGGCAGCCATTTTTTATGGCTCTTTGCAAAGAGCTACTAAATTGAAGTTAAAACCATAGAAAATAACTGTGGCACACACTCTTCAACCAGGTGATCCTGTAATTAGATGCACGTTTTGTGAATGAACTCTCAATATTGTATACAATGGCGAAAATGACTTTGTTTTAATATTTTTCACGAACGAGGCTTGGTTCCACCTTCATGGATATGTGAGTACCTACACAAAATAATCATTATTGGAGCGCCGAGAAACCTAATATTATTCGTGAAATACCCCTTCATGACGAAAAAATTGGTGTATGGTGCGCCATTAGTGGAGAAAGAGTTATAGGCCCAATTTTCTTCGTGTCAACAGTTGACCCTCGTACATACGTGAATAACATCCCCCCCCCCCGCCTTAATTAGGAGAACCGACAAGGAGCGTGATTTTGCCTTTTTTCGAACAAGACTGCAACAGCTCGCCAGAAAATTGCCAGCATTTCTCAACGTGAACTATGGCAAGTGATGGATAACTTCCTAAAGAGGTGCCAAAAATGTATGGACAACGATGGTGGACAGTTTCAGCATCTTCTATAATTATATTAGTAAGAAAAGCCTTTAAAAGTAGTTTTAAAAATGTATGGATTTATCAGCGCTGATGTATAACAGCGGCACTCGGCGACGAGTGCAGAGAACCCGTACAGACAAAACACAGCGCAGCCGGTTCACAGTCTTTTGGATCACCTGTTACATGGATTGTACAAGTATTTACGCTTTGGCTCCACTACATTATGTGACCTCGCAATACAGACAGTATTAAGTGAGCACTGCAGGGGATTTACTTACGAGACTTTTACAACATGTATTGTAGTGTACCTACCGTAATGCTAATTCTGCAACCATACAGAAGAGAATGAACCAAGAGAAACATGGCTCTACGAACACCTTATACACAATTTAAATCTTGAGTCCTGTTATTATTTATTTAATAAATCTCTCTACAAGTGTAGTTTGCCTAAATGAGAGAATACTAAATTAAATTAAGTTGTTGATACATAAAATGGTTAAACAATACGGTAAACATCGTTATTCATTTTTATACGTTAACCGTGCAAAGAGAACGGGATCTCAAAGCTTTAAAAGATTTGACTATCGCTCAAAGCCTACTGTATTCTAATATTCCCCTTGTACCTACAAGGAAATAAGCAATAAGATAATTTGTGCAAATGTTTATCTCAACTAACACGAAGAAGATATAGGAATAACAGTTTGTAAGAATGGTTAGTACAAGAGTAGAGAAAGTCATGTGAGTGCAACACATCAGATATCTGTATTAACATGAAGAAGATATAGGAATAAGAGTTTGTAAGAATGGTTAGTACAAGAGTAGAGAAAGTCATGTGAGTGTAACACATCAGATATCTGTATTAACATGAAGAAGATATAGGAATAAGAGTTTGTAAGAATGGTTAGTACAAGAGTAGAGAAAGTCATGTGAGTGCAACACATCAGATATCTGTATTAACATGAAGAAGATATAGGAATAAGAGTTTGTAAGAATGGTTAGTACAAGAGTAGAGAAAGTCATGTGAGTGCAACACATCAGATATCTGTATTAACATGAAGAAGATATAGGAATAAGAGTTTGTAAGAATGGTTAGTACAAGAGTAGAGAAAGTCATGTGAGTGTAACACATCAGATATCTGTATTAACATGAAGAAGATATAGGAATAAGAGTTTGTAAGACTGGTTAATACAAGAGTAGAGAAAGTCATGTGAGTGTAACACATCAGATATCTGTATTAACATGAAGAAGATATAGGAATAACAGTTTGTAAGAATGGTTAGTACAGGAGTGGAGAAAGTCATGTGAGTGTAACACATCAGATATCTGTATTAACACGAAGAAGATATAGGAATAAGAGTTTGTAAGAATGGTTAGTACAAGAGTAGAGAAAGTCATGTGAGTGTAACACATCAGATATCCGTATTAACACGAAGAAGATATAGGAATAAGAGTTTGTAAGAATGGTTAGTACAAGAGTAGAGAAAGTCATGTGAGTGCAACACATCAGATTTTTTACGATGTTTAACATAAAAAACTGATTGGGTAACTGAAACAAACCCGACTGCGTTATGTTAGGAATGGTTTAAGTTCAAGAATACGTTGAAATGAATAAAACCGGACGTATCAGTATATAATAGGGCATTATTGGACATTTTCTCACGCAGGTATCGCGTTTTCTACTATATAAAAGCTTAATAGCATAAATAACCGCTGGAAAAATTATAAAATCAAAACTGAAGTACTTAACTGCGCTAAGAAGTAATAATTTAAACTTGTATCTGCGACTTCGGCATGCGCAGCTGTCACTAGATAATGTTCCTGAACATGAAACATGTGTTAGTAAAGGTTAAATGCATGAACTCATCATTCATTGTAAACAACAGGATGTTTCCTTAGGGGTCTGTCTGTTTAGGGTCCATTAATTTGCACATGAATGCTAATAGAAGGAATTAAGACTACATCCCATTACCTATGTTACTAAATAACTTTTCAAAGCTATTACATAGCAGCACCCTCTTTCAAAAGATAACTCACTTTACTTACTCTATGCTACAAAGAAATGTATAAATGTGAATAAAAGTTTCATCAGAATTAAAGATAGAATGATGAGCATTGTAAGAACATTTGGAGAGAAGTGACTAGAGGGACCTAACCAATAAATTCTCGAGCGGAGTGAGAGCCAGGCTGGTGAATGATATTTATATGGGCTATTTCATAAATAAAATAAAGATTTGACAGAAAACATAAAATACTACATGAAAATATCCTAAAATATATACTCACTTCAATTACTGTTCGATTTGCTCTGCACTGTGAATTGAGGGAAACGAAAAGCAAGGATTGCATGCAGGTTCAAATTAACGTTAGATAATTTCCCCGGCTCATAAAAAAATAATCCTTGTTACTGTATTCACTATTACTGCTCTTTGAGCTGTGAGCAAGCAAGTAAGCTAAACAATAAACAACTCTCAGGTTCATTAGTTGGGTTGGTATTCAGGGCCACAATTCCAGCAATGACGGTTGCAGCCTGCAGTGTTCAGTTTAGTTTCTTGCAACTCATTGTTCTATTGTTTGTCAGCATGGACAAATTTATGACAAGAAAGCGAAAAGTTACAGAACGTAACGACAGTGATGTATTCCAGTTCGAATCTCAGGCTTCAACTTCAAATAATATCTGTTAATATTTCAGCTTCTAATCGGTGGGATGTTTAGACTTGAAAAATGGTCATCAGTTTTGGAAGTGTTACATGCCGGTACTGCCTAGAAATACAAAATCGCGGTGCTCTTAAAGACAGTAAAATGAATTATTGCTGCTGCTACCACTGGTATTGTTGCCATTATTGCCATAAGTATAAGACAAACTCAAGTCCCCCTCCCCTCGTCAGAAAGTCTGATTCGAACACTGATTGCATGTATTTCGATCTTCTCTTGTTATAACAGAAAACCAGTTCACAATCTGAAATAAATCTCACTTTATTTTAAACGTAAACAAATAACCTTTCTTCTGGAAAAATACATAATTGAAGGAACAATTGTTAAAAACACAGTTGTCAAATTGAAATGGAGTGAAATTTTGATTGTTAATCGATTGTAATTATTTTTCAGCGATTTGTGGGATGCGGTTGGCGACTCTGGCTAAACAATAGAATGACCTAGTGGTATTTTGTAGAAAACAAAAAAAAAAAATGACCAGAATGTTTCATATATGACAATTTAATGCCTCTATATATGAAACACCAAAGTCGAGAACCTGCAACATGTATAAGTTGATACGAGTATAATAGACATGCACATACCGTATTTAACGACTCCAGTGTAAACAGCTGAAGCACTGTGGACTGCTCTTGTCTGTCAACTCATTGAGGAAGGAACTTTGAACTGGGCAGCCACCCGACCTTATCCCCTCCAAAGCGCATCACAAATTGCTTACGTACTTGCATGCACACGGCTCGTTGAATAACCAAGCAACCCGCCTTCCTTCCTTCGTTTTCTCCATCTATGCTTCAATAAGAAGTCCCTCCTGGTCTTGCTTTTTATCGCTGCACATGCGGTAATGTTTATGCATAGCTGACGGACAGTCTCAATGCGAAAACAGAAATCGTGGGAAGAGAAAATTGATGGAGATTATCTAACACTAACACAACACCTCTCGAATTAGTTGCTTTTTACTACATATAATCCTTCACTGGAGCAGGCAAACCGCGCTATTCCGCAACATTGTTTTTTTATGTTTCTTTTCTTTTCACGCATTCCTCCCTCTCTCGCCCTATATCCCTTTTCTGCCATGAAAAATACGTCAGAATTGTACCTAATATGAACATCATGTCAACCATTACAACTTGCAGAGAGGAACTTAACATCTCGAGCGAGAAGTGATCGTTTGTGCCTACATATGCCCATGACGGGGCAAATCGGGCACTACGGATGTGCCCACTTACGCACATAATCATCCCTGCGATACGGGATACGGGGAGATGATGTGGTCAGCATCACGCTCAACCTAAACTTTAATAAACATTTTCTAGCTCACACTAATCTGAAGTAGACTAAATAAACTAACGTGAAAATGAAGGAAGTGAAAGTAGCAGTAATATACATTTTCTGTTTCTTTTCTACCCTCCGAAGACATTACATTTCCTACCACTGCGCTGCAATGTGTTTTTTCGTTACTCCTCAGCTTGGTCAATTTGTGAAGTGAAGCGTGACCAAATAGCAGTTTTCATTGTCACGAATCACAAACTCTACGAAAGAACAAAATATTCGACCACACTACACATTCAAATACTTCGTGGAGCTTATAAACTAACTTGAAAACTGTACAATGATTTGTGTTACCAGAATATAGGACATAATGTAAAAAATCTGATGTGTTACACTCACATGACTTTCTCTACTCTTGTACTAACCATTCTTACAAACTCTTATTCCTATATCTTTTTCGTGTTAGTTAAGATAAATATTTGTACAAATTATCTTACTGCTTATTTCCTTGTAGGTACAAGGGGAATATGGGAATACAGTAGGCTTTGTGCGATAGTCAAATGTTTTAAAGCTTTCAAATTCTGTTCTTTTAATGGCTAACATATAACGAAATGAATAACGTATTCTATTTGCAGGAGTTCTCCAAAACTCACATAAATAACGAGGAATATTTCCGAAATGGTCCACTCTACAAAAAATGTATTTGGACATGAATTATGTGTTTTTTTTTGTTTTTTTTTTTGTTTTTTTTTTTTTTTTTTTGTCCATCTCTTACGGTTTACCATTTATGCAAAGGTAATCCAGAGTAAATAGGACTACATAGGCTATAGCCAGAAAATTCATAATATACATTTTGTTTTCCATAAAAATTTCTCAAAGATATGGCATTTTAATCAAAATCATAAGTGCCATTTTTAAGATCAACATTTTCGAACATTTTTCTAAAGAGTAGAATTCTTCAAAATCTTTGTGTCGCATCCTTGATAGACATTGAACTTAAATACTTAAATTGGTTTTTAACCGACTTTCTTTTTTAGTTATGCTGTCCAGACCGACACACATAGACATACACATGGACCTTTTTCTAAAAATGCTTTTTTTGAGCTCGGGGGGTCACAAAACATATATTTCCTGTGAAATCTCGACATCGAATTTTTGGATGGAATACAATACTTCCTCTACTTTACTGTACATAGTAAAGGAAGTAAAAAAGAGACTAAGTAAAAACAATTGGAACAATATTTGGGAAATAAACTAGATCAATTTTCTTCCATTCTATGTGGAGCATTTTTAGCATCAGATACACCGTTTTGAAAACTTACTAATCCTAATTTGAGAAGCTTTCTTCGTAAATATACCACATAAATATAATGTACCTACCTGACGTAAGCATATTACGAAAAACTTATGTCAGGTATTTGTATGTGTTTTATCAAGAACGCGAGATAAACTGGAAAATGAATTTATTTGGGTAAATGTATTAATAATTGGTGTTCTTAACAAGCAGAAACCAACGGTGTCGTATTTTCGTAATGTGATAAACTTGGAGGTCACAATGAAACAATAACTCAATCTGTAATTGGTTCTTTAAAATGATGTTGTGTGGTCAAATGGCATAATAGGGTGCTTTTATTCGTCGCAGACGGAACCATCTACATGATCAAATCAGGACGCACATTGAATGGTATTTTCCTTCATTTAATACATTTAACGTGCCTCGCACACAGGCTCTACGTACATTTGTGAACAGATACGTGTAGAATTTACATTAACGGATCGTTTGTGGATGTACTAAAAAATCCCCCTTGAGAGTTCAGTTATTTGGGACCTTAGCACCATCTGTTCCACTTCCTCTTGAACTAATATTAACAAGATGGGGAACATGGACTGATGCAATAATTTGATTCCAGTGTGTCTATTGGAATAAATCTGTGGACATATATCTGGCAAGCGTACAGAGCGGAAGGTCTGGAATGTTGTCACGGCTCAGATCTCGTGAATACTGCTCGGAAAGCTTGAAAGAATGCCATTCCTCCCCTCGTTACTTGCAGTACCTGATAACAAACAGACAGCGATTTGGCGAAACCAGTTTTAACAGCACTGGACTGGTTTAGATATTGTCACCGCGCCCGCCGCATCTAACTGCTCGAAAAATGTATCCTTTCTCGACTTCAAAAACAAGTCTCGGCAACACATGAACTCTCAAATTCACAGTTTGGCTTTAGAAAAGGACATTCCACTGAACTACAGCTCCTCAGACTAACTGATGACGTAACAGAGCAATTTAACAATGGGGCTTCAACGTTGGCGCTATTTCTGGACGTAGAAGCTGCATTTGACCGGTGCTGGCACAATGGCCTTATTTATAAACTGCACCACAATTTCCCGGCTCTTCAAAATTATCTATACTTGCTGCACAATTTTCTAGAAAATCGGCAGTTTTACGTCCAAGTGGGCCGCTCCTCCTCACGGGAGCGAGTGATGCGGGCTGGCGTCCCACAAGGGGCAATAATGTCCCCTTTTCTGTATATATTGTTCACTAATGATTTCCCAGTGGACGCCAGATGCAAGGTCGCCATGTATGCTGACGACACTGCAATATACAACCACCATAGAAATCCACGTTTCGGCCTTGCAGAAATGCAACGTTATGTGAACAACTTCCTCTCATGGCAACATGACTGGAAAATCAAAATTAATCCCGACAAATGCCAGCTGATTCATTTCTCTAAGCGGCGTCACACTCTGGCAACGGACCTAACGGTCGGTGGTCAACTATTGCACTGCCGTCAGCAAGTTAAATACTTAGGTGTCACCTTGGACCGCACAATGTGTTGGTCCACCCACATAAAAAATAGCGCCAATAAAGGCAGACAGCGGCTAAAGTTGTGCGCCCCCATCTTCCGTAGTAAACAGTTGCGACTAAAGTCAAAACTTATATTATATAGGTCATTTATTCTCTCGGTGGTCCTGTATGCATGTGTGGCCTGGGCTAATGCCTCCAAAACTGCCCTCAAACAACTCCAAACCCTCCAAAACCTCTCCCTCCGGAAAATCCTCTCTGCTCCCATCCTAACCACTAACCGAACCCTTCACCAGGAAACCCAGATCCTAACCATTCCCGAGGCAATAGCGAAAAGAGCCACTGTCGCGTGGGCGCGCATCAGAAACCATGACAATTACGTGATTGCCAATATTGGCAAAGGTGAGCCGAAGCATCGGAAACACACTAGAATTAAGATGTTTTAGACGTCGTTCGGCTCACCGACTGGTGTGCGTCCGCGCAAAGAAGGGCCCTAGGCCGCACACACGTTACCTCAGAGGCCTGCATCCCAGGGAACCAGTCAGGAGCTGCAACCTGGTCCGCCCAGGAAAACTGCGGAAAAAACTGTACATAGTGAAGTGTATATAGTGCAGTGTGTGTAAATATGTATATACGAGTGTGTGTGTGTGTGTGTGTGTGTGTGTGTGTGTGTGTGTGTGTGTGTGTGTGTGTGTGCGTGTGCGTGTGATGGGACATATGTGTGGTATGCCCAGGAGTGAGTGTGTGTATATATCCGTGTATATAAATTAAAAAAAAATCAAAAACTGACAAAAAAAACTGAGAATACGCCCAAAAACTGTTCTCGGTGGGCTAAGGCTGCCCACTGTATGGGTTTTTTAAAAGATAAAGCAAACCCGAATTCACAATTATTGTAAAATTATAATTAATGTTAATTTTGGCCTGTAAGCCGGGCCCCTCTGTACCGGCACCAGGCAAATGCTTTCTTTAATAAAATAAGTTGAAGTTGAAGTTGAAGTTCTGATTGCCGCACTGGGGAGGGGGGACCCAGCCAGTCGCCTACCTGGCCTAACGACCAGCCTTGAGGAGGGAGCAGTGTCGCCCATCGCATTATTGTCGGCACTACCGCAAAAGAGAGAAAGCGGTAAAGACTTTCTTGCTGTTGCAACGAGTGTAAAAAGTTACTGTTTACGGAAATAAAAGTGTTTCTTTATCCCGACTACATCTGTCTTCTTTACTTTACACCCACGAAAGTCACAATATTTACTCGTCGTAGGTGTGAACGCAGTAGTCGTATTAGTAAACAATACATTCACTTCTTCAATCTTGCTCTATTGCCAGACTGTGCAGATAATGTATTTAATAATGTTCAGTTATCTTCTTTTCCTTTCACAATAATGAATTTGTTATTGTCCCTTTTTATTCGTCATATATGAATCGACCATTACGCAAAATCTGCACACTAATGCTTCTAACGTCCTGTATATTCGCAAATCCGCCATATTGAATAGCTTTATGTCAGCTATGCAATAGGGAAAAGTTCAAGCACACTTCTTCTTTACCTGATTACCCACCCCTTATGCAGGACTTACACTCTCTAGGGCTTACAGGTCAATGCCTAGGGCCAGACGCCTGTTGGGGGCAGAGGAACCTATGTACCAGACAGAGTGAACACCTGCAAGTATGAGAGTGAGGACTTACAAGCCAGTGCCTAGAGTCAGACGTCTGTCAGGGAACACAGGAACCTATGTACCAGCCAGAGTGAACACTTGCAAGTATGAGAGTGGGTACTTGCAAGCCAGTGCCTATGGCCAGACACCTGTCGGGGAACACAGGAACCTATGTACCGGATAGAATGAACACCTGCAAGTATGAGAGTGAGTACTTGCAAGCCAGTGCCTATGGCCAGACACCTGTTGGGGAGCAGAGGAACCTATGTACCAGACAGAGTGAACACCTGGAAGCGAGTGCTCAGCCAAGCACCATATATGATAGTGAGGAAGAGTATGGTATGAAATGTCGGTGAAATGGATGAATGGAAAGGTGATGATGGAGCATTTGGTGGAATGAGAGGCTCCAATGCTAATTTATTCACATGCTCCCATTTCCACTGTCCCAAACAAAATAGGACCTTGAGGGTGTGAGAGGACCCTATTCAATCCCCTTTGTTCACCAAAACGAGATTGACAGGTTCCATTCATAAATTTTAATGCATCAGTGACAATTTGGAAAACATTTGCATGTTATTCTACAGTGTTCCAAACAAAAGAGTATAGCTGGGTTGCACGTGCACAAAAATAGCAAGCACAGACTGCCTTGTGGACCTGCGATCACTTGGTCATTTTGTAAGACATTCCAGAGTTGCATGGGAACACATGTCTAATTCCTTTATTTTTCTACAGAAAAAAAATACATCCATCATTCCATTGTTTATTATCCATCTGGTCCCCCTAGAAAGTTACAATACACTAGACCACTCACCACAACCACCTGTGAGAATAATTAGCTATCCTTCTTTCATCCAGCAATTCTTTTCCTAATAGGTGGCACCACACATGTTTTAAAAAAATTGAATTCCACACCTGCGCATCCTAGCTGTCATCCACTGCCATACAGTCTTAAGCGAGCTGCATTATAAGCCTCTGTAACGGCGCAAAATTCAGGAAAGGAAAAATAAAATAATTTTCAATCCTAAACCTCGGAAATGACTTGTTTAATTATTCTTTATGACAGTTTACAGGGATAGCAGCCATTCCCATCCTCGTGCTATACACTAGTCAGGTGCTGTAGCACCGATGCCCAAGGTTTGCGAAAGAGGGGAGGTTGGATTTACCTCCTTACTTTGCCTCTCTTTAACCCCCAGCCGTGCATTGTGTTGCAGTGGCGGTTTGGTTATATGTACGTTGCGTTTGATTTACGGAAGCACTTTCAAATCTTATGCGATAAGCGTGTGTTCATTAGTGACTTGTTTGGTGCTGCTTACGTTTATCAATATTTGGTGACAAACTCGAAGATACACCACGTGATCGTGGTGACGTAACATACGGCGATACAGACTTTTAATATAGTTCAATTTGGAGAAACTCTGTTCACAAATATATTCCACTTTAGTATCGTAGTATTAAAACCCACTTAGTACAATACAAGCACGCGAGGAAATGTTTACACATTTACACAAGCAAATCAGGTCACCGCCTTTAAACAATTAAATCATTTACCAAAATACTTGAAAACAAAGCAATACGATGGAAAATAACTCTCACACAACACACTAAAACCACATTATCTTAAACAAATTAATTTACATAACCAGAAATAGTTACGTAAATATTTTTTCGTTTCTTCTTTACTTGATTATCCTCCTCTTATATAGGACTTACACCCCCTGGCCAGACACCTGTCGGGGAGTACAGGAACCTATGTATCAGGCAGAGTGAACACCTGCAAGCATTAGAGTGAGAAAGAGGAGGATGTGAAATGCAGGCGAATTGGATGATTGGAATGGTGATAATGGAGCAATTGGTGGAATGGATGGTGGGGGAAACCGGAGAACCCGGAGAAAACATGCGGGTGGTAGGCGGGTGGTAGGCGAGCGGTCTAACCACTCAGCCACGGCGCCGCCATTATACTTTCAAACTCAGGGAAGGATGGGGAATAATCCTGCCTGGAGAAAATTCCTACCCCCTTACCGGGAATCGAACCCGCGACCCCTTGCACAGCAGGCAGGTGCTACGGGAGCCCGATTACAGTACAAACAGCCATAAAGGTCCCACTTTGCTTACAGGATCTTCATTTTCCATGGAATAAACCCACTCCTGTATATGGTGCTATTGTCTAACATTTGAATTGTAAAATATGATTTGAAGCTTTCCTGGCGACGAACAAGTTCGAGATGCTCTCGGGCTTCAAGCCAGGTGTAGTGATGAAGAGACATCGACGTTTCGGGAGTGTACATCTCTCCCATCTTCAGGAAGCCCGAGAGCATCTTGAATATATTTGAATTGCAGATTGTAAAGTGCAAGTATGAGGGCACGTAATGTTTCATTGGTCTTTCATCATTTCTTACAAATGTTATTGTTGTGTTTTGTTCTTGATATTATTGCTATTGTTAATATCACATTTTTATTACTTCTATTATTTTACTCCTGTTAGTTTATTACGGTTAATTCTTATTAATTATTGTTTATAATTGTTTCTCTTACTATCATTATTATAACCATTATGTTTGTTATTATTTTATTAGTGTGTTTATTAGCATTATTATGTATTATTATTATTATTATTATTATTATTATTATTATTATTATTATTATTATTATTATTATTATTATTATTATTATTATTATTATTATTATTATTATTATTATTATTATTATTATTATTATTATTATTATTATTATTATTATTATTATTATTATTATTATTATTATTATTATTATTATTATTATTATTATTATTATTATTATTATTATTATTATTATTATTATTATTATTATTAATAATAATAATAATAATTTTCTTGTTCAAGGGATTTCAGGACTGCTCTTGTGGGTAAATTTCGATATTGTAATACAATGATTAAAAGATTTTAAAAGAAGTTTACTGTCTGGAAGTATTAAAATAATTTAAGTAACTCCCAGGGTCGGTCGCTTCGAGGAGTTCTAACATTTAATTCTGAATTTTAAGGTCAGAAATTCTGCTCCAGATATACTCCACATGCCGTATTTATTCACGTATAAGTAAGTACTCATATAAACTGTGCCTAGGCGACAGAAATTAAAACGGAAACCCTTTGAAATAGTTACAGCAAATGTTCGAGAGATGGTACTATCTCCGTTTTGGCATTAACGATTTCCTGCCTACCGGCCACCTAGCGGGACAATAAGTAAACCTCCAATTGGTAAGTCGCTTTCCGTACAGATGTCACTAGTTGCTGGGTATTTACCTTTAGCAAGCTTGCCTACTGCAGTTATCCTCTGACAGTGCCATTGTAATATTTGCTTCTTTGATGGTTTATAATTTGGTCAAGTTGCCACAAAAATAGTAATAGTTCATTAAATTACTAGTTGTCTGTGATTTGAGGACTTCTATAAGAAATTGCAAACTTTACCAAATTGTACATCTGAAATTATATTACAAGCCGAGCCGAGCCTTGGCCGTTCTTACAAACTCTTATTCGTGTTTCTTCACGTTAGTTGAGATCATTGAGATAAACATTTGTACAAATTAACTTATTGCTTATTTCCTTGTAGGTGCAAGGGGAATATTAGAATACAGTAGACTTTGTGCGATAGTCAAACCTTTTAAAGCTTTCAAATTCTGTTCTCTTTATAAAAAATATATAACGATATAAAAAATTAATAACGATGTTTCATTTGACGAAAGTTTTCCAAAAGTCACACATGTAACAAGGAATATCTCCGATATGGTTTACTCCACAAAAAATCTTATGAGTTGCACTCACATGACTTTCTCTACTCTTGTGCTAACCAGTCTTACAAACTCTTATTCCTATATCTTCTTCGTGTTAGTTAAGATAAACATTTGTACAAATTATCTTATTGTTTATTTCCTTGTAGGTACAAGGGGACTGTGGGAATACAGTAGGCTTTGAGCGATAGTCAAACCTTTTAAAGCTTTAAGATCCCGCTCTCTTTGCACACTTAACAGATAAAAAAATGAACAACGATGTTCCATTTCACGATAGTTTTAAGTTTTCCGAAACTCACACATAACAAGGAATATGTCCGAAATGGTTCATCCTACAAGAAAATTCATGTGTACATAAAGTGTGTATTTTAGCAAGATCTACATTTTTGTATAGTATGAATTGGTCTATCTCTAATGGTTAAATCTTCCGGTGTGTCCAAAAATGGTGGCGCGGGTCAAAATGACCCATCAGTCCTTATAGGTAGTCAGATTAGGTCAGGAGTAGAGAAAGTACTGTTTACCAGCTTATGGCCTTAGGAGAATGAAGGGGAAAGGTGAGACGTTCCATGTAGTGTAACTCGAGTTTTGTAAACTTCCTCGCAAACGTTGCCGCTGGTTATATTGCCATCTTTCCTCCTACGTTACTCGCACTGTTTATTCGCTGCTAATTTCTCTTAATTTCAGTTGTAAAATGTATAATTTTTTTTGTCGAAGTAATGAAAAAAGAAGAGTAGATAAATTTCCGCCTAGGAGTTCCATTAAATCTGCTATGATATTGTGTTGCAGAACAAAGGCTTTCAGAGTAACAGTTCTATGTGAAAAAAAGATCCTTATAGGATGATTGAAACAGGCAGACCTAAGCGCATGCTTTTCTGGTTTTATTGGGCCACGCTGTCCTTTGCTTGACCCATGCACGTCTCATGGGTTCTCAATCCCACAGAACTAGCTTGGGCCAAGGTAAAATGAACAGGTCAAGAAATGTAACACGTGACTTTTGCTTACCGAAATTACACGATATAACACTCGGGGATATATACTTGAGACCGAAACAGGCCCACAGGTTTTTTTAAAAATATAGAAATGATAGAAAACGATCAGTAGGAGAAAACATCGTTTACGTTTTATAAACTAAATATATTGCATGAACTGAAAATTACGTTTAAGTTCCACTATTTTGAACGACTTCTTTGCTTTAATCTAGCGTGAATACACATTCCAAGGTTGGCAACATCGTAAGCGCGACCAGAAACAGGACTCCAGTTTCAGGTATTTCTGTGTTCTCGAATTGTTTACTGACGTAGTGGCTGGCTGCATTCCTGCCAGGAACCATCAGCTGGTGAACAAACTGTACATACCAAATAGCGATTGCCCTTATGTCATAAAAATCCCGTTTCAAGAGAAAAGAGATTCACTTTGAAAATTCACCGGTTTGCTCGTGCAAACTGACGTCAGAGGAAGACCTCAAGAAGCAGTTGCTGAATAATTTACACTGTTTCCGCCTTGAGTGTACGCGAGTCGTAAAACCAGTTTAATTTTATGTCGCTTATGTGCAACTTAATTCAATTTTCTGATTGATTTCCTTGTCCCAAGTGGATAAAAGACAATAAATTTTATAGTATTACAAGCTAACAGTTACAGTTACTACGTTTGTATGGGTAACTCAAATCGATTTGAGTCTCATTCCGGATTGAATACTGCATGGGAACCCTGATTCAGATCTATCCTTGGATCCAATCCTCTTAGAAGTACGATCGGATCGAAACTGTGTTGCATGGAAACACCTACCAGATTCAAATCGATTTAAATCCGCCAAAGATGCTAACTTCTGTGTTGGTAACACGCCATACGCTCATCAATTTTTTTCTTATTGTTTATATAATTTGGCAACAGATCTATTCTTCTGAAAAACATTAGCTGACCTCAGAACCTTGTTAAAATACGCAGAAAACATTTTTACAGTTCGCCAACTTCAACCAAGTGACCAACATAAAAGCTTCAGTTATTTATGCCTGAGCCTTGCATATCCAAATCGATCTCATTCCGGATGGAGTTAACATGGAAACAGGGACCGTATTGAGAATGGGATCGGACTCAAATCGATTTCAATTCCGCGTGGAGAGGTAGTAGCTAAAGCTAGGTGATAAAAAAAAAAAAAAAAAAAAAAAAAAAAAAAAAAAAAAAACATTAATAAAATACGAGTCCCATACCATGCCCATTTAGTGGAATTTTATGGAATATGCCTGCATTACCACATTACACAAAAATCTGAGAGAAAGTAAAAATGAGGGGCTGTTCAAACACAGTTTATTTCAGGCAATTTTTGTAACATCTGCCATTTCCGAGAAATCCGTTGTTTTAATTTTATCAAAACATGTCACTTTTATAAAGTGCTGTCGCTATTCAGTTGTTTCTCGCAATGTCAAGCAAAGAAAAAGTTATTACTACGTTTTCATGGGGAATTCAAATCGATTTGAGTACTCACTCTGGATTGAACACTGCATGGAAACGCGGATTCAGATCGAACTGAAGTGGGATCGGATCGAAATTGCTACTAGGTTTCCATAGCGAATTCAAATCGATTTGAGTTCTCATTCCGGATTGAATGCCGCATGGAAACGTGGATTCAAATTAAACTGAAATTGGATCCGATCCGCTTGTTAGTGGGGTCGGATCTAAATCTTGTTGCATGGATGTTGTTCGATCTCATTTCCGGACTGAATTCAACATGGAAGCGCGAAAATGGGGATGAACTCAAATAGAGTTCAATTCCGCATAGAAACATCTACTGGATTCAAATCGTTTTGAACCCGCCAAAGATGCTTCTACTGCACTCGTAACATGCTGCAAGCTCGTCATTTTGTTTTTATAGCGGAAGTGGTGTAATAAAACACAACAAAGTCATTTTGTTTCTATAATGTCGCAATATATTCTCAAAAACGTGCCGGTCTGGGTGGCTCAGTTGGTTAGACGCTGGCCTACTAATACCAAGGTCGCGGGTTCAAGTCCTTACTTAAAAACGACAGGTCCATGTCAGTAGACTTACTGGCATGTAAAAGAACTCCTGCGGGACAAAATTCCGTCACACAGGCGACGCTGATGTGATCCTGGCAATTAATAGCTTCATTAAACAACCAAATAATTTCTCAAAAACATTCCTAACCTCAAAGCCTTGTTAAAATACGTAGAACACATTTTTTACAGGTTCGCAAACAAAAACCTAGTGACCAACATAAAAGCTTGAATTATTTATGCCTGATTTGTGCCTTGCGTATCCAAATCGATCTCATTCCGGATTGAATTCAACATGGAAACGCGCATCGTATTGAGAATTGGGACTGAAATCGATTTCAATTCCACAAGGAAAGAGTAAATGTAGAAAGTTAAGGCGAGCGTCAGGCTTTTAAACATCTGACCATCGATTCGGTTTCCTTAATTGCACTTGCACCTACAACATAATGTATAAGGAAACTATTTGTGCCAAAGGTTATCTTGATGTAGTAGATACAAAGAGTTTGTGGAAGCTGTACGTTTGTATACGCCTAAGTTTTGAGCTCCCCTTGCTGCGCTAGGTTCGTTCCAGAAGAGTGAATATGTCCTCTCTGCTCCAAGACGATGAAGTTAGCTGTTTCTTACATATTTTAGGTTGTCATTGGCTGCATACAGATCCGCTTCGCTGTATGTAACTGTCAGTTCGATTACTCGAACCGTTACGCGGTGACGTTCACGGTATGGCACAGTGCAGTGACGTCACTATCTGAGCAGTGCGTTGAACTTTCTCAAAATTATAAGCAGCATTTCTCTGCACCACACATGTTTGCTAATGACTAAGGTCAAGGCTGCTCCCCTCGAACTATGGACTTCACAGTGCCATTTTCACTTAGCACCTTTGACAGGAACAAAAACACCCAGAAAAGAACCGATGTTGGTTTGCCCACTCTTATTTACATTACTTGGCGTATCAGGAAGGCGGCTCCAGGAGTCTAGCCGCCCCGTGCGATAAGTGCACATCCAGATCTCCCTGCCTCGAACATAACCTAATTTTTGTTCACAATGTCAGTCCTCTCAGCTACTCTCACACATCGTAAACATATGCACGGAAATGTGGTGATACTCTTATTGTCTTTTAGTGGTGTCTCCTCATTCAGCGTTGGCGGAAACTTTTCACTTTCTCTACTATGTATAGTAAGTAGAGGAAGTATTGTAAATTCGATGTCGAGATTTCATCGGAAATATGTTTTGAGGCCCCCTGAATAAAAAATCGGATGTGTTGCACTCAAATGACTATCTCTACTCTTGTACTAACCATTCTTACAATCTCTTATTCCTATATCTTCTTCGTGTTAGTTGAGATAAACATTTGTACAAATTATCTTATTGCTTATTTCCTTGTAGGTACAAGAGGAAGTAGGCTTTGTGCGATAGTCAAATCTTTTAAAGCTTGAGGTTCCGTTCTCTTTGCATACTTAACATATAAAAAATGAACAACGGTGTTCCATTTCATGAAAGTTGTTTTCCTAAACTCACACATAACAAGGAATATCTCCGAAATTGGTTCACCCTACAAGAAAATTTATTTGGACATAAATTGTATATTTTAGCAAGATCTAGATTTTTTGTATAGTATGATTTGGTCTATCTCTAACGGTTTACCAGTTATGCAAAAGCCGTCCAGAGTAAATACGACTGCAAGGGCTATAGCCAAAAATTTCAAGATATACATTTCATTTTTCATAAAAATATCTCAAACATATGACATTTTAATCAAAATCGTTAGAGCCATTTTCAAGATAATCAAAATTTTCGAAAAATTTTCCATGTAAAGAGTAGTTTAGGGTGGGGCTATTTTCTTCAAAATCTAAATTTAAACACTAACTTTGGTTTTTAACCGACTTTTTGTTTTTGAGTTATGCTGTCCACAGACAGACACACGCACGCGCGCTCGCGCCCTCGGACCTTTTTCTAAAAATGCTTTTTTTTTTTATTATTATTATTCAGGGGGTCTTAAAACATATTTCCGGTGAAATCTCGAATTCGAATTTTTGGGTGGAATACAGTACTTCCCCTACTTACCAGTAGAGAAAGTAAAAAGAGAATTTTTAGGAAAAGGTCCATGCGCGCGCGCGTGTGTGTGTGTGTGTTTGTGTGTGTATGTGTGTGTGTATGTGTGTGTGTCTGTGTGTGTGTGTGTGTGTGTGTGTGTCTTGTCCCCCTCCCCCCCCCCTTCGCGGCCCCCATTTGGTGAGGAATATGATTGAAATGCTCGAAATATAAATATAGAGATCGCAGCGTGTAAAGCAGAGTGAAGCATTAATGAAACTTTTTCCAGAAAGAATAAGCGAAGGAAGAACAATGCTGTACCTGGGAGACATGTTCTGGGCGAAAGGTATCGCATGATGAGCACAGCAAATTGCTCACAAGAGGAAAGCGTGAAGAAGAAAGACAAAGGAGGAGAAAATGTGACATCGTAAATGAAGCGTTCATTTCGTTTAATTAATTCGTGAAGTTTGTCATTCTCCATGCAGTAATGGCTACCATGCTGAGCTTTAACGAGCGATATAGCGGGTTCAAACATGGCGGACAACAGAGCTTTCCCCCTCTGAAAGAAAAGTAAAGCGGCGGTCCCGCGCGATGCTTGTTCGCACATAAACAAGTGAATCTTTGAGCAAATTTGGTCAAAAATTCAAAACTTTTTTTTTTTCTGCAAATGATTCTTTGAATGTTTGGGCATCCTTAAAGAGTGAGAATTTGCAGTTGGCCGCCTCGGTTCGGTCGCTACAGCCATTTAAAGAGCCCCGTGCAAGTGGTACTTTGTCCCTTTAAAATCACTCAGCCGCACCTCCCTACATGTTCCTAGGAATTATACCGGTTTTTTTCACATCCTCTGTGAACCTCAAAGCAAAGTTTCCACTTATAATGGTTTGTCTCTGTTTTGTGCTATCATCTTTGGCATATTTTGGCAGCTATCTATATTATATGCTTATTCTTTTGCTGTATTTATGTTGGATTCATTATGTGGTGATTCCTATAAATAGAGATTTGTTTTATACAAGGACAGTTAGCTCCAATTTACAAATATTTTATTTGGCCACAGGTGAATACAAAAGTTCTGCCTGTAGGTATATGTGAATGTATTGCATGGCCTCCAGGATACTTACATTTGGTGTTTCTACAATATCATAGAAGCATAGCTCACAGTGAGACTCCGCAGAGCCATTGCAAGTTGTCTGTTCAGTTCGATGATAGTATGGTTAGAAGTATTGTTCCCATTATATCGGAGATTAGCTTGCTCTGAACGAATCTGTAGCATTTGGGCACAAGGCAAAAAGAGTAACATTTGGGCACATGGGTCAAGCAGGTAACAAAACGGTTCCAGGCATTGTATATTAAGGGATGCACTAAGTGTTAACTGCTCATGGTCATGTTTATTATTTTGTTGAAACATGTTTTTAAGAGATTCTTAGCGTGGTCTTTGCACGATTTTGTTGGACCGGTGGTTCCATCCTGCGGCAGCATTGTTGGTTCTGTGACATTTTCCGTGGCAGTTCCGTATTTCTTTTGGTATTGAAGGATTATCCAGCCACTGTTCCACAAAGTAGTCGTAGAATAAACTTGATTTCTCATTTTCTGGTGAGTTTTCTTGTATAATGAGCCAACCATCGTCAACTTTGTTAAGCAGAAGAAGAGCTAATACAGAACACATCCTTATGTGAAGTCTTATTTCCTCATTTTGAACATAATCCGTGCCATTCCTAATTCTTGCACCTTTCTCCAAATACACTGATTGAAATGATACATTCGTTTCGTCACTTGTACTCCCAAGGTCGGCGTGGATGATGTATAATGTTTGCTACAGCTTTTGAATGTACCATCCATAAAAAAGGTGTGCTTTTCTTTTAGTGCAGTTACTCCTTTAGTGCTTGCAAATACCAAAATCATTTCTTGTGGCACAGAGAAATCGTCGGCTAAAAGAAACGTGCTACCATCGTTCATCTTTAACAATTCTTCTTCTTCCTCTTCTTCTTCTTCTTCTTCAGATTACTCTCTCCTTATGTAGGACTTACAAGCCAGTGCCTAGGGTCAGACTCATGTCGGGGAGCACAGGAACCTATGTACGGGACAGAGTGAAGACCTGGAAGCGGGTGGTCAACCAAGCACCAGGTAGAAGAGTGAGGAAGATGATGATATGAAATGCAGGAAATGGATGATTGGAACGGTGATAATGGAGCAATTGGTTGAATGAGTGGCGGGAGAAACCGGAGCACCCGAAGAAAACCCACCCTCACGCCGCTTCGTCCACCACGGATACCACATGCGGGTCCCTGGGATCGAACTCGGGCCGCCTAGGTGGTAGGCGAGCGCGCTAACTGCTCGGCCACGGCGCCGCCCTTTAAAACAAATCCAAACCCTGCAAAACCTCTCCCTTCGAAAAATCTTCTGCTCCACTCCGAACCACTAACCAGCCCTTCACCTTGAAACCCAGATCTGATCCATCCCAGAGGCAATAGCTAAAAGAGCTAAGGCAGCGTGGGCGCGTATTAGAAATCACTAAAATTACGTGATCACCAATATTGGCAAAGGCGAACCGAAGCACCGCAAACAGGCTAGGATAAAAATGTTTTAGACGCAGCACGGCTCGCCGACTAACGCGCGCCCATGCAACCCCGGCCCTAGGCTACAAACTCACTACTACAGAGGTCTGTGTCTTGGGAACCATACAGGAGTTGCAACCTGACCGCGCAGGAAAACAGCGGAAAACTGTATATAGTAGCGTAAATAGTAAAGTGAATTGTATATAGTGCAGTGCATGAGCTGTGACGCATATTTTTGGTGTGCGTGCGTGTGTGTATGTGTGTGTGTATGTGTGTGTGTGTGTGTGTGTGTGTGTGTGTGTGTGTGTGTGTGTGTGTGTGTGTAATGAAACAAAACACTCAAAAGACAATCAATGACTACAAGCAAATATATAAATGAATATAATCAAATATTACTTAACTAATCAATTGATACAACATATGCATTACTGAACATGATTAAGGTATTTCCATATTCATCCCAACATTCTGTTGCTATTCCTCCACGTATTTTAACGTTATTTGCTGTGTGTACGATCACTTTTTACACTCACTGTAATAAGGGTTGGTATTGCTAGGGTGTGGTAGCTGTCAACTTTTATACCTGATGTCCCTATTCGCTGGGATATAACGAACTTTTCTGCCTATTCCGCCACAAATACTGCGTATATGAAAGGAGCGAATAAAGGCAGAGAGGGAGAACTGGATTGCGGATGGAAGAGTGTTCCGTTAATTCTCCGACCTGTCTTCACTCTGAAGGTCACTGCAGACCTTGAACAGCAGTGCTATGACCTGTTTGTGGCTGCGAGGCGAATGAGCCCAGCCCGCCCGTAGCGGAAGAAGGAATTAGAGCCTACCTGCTGCAGCAGGTCAATGGCAGGAACCTCCTCACGCGATTACCTTCATTTCGCAACTGCTTCGACAAACACACTTATTTGCTCAACTCTGCCCAATCTTTGACCACAAAGCAGTTAACCTTCCTGTTAGCTGTTTCTAATGTTTTGGTAGTAAGGCATTTTAAAACATGTTTGCAGTTCATTTAGCATTGTCCTCTTCCTTTCAACTACGCGGTCATTAAAATAAGTGGTAACAGATTCGCGGACTCTCTCCACTGCGTAGAAGTGTTGGTCGCCGGGGAAATGGTACAGGCAGGGCGCACCTCACAGGCATGCAGTAGATCTCTTACTGTTTCATTAAACAAAATGGACCCTGTTTTTTTCTAGCACTAATTGCACACCACACTGAGGTGTTTCATGCGATAGCACAGGTTTTTCTGAAGCCCAATATTGACAGTTCACGTTCATTTGTTGAGCTAGTATGTTCAGCAAGTTTCGAGACGATCACTCTAAACTGGTACCAATTTCAGCTAGTTTATTTTCTGTTAAAGCTTATCTAGTTTACTCATTGCCTACCTGAAGCTTCAGATTTACTAAGGATCGCGTGAAAGCGATCGCGGATCTAAGGTCAAATACGTTGTGTTCATTTGTAAGGCTTTTGAAGACTTCCAAGAATGAGCTTAAAAGTGGTGAAATTAGTAATGTAAATAGAAATAAATAAATATAGCATAAGGGATGGAATAAGTGAACATAGAAAGCCAATAACAGTTCGCGGAAAAAGTATAACTATTTATGTATATAACTTCTTTATCGGATTATCTTCCCCGTACGGAAGACTGACCCCGCCTCCTCCCCCCCCCCCCCCAGGAGTTACAAGCCTGTGCCTAGGATGAGATGCCTGCTGGCGAGCAGACGAACCTATGGACTAGACAGAGTGAAGACCTGGAAGCGACGGTCAGTATGAGAGTGAGGAACAGAATGATATGTAAAGCAGCCGAAATGGGTGAATGGAAATGTAATGATGGAGCAGTTGGTGGAATTAATGGCGGGTGAAACCGGAGAACCCGAAGAAAATGAGCCCATAAAATTCAGGATACCACAAGCTGTAGTTCTGCCTGTGATGAGTTTTGGCCGCCTGTAGGGTACTCTGATCTCATCCTTCCTCCCGGGGTCTGACACACAATAAGTCATCGGCTAACGTGACGGAATCCCCACAGTGACGGATAACACAAGATACGTAGCACAGAAAAAAACTATGGCCTTAGTTTTTGAGCACCATGCTTTAAACCCATCGATTAAGTTATATTCTGATTGGTTGATAAGGCATTAATGAGACCGTTCATTGGCTAAAAGGCGCTCGCGTGTAATTATTCGTGTAAACGGTTGATATAGGTAGGCACGGTCATGCTCGACACTCCTGTTACCATTCCTCCGCTACAACACCTGGAAGCAACCGCCATAAGGCTATCCTTGGGCGGGAACGATCTGGTGCTTGTGGCGGTATACGACCCGCCGGATGGTCACTTCTATGAAGCGGACATCACGGCACTCCTGAACCTACACCACAGGGTTTGCATTGCAGGCGACTTCAACGCAAAACACCCAAGCTGGCACAGCCGCACCCAGAACGTTAAGGGCCGGGGATTGTACCGTCTCATTAGCGGGAACCCCGCCCTTCACGCGCATGGGCCGAGAGGTCCAACCTACTACCCGGCACGTGGCGCCGCGGACATCATCGATTTCATGGTCACCAAAAACATACCATTTCACTTGGACCTCTCAGTGATTAACGATCTGGACTCCGACCACAACCCTGTTGTGGTGGATGCAGACGTTAATCTTACTGCCCTGGGAGTGCCGGACTGGGTGGATGAAGTCGACTGGGATGCAGCCGTCCTAGCCCTTCAAAACTCTGTGGAAGCAAATCCTCGAATAGACTCGATAGAGGCTCTCGAGGAGGCAGCCACGGGGTTTTCTACCTCCGTCCTAAACGCGGTGCGTGCTCACACGCATCGCATTCCTACCGAAGTACCAAACCCGACATCTATCCCTGTCCCACTAAAACGCCTCATTCAAGCAAAGAATGCTGTCAGACGGCTATGGCAGAGATTCCGACATCCTAGGATAGGAGTAATACACCAGAGGTTCAAATCCCTGGTGAGACGACTCCTAAGAAAACATAGGCAAGCAGCTTGGGACGAAACAATGCGTCGCGTAAACCTCCAAGAGAGGAAACCGTGGCGCATCGTCCGAGCCTTGAGGAAAGACAAATCTGCACACCAGCATCCAGTGCACATCCCTCGGGGAAGACTTGTCTTTGAACCGAGGGAAAAAGCAGAGGCACTAGCAGACTATCTGGAGACTCAGTTCCAGCCTAGGGTAGATCCTCAGAACGATGACCATACTGACCTCGTGGAACAAGCGGTAGAAGACTTCCTAGAAGTCCGACCCGCGGGCCACGAGGAGTTCCACATCCCGGTAGTTACCCCTCGCGAGGTAACTAACACCATCCGGCACCTAAAACCTAGTAAAGCCCCTGGGCAGGACCGTGTAACAGCGGAAATGCTCCAGCACCTACCCCATAGAGCCGTGATGCACTTGACCCGCATTTACAACGCATGCCTCAGCATGTGCCACTTTCCAGCTGTCTGGAAACAGGCGCGTGTGGTATGCGTTTTGAAGCAGGGAAAGAATCCGGTTTTTCCATCTAGTTACCGTTCCATCAGCCTCCTACCAGTTGTCTCGAAAGTGTTCGAGAAACTGTTCCTGTCCCGCCTCGGACCTCTTTTGGAGGAAAAAGGTCTCCTACCGGAACACCAGTTTGGTTTTCGTTCTGGTCATTCCACGACTGAGCAACTACTGCGTGTAGCCGAGAAAGCTTCCCTGGCTTACCAGGAGAGGGCTAAAACGGTGGCAGTGTTGCTCGACGTGGAAAAGGCATTTTCTACCACTTGGCATGAGGGGCTTGTCTACAAGCTCATACAGCAGGAAATTCCCCCTCCATACATTTACTTGGTGGCTGGTTTCCTACAGGAACGTAGCTTCCGGGTGAAGGTGGAGGGATCATTTTCTAGAGAAAGGCCCATTGGCGCAGGAGTCCCCGAGGGCAGTGTACTGTCACCGGCACTTTTTGCAGCTTACATGGCCGATCTCCCGACGCACCCCAACACACACATCTGTCAGTATGCGGACGATCTCATGATCTTCGCTACTAACAAGAACCCGCGCTACAGTTACCGACAAGTACAAGCCCACCTCTGTGCCATCAATAGATGGTGCGAGAACTGGCGTATGTCTATTAACCCGGAGAAAAGCTCTGCGATTCTCCTGGCTAATACGATAGCCAACCGGCTCCCGCTGGACCTCGTGCTTCGGCGCCGTCGGATCCCCTGGGTCACTACGGCGAAGTATCTCGGGGTCACGCTGGACCGGCGGCTGACGTATAGACATCACGTCAGGGGCAAAGTACTGCAAGGCCACGCTGCCCTGCGGCAGTTGTACCCCATCCTCAGTTCCCAAACCATACCCCTACGCCTGAAGCTTCGGCTGTATCGAGCGATCATCCCGCCTCTGGTCCTGTACGGATGCGAGATCTGGGGAGTGGTGGCTAGGTCCACCTTCATCAGACTCCAGACGTTGCAGAACCGGGCATTAAGGATGATCTATGATACAGGCCGAAGATTTCCTGCCCATATACTACACGAACATTCCGGTATCCCGTACATTGTCGACGTGATCAAAACTCGCGCTCGAACAATGTACAATAAACTCCAGAACCACCCTAACCCTCTGGTGAATACCCTGGGCCAATACGACCAGAGACAGCCGCGCCGACTACCATCCAAAAGATTGCCGAAGGGCATCCTAAGTCCAGCGATCTAATCTCAAGATGGGAAAGGCGAAAATGCAATCTGTACTCAAAACAGAGCGAATCACCAGTTCAGTTCACCTCTCAGCGAGTGACTGACGGCCAGAACCCTGGTAGGAATTAGCGCGTAAAATTCGCGCACAGCTCACTTGCGAACCAATCCCTGCCTACAATCCCTCCCGTTACTATAAAAACCCCTGTTCCAACAAATTTCCCAGTGAAAACATCCCTGTAGTGACACCGTCAAAACCATCGCGCAGGTTAAGCCGTATGACGGCTAGGTACTGCGGTAAAGACACTCGACCGGAGGAACATTCACCTCACCTCCGTTCGACTCGAACTGGCGTCTGGCGTCTGACCTAAGGCTCGAACTGCCTCTCTCGACCTAAGGTGATCGGAACCACCAACAAAGAAGTAATCTAATTGATAAAGTGAATGGTTGAGTAATCAGGATATCCCAGAAGAAAGTTTTCCAGGCGCCACTTCATCTGTCACAAGCTGAGTCATTGCAAGCAACCTGACAATTGTAACAGATTCATCAACTTTCTTCTGTTCAGATTAATCATCATTTGAACCAATTCATAACTTCAGAACAGAAGCACATACAGAAAGATACATCAAGGTCTGAAGGCCTAGCTGATATTCTAGAGATTCTCAATGCGTATTGAATATGTTTCTCGCAAATCCTACCCTACAGTATTAGGTAGACTCTTGCTCTATGATCCGGATCCGCAGATTCGTACATAGCCAAGCCAGTTGACCTCAAAAGACCTGCAAGCCAATGATCTTTACTCAAAGCTCTGAATCACTTGTCTTTGGAATTACCACTGACACACTTCCATCCAGTCCACATTAGCACTGAGCTGTCAAACCTTCCTTTAAAACAGTCTGACGTGTTGCACTCACATGACTTTCTCTACTCTTGTACTAACCATTCTTACAAACTCTTTTGCTTGTATGTTCTTCGTGTTAGTTGAGATAAACATTTGTACAAATTATCTTATTGCTTATTTCCTTGTAGGTACAAGGGGAATATGGGAACACAGTAGACTTTGAACGATAGCCAAATCTTTTAAAGCTTTGAGATTCCGTCCTCTTTGCACGGCTAACATATAAAACATGAATAACGATGTTCCATTTGACGAAAGTTTGTTTTCCAAAACTCACACAGATAACCAGAAATACCTCAGAAATAGTTTACTCTACAACAAACATTTATTCGAATATACATTGTGTGTTTTAAGTTCTACATTTTTTGCACACTAAGATTTCGTATATCTCTTACAGTTTCCAGTTATGCAAAAGTCATCCAGAGTAAACAGGAATACATCGGCTATACCGAGAAAATTCAAAATATAAATTTCATTTGCCATAAAATATCTCAAACATATGCTGTTTTAATCAAAATCGTTAGAGCTATTTTCGAGAATATAAAAATTTTCGAAAAATGTTCCATGTAAAGGGTAGTTTAGGGTGGAGCAATTTTCTTCAAAATCTTCATGTCGGATCTTTAAATAATGTTAAACTTAAAAACAAACGTTGGTTTTTAACCGTCTTTTCGTTTTTGAGTTATGCTGTCCACAGACTGATACACAGACACACACACAGACCTTTTTATAAAAATGCTTTTGTTTTTCGGATTCAAGGGGCCTCAAAACATTTCCTTAGTACAGAAAGTATTAGAACTATTACTTTATAAGAAAGAAAAATATACTTATTGGGTGTATCCATTTTCACCAAAGATATATTTACTTCTTCTTTTATTAAATTAATCAATTTCTGTACATTTTAGGTACACCGTGTGGCTTATATGACCTTGGTAGCAGCTAGAATCGTAAAATAATCTTAAATGTTATACTTAACTATTTATAGCCACATATATTCGCGAATACACTGCACAAGTATTCGGCAGTACCGTTTATATGTAAGAAATACCTCTGTCCACCATCTAGATACGTGCAAAACACATTCTGTTCGTGTTAGAAAACTCTTTGAGCGAACGTTATTTAAATTTCACCCCCAAAGATAAACTTGAATCATTCACTGTTACCCTGAGCTTTACACTGAAGTTACAGTGTTTTATTTTGGGCTAGCAGAAATACCCGACATTGTCCGTGGTTTGATGATTTATCACTAGAACATTTAGACTTAGGTTGTACTTGTCCAATAGTCTTGTGTTTCTTTGTTACTAACTGAAATACCCGAGGTTGTCCGTGGTTTGATGATTTATCACTACAACATTTAGACTTAGGTTGTACTTGTCCAATAGTCTTGTGTTTCTTTGTTACTAACTGAAATACCCGAAGTTGTCCGTGGTTTGATGATTTATCACTACAACATTTAGACTTAGGTTGCACTTGTCCAATACTCTTGTTTCTTTGTTACTAACTGAAATATCCGACGTTGTCCGTGGTTTGATGATTTATCACTACAACATTTAGACTTAGGTTGCACTTGTCCAATAGTCAGTGCTTCTTTGTTACTAACTGAAATACCCGTCATTGTCCGTGGTTTGATGATTTATCACTACAACATTTAGACTTAGATTGTACTTGTCCAATACTCTTGTGTTTCTTTGTTACTAACTGAAATACCCGACGTTGTCCGTGGTTTGATGATTTATCACTACAACATTTAGACTTAGGTTGTACTTGTCCAATAGTCTTGTATTTCTTTGTTACTAACTGAAATAACCGACGTTGTCCGTGGTTTGATGATTTATCACTACAACATTTAGACTTAGGTTGTACTTGTCCAATAGTCTTGTATTTCTTTGTTACTAACTGAAATACCCGACGTTGTCCGTGGTTTGATGATTTATCACTACAACATTTAGACTTAGGTTGTACTTGTCCAATAGTCTTGTGTTTCTTTGTTACTAACTGAAATACCCGACGTTGTCCGTGGTTTGATGATTTATCACTACAACATTTAGACTCAGGTTGTACTTGTCCAATAGTCCTGTGTTTCTTTGTTACTAACTGAAATACCCGACGTTGTCCGTGGTTTGATGATTTATCACTACAACATTTAGACTCAGGTTGTACTTGTCCAATAGTCTTGTGTTTCTTTGTTACTAACTGAAATACCCGACGTTGTCCGTGGTTTGATGATTTATCACTACAACATTTAGACTCAGGTTCTACTTGTCCAATAGTCTTGTGTTTCTTTGTTACTAACTGAAATACCCGGCGTTGTCCGTGGTTTGATGATTTATCACTACAACATTTAGACTCAGGTTGTACTTGTCCAACAGTCTTGTGTTTCTTTGTTACTAACTGAAATACCCGACGTTGTCCGTGGTTTGATGATTTATCACTACAACATTTAGACTGAGGTTGTACTTGTCCAATAGTCTTGTGTTTCTTTGTTACTAACTGAAATACCCGGCGTTGTCCGTGGTTTGATGATTTATCACTACAACATTTAGACTCAGGTTGTACTTGTCCAACAGTCTTGTGTTTCTTTGTTACTAACTGAAATACCCGGCGTTGTCCGTGGTTTTATGATTTATCACTACAACATTTAGACTCAGGTTGTACTTGTCCAACAGTCTTGTGTTTCTTTGTTACTAACTGAAATACCCGGCGTTGTCCGTGGTTTTATGATTTATCACTACAACATTTAGACTCAGGTTGTACTTGTCCAATAGTCTTGTGTTTCTTTGTTACTAACTGAAATACCCGACGTTGTCCGTGGTTTGATGATTTATCACTACAACATTTAGACTCAGGTTGTACTTGTACGCACTGGTATCAGGAGTGGGATTCGTCGAATTGTCATTTTGCCGCTATATTATTTGTACCCACAAAATGTATTTACGCAACAAGAAAAAACATTAAATTTTGTGTCCGCTACACTTAAAGAAAATCTGAATCATACATACACACACAGTTGTTTTATGTGGAAACCTCATAACATACACTTCCGGTGAAATCTCGATGTCAAAGTTTTGGGTGTAATGCAGCACTTGTATCTGCTATATGTGGATGGTGGAGAAGAAAGATGTACGAATCAAACATGAATGTAGGCATTAAATATCCTAACTTGCAATTCGGAATTCACCGCTAAGTAAATGAACTTTGATATTCCATCAGGTTCCTCTGCGAGTTAACGTATTTCGCAGCATGATGCTCAGTTTTTCACTATTTCCTTGCTCTTTGTTGTTATGAAAATGACAGAACGTGAGTGTAATTTCTGGTACTGGACCATGTCTGGTATAAGTGGCAGGTGCTGTGCGAGTTATTCAGCCAAACACCTTGTTGCAGGGTTAACATCCTCTCACTCAAGGAAGCGAGAGAAAACAGCTGGTCCTTGACCGTGCAAGCAAGGAACGTTCAACGAAAAGAACAATTATGAGTGACATTGCGAAACACGCGTAACTGCAAATATCAACGTGATGCTGCACGAATATTCAGTGTTATTTATGTGATTTAATTGCGTACTCTTTGGGCCAAAGATGACAGAAAGACAGTATCTCCACGAAAAGGACGCCATTCTCTGAGATGTAATTAGTGCTTAACATTCTGGAGTGCCGCAGTTTTGTTTCTTGAGGGGATGAATAAGTGGATAAGGTTCTTCCTCTTCTTCTTCTTTGTTTTCCTCCCTTTCCTACTCCCCTTCCTCTCCTCTTCCTCATTTTCCTCCTCCTCTTACTCTTCCTGTTCTTTCTCCACTTCTTCTTCCTCTTTCTCCTCCTCTTCCTCTTCTTCGTCATCCTCCTTTTCTACTTCCTCTTCTTTCTCCTCTTTCTCTTCCTGTTCTTCCACATCCTCATCTTCTTTCTCCTCTTCCTCTTCTTCCTCCTCTTCTTACTCCTCTTCCACTTGCTGCTCCTCTTCCTATTCTTCTTTCTCCTCTTCCTGTTCTTCCTCCTCCATGTAGATTGTAGAAGACGTCTGCATGTTTTCGCTACCATGAGATAAACCCGAGCGTTTGTATCGAGTGTTATCGCAAACTACTTGTTGACAACATTGCACCTCTCCACGGGTAGAAGTTGACGTAATAATAATTTTAGTGATTGTTATTTGAGAGATATGTTTTTTTCTTAATATGTATAGTTATGTCGGATAACCGAAGGTCGGATAACCGATACTCTGCTCAGTAGAGTCTACTGTATTTGTATTTCGTTAAGATCATTCTGTCATCCTTTGTTAGGCCTGCCTTTAGATCTATCTTGAAGTTATTACTATCCTCTGCCATCCCCGTTGGTTTAATTACCCTCTACCCATGCTACAGTTTTAACATATTAATAATATTATATTTTAACATAATAATAATAATAATAATAATAATAATAATAATAATAATAATAATAATAATAATAATAATAATAATAATAATAATAATAATAATAATAATAATAATAATAATAATAATAATAATAATAATAATAACTTGTGGTGGACACCAAGGCCGAGTGCTTACCCCGGATACCTATTAGAAGGGGCCAGGCTCGGCCCCAGGGTGGTGTCTGAGCGGGTTTTCTCAGTGTTCTCCAGTTTTCCCGGCCATTCATTCCACCAACTGCTCCGTCGTCACCGTTCCTCTCTCCCCACCAATTCCTACACTACGCTGTGGCTTCTCATTTGACTAGGAAGTACAATTTTTACTCTGTGACTTGCAAATCCTAAGAATTCCTTTCCATTTCTAATTTTTAGAACTGTTTCTGTGTTTTTTCTGAACGTCCCAAACCTTGAGCCAATGGATTTCTTGTCGACTGAGTTCATCTAACTCCTAATTACCTTAGCTGCACTGACTTACAACTAATTACATTTTCCTCAACATGGAAGTTGCTAATGACCCCACTCAATTCTCTAACAACTTTTAACTTTCGTTTCTTACATTACACATTGATTTTAACAAGCGCAAAGCATTTGTTGCAATTGTTTAACTATCTCCCTATGGTGTTTTTTTTATACAATTATTAATATTACCCTCAATAATTCCGATATCAGTACTTCATTTCTGGTTGAAGAATGTTATTAGTAGATAACGTTTTAATGATCAAACATTATTAGCACACTTATTGAATACATTTTATTTATTACTGCGTTTCAGGTAAGCACATTAAAAACTGTAACGTTTAATTCGAAATTATGAGCTAACTCAAGGACCATTTTTAGACGAAAATTATAATCCAATACTTTCAAATCGCCATTATTTGACTCTGATAAACAGATTAGATCCGCAGCATGAAGTGTGAAACTCAGTCCTACCTTAGAACTACTTTGCTGTAAGTTCTCCGTTTCTCTCTCTTGATTCTTAATCTCTTTCTCTCCCTCCCTCCCTCCCTCCCTCCCTCCCTCCCACCCTCCCTCTATCCCTCTCCTATATTGGACTAAGTTTCTAAGTCTTCTTTTCTTTTTTCACTTGAAATTCCTTGCCTTTTAGCAGAGCTTTATTTATCCTCACGTGCCACAGTTATTTCTTTATCAATGCACAATATAAGCCAGGACTGGGCAAGGGGTGCTCAGAGAGCGCAGATTGCTCACAACCTTGACTGATCCAACTGTATGTTTTGCAGTTAAAACAAATGAACTTCGCTTAAGGTATCGCGTGAGTCGCCCAGGCCTGATTTAAACCTTCACGACAGTGCAACCAGTGCTTTAATTGTAGCGGTATGATGGGAATGTCTGCCTCGCACTGAAGAGGTCCCGAGTTTGAGTCCCTGTTAGGGTGAATTATCCGGATAAGGCTTTTCGGAGGTTTTTCCTTATACTCAGAGACGAATGTTGGGTAATTTTAAGCTCTATAGACCTGGGCTCATTTGAGCATAATTTCACTCATTTCATTCATTCACTGTCCGATAGACGTTAAAATACAAAAGAAAAAATCTGATGTGTTGCACTCACATGACTTTCTCTACTCTTGTACTAACCATTCTTACAAACCCTTATTCCTATATCTTCTTCATGTTAATACAGATATCTGATGTGTTGCACTCACATGACTTTCTCTACTCTTGTACTAACCATTCTTACAAACCCTTATTCCTATATCTTCTTCATGTTAATACAGATATCTGATGTGTTGCACTCACATGACTTTCTCTACTCTTGTACTAACCATTCTTACAAACCCTTATTCCTATATCTTCTTCATGTTAATACAGATATCTGATGTGTTGCACTCACATGACTTTCTCTACTCTTGTACTAACCATTCTTACAAACTCTTATTCCTATATCTTCTTCATGTTAATACAGATATCTGATGTGTTGCACTCACATGACTTTCTCTACTCTTGTACTAACCATTCTTACAAACTCTTATTCCTATATCTTCTTCATGTTAATACAGATATCTGATGTGTTACACTCACATGACTTTCTCTACTCTTGTACTAACCATTCTTACAAACTCTTATTCCTATATCTTCTTCATGTTAATACAGATATCTGATGTGTTACACTCACATGACTTTCTCTACTCTTGTACTAACCATTCTTACAAACTCTTATTCCTATATCTTCTTCATGTTAATACAGATATCTGATGTGTTACACTCACATGACTTTCTCTACTCTTGTACTAACCATTCTTACAAACTCTTATTCCTATATCTTCTTCATGTTAATACAGATATCTGATGTGTTACACTCACATGACTTTCTCTACTCTTGTACTAACCATTCTTACAAACTCTTATTCCTATATCTTCTTCATGTTAATACAGATATCTGATGTGTTACACTCACATGACTTTCTCTACTCTTGTACTAACCATTCTTACAAACTCTTATTCCTATATCTTCTTCATGTTAATACAGATATCTGATGTGTTACACTCACATGACTTTCTCTACTCTTGTACTAACCATTCTTACAAACTCTTATTCCTATATCTTCTTCATGTTAATACAGATATCTGATGTGTTACACTCACATGACTTTCTCTACTCTTGTACTAACCATTCTTACAAACTCTTATTCCTATATCTTCTTCATGTTAATACAGATATCTGATGTGTTGCACTCACATGACTTTCTCTACTCTTGTACTAACCATTCTTACAAACTCTTATTCCTATATCTTCTTCATGTTAATACAGATATCTGATGTGTTACACTCACATGACTTTCTCTACTCTTGTACTAACCATTCTTACAAACTCTTATTCCTATATCTTCTTCATGTTAATACAGATATCTGATGTGTTACACTCACATGGCTTTCTCTACTCTTGTACTAACCATTCTTACAAACTCTTATTCCTATATCTTCTTCATGTTAATACAGATATCTGATGTGTTACACTCACATGGCTTTCTCTACTCTTGTACTAACCATTCTTACAAACTCTTATTCCTATATCTTCTTCATGTTAATACAGATATCTGATGTGTTACACTCACATGACTTTCTCTACTCTTGTACTAACCATTCTTACAAACTCTTATTCCTATATCTTCTTCATGTTAATACAGATATCTGATGTGTTGCACTCACATGACTTTCTCTACTCTTGTACTAACCATTCTTACAAACTCTTATTCCTATATCTTCTTCATGTTAATACAGATATCTGATGTGTTACACTCACATGACTTTCTCTACTCTTGCACTAACCATTCTTACAAACTCTTATTCCTATATCTTCTTCGTGTTAATACAGATATCTGATGTGTTACACTCACATGACTTTCTCTACTCTTGTACTAACCATTCTTACAAACTCTTATTCCTATATCTTCTTCATGTTAATACAGATATCTGATGTGTTACACTCACATGACTTTCTCTACTCTTGTACTAACCATTCTTACAAACTCTTATTCCTATATCTTCTTCGTGTTAATACAGATATCTGATGTGTTGCACTCACATGACTTTCTCTACTCTTGTACTAACCATTCTTACAAACTCTTATTCCTATATCTTCTTCATGTTAATACAGATATCTGATGTGTTACACTCACATGACTTTCTCTACTCTTGCACTAACCATTCTTACAAACTCTTATTCCTATATCTTCTTCGTGTTAATACAGATATCTGATGTGTTACACTCACATGACTTTCTCTACTCTTGCACTAACCATTCTTACAAACTCTTATTCCTATATCTTCTTCATGTTAATACAGATATCTGATGTGTTGCACTCACATGACTTTCTCTACTCTTGTACTAACCATTCTTACAAACTCTTATTCCTATATCTTCATGTTAATACAGATATCTGATGTGTCACACTCACATGACTTTCTCTACTCTTATACTAACCATTCTTACAAACTCTTATTCCTATATCTTCTTCATGTTAATACAGATATCTGATGTGTCACACTCACATGACTTTCTCTACTCTTGTACTAACCATTCTTACAAACTCTTATTCCTATATCTTCTTCATGTTAATACAGATATCTGATGTGTTACACTCACATGACTTTCTCTATTTCCAGTATAACAATTGGTAAGTGACAGGTTCTTATAACCAGTCTGTGGACAGCATAACTCAAAAACAAAAAGTCGGTTAAAAGTTGGTATTCAAGTTTAATATCTTTCAAGGATGCAACTCGAATATTTTGAAGAAAATAGCCCCACCCTAAACTACCCTTTACATGGAAGATTTTTCGAAAATTTTGATTTTCTTGAAAATGGCTCTAACGATTTCGATTAAAATGTCATGTTTGAGATATTTTGATGACAAATGAAATGTATATTTTGAATTTTCTGGCTATAGCCCCTGTAGTCGTATTTACTCTGGACGACTTTTGCATAACTGGTAAACCGTTAGAGAGAGACTAAATCTTACTATACAAAAAATGTAGATCTTGCTAAAATACACAATTTATGTCCGAATAAATTTTCTTGTAGGGTGAACCATTTCGGAGATATTCCTTGTTATGTGTGTGAGTTTCGGAAAACTTAAAACTTTCGTGAAATGGAACATCGTTGTTCATTTTTACTTTCTCTACTGGAAAGTAGAGGAAGTATTGTATTCCACTCAAAAATTCGATGTCGAGATTTCACCGGAAATATATGCTTTGAAGCCCCCTGAATCCAAAAAAAGCATTTTATGAAAAAGGTCCATGTGTGTGTTTGTGTGTGCGTCTGTCAGTCTGTGGACAGCATAACTCAAAAACGAAATGTCGGTTAAAAGCCAAAGTTGGTATTTAAGTTTATTGTCAATCAAGGATGCGACACGAAGATTTTGACGAAAATAGCCCCACCCTAAACCACCCTTTACATTGAAAATTTTTCGAAAATTTTGATTTTCTTGAAAATAGCTCCAACGATTTTGATTAAAATTTCATATGTTTGAGATAATTTTATGACAAATGAAATGTATATCTTGAATTTTCTGGCTATAGCCCATGTAGTCGTATTTACTCTGGACGAATTTTGCATAACTGGTAAACCGCTAGAGATAGACAAAATCTTGCTATACAAAAAATGTAGATCTTGCTAAAATACACAATTTATGTCCCAATAAATGTTCTTGTAGGGTGAACCATTTCGGAGATATTCCTTGTTATGTATGTGAGTTTCGGAACACTTAGAACTTTAGCGAAATGGAACATCGTTGTTCATGTTTTAAATGTTAAGTGTGCAAAGAGAACGAAATTAGAAAGCTTTAAAAGATTTGACTATCGCACAAAGTCTACTGTATTGTAATATTCCCCTTGTACCTACAAGGAAACAAACAATAAGATAATTTGTACAAATGTTTATCTCAACTAACACGAAGAAGATGTAGGAATAAGAGTTTGTAAGAATGGTTAGTACAAGAGTAGAGAGAGTCATGTGAGTCCAACACATTTAGAATTTTTAATGTTCATAGATACATTGCGTTAAGAAACAATAATAAAGAGAAGAGGCCATGCCCAGAGCAGCTGCAGGCAGGCTGGTAGGTGTAGTATCAGGTTTGGGGTCGCTGGTCGCTGGCTCGGAATTCCTTCTTGAGGAGGAACCGCTAGTTTTCCTCTTCCTCATCCCCCCTCGCCTGACACACACACACACCTCGCTGCAAACTTGCTCTTCACGTCAGTTCATTGTCGTTCGTGCTGGCTAGAAGCGGCAACTCTCGCCGATTTTGCTTTCGTTTCGAGTGCCACGTATCTATCTGCCTTACGTGCCAGTAAGCCAATAAAACATTGTCATAATTCAGTTTTAAGTCACTCTTACTATTAAAACAGCTTCCTTAACATTTGTTTGACTGGTTTCGTAGTAAGGTTTTGCAATACTTATTTTGATTTTGTGAATTAATTTTGATGACAGTTGATTCGATTTCAGTCGAACACAAAACCGCCAAGGAGACCTTAAACAAAAGTAGCAAAGCGATTGAAAATGAAGCACAGAAAGATAAGTTTGCTGATGGTGGTAGTGGTAATGGGATCAGTGGCGGCTGAAGAGGAACCTAACCCTCTACTAGAGGCAGCAAGGGCCTTTCTTCAAAGTCAGGGCAACGGTGGTGGAGGAATGGGCCTACTCCAGGGTTTCATGCAATCGGAGGGCGGTCGACAACTAGGGGACATGCTCACAGGCAAACCGGGAGGCGAAGGAACTGCGGATATCCTCTCGGGCTTGGGTTCGTTGCTCGGAGGCGGGGGTGGCAAGGGAATGGATCCTCAAATGATTGGGCAGCTAGTGAACATGTTCATGAGTCAAGCCGGCAGCAACGTTGATGTCAACAACAATGAGGTGGGAAAGGAGAAATCCGGAATCGATTGGGAGTCGATGATGGGCCTGGCCTCCAACTTCATGGCGGCTCAGCAAGGAGGCGGCAAGAGTGACGGTGGCGGCGGCGGTGGTGGCATGGAGGGCTTACTGAACGTGCTACCAGTTCTGATGCAGGCGTTTGGGGGCGCCGAAGACAGTCACGAGAGCGTCAAGGTTGAAAGCATACACAGGTATTATTTGTTTACTATAAAATGTGCAATTCAAATCGATTTGAGTTCTCATTTCGGATTCAATACTGCATGGAAACGCGGATTCGGATCCGATCCTCCTAGAAGTGATATCGGATCGAAATCTTGTTGCATGGGAACACCTACTAATTGAAATTGATTTGAATCCACCAAAGATGCGCTGCACGCACGTCATTTTGTTTTCTTATAGTTGCCGTCACGAATGAAGGTGGTTGCGCAGAAGAAAAACATTTGACGTCGCAGTCACGTGTTTTCTAGCCAATCAGGCGTAGTATATTTCCTGGCGCGCGTGTGAGTACTTGCCTACAGTTTAGTACTGAAATTAAGTAATTCCGAGCAATAAGTTCATACCATTGTGTGATAGTAAGTTCATTAACAGTTCCGAAGATGGCAGAAGCAACAAAACTTTGCGTTATTCACAGTGAAGCCAGGGAAATGATGTATGTGTACAAATAAATACTTCCTGACAAAGATGGCGAACAGTTGCAGCGAGCATTTCCCCTATTACCCCTATCCGCGCGTTGTGTGTCATTTACCGCCATCGTTCGTGACGGCTACTCTAGTGAAAGTGGTGTAACACAACACTACACAACAGTGCCACTTTCATTTACTATGTTTCCATTGGAATTCAAGTCGATTTGAGTTCTCATACCGGATTGAATACCGTATGGAAATGCGGATTCAAATCAAACTGAATTACTGGATCCGATCCGCTTATTAGTGGGATCGGATTGAAATGTTGCATGAATTCGTTCGATCCCATTTCCGGATTGAATTCAACATAGAAATGCGGAAATGGGAATGGACTCATCTTATATAATTCAATTCCACATTCACAGATATCCTCTGTGCTTACAACCGTTCACTATCTAGAAATCTAAACTATAGTCATATTCACATATATAGTCATATAAACACATTCAGATATTCATTGTTGAAACAAAAGTGATTTCTGAAAGACAGGCTGTGATTTATTTTTAACCTATTGATGACGATATAGGCCTGTATTGAAAATGCAATTGAGTTGCATTAATAGTGATAAACTGTACATTGCATTTGATTTTCAACAAAACATTGTTGTTTATGCAAGTAGTTAAATGTAATAATTTTCTCGCCGCCCCTTCTGCACATTTTGCAATAAAATTAGTTAGCTGCAGTCTTTCCTTTTACTCTCGTCGCTGGCCCACGACTTTGCGATAAAACAACAATGGCAATGTAGAATAAGGAATGCCTACTATTGGCTAGAGAAAAGCCGCCTAGCCGGGAATCAAACCCCGAGCCACTCGTATAGCTGGCAAGTGTTCTACCAACTGGGCCAGCTGAGCTACTCTTGATATTGCCCCTATGTCATAAACGCTTTAATTTATCAACCAGTTTTCCCGAAAATCTACTCTAAATTGCCTAAGTTGCACACATGTCCCCAACCTGCACTCCTCCGTGGCCTTGTCTACGGCTGGAGAACGCAGCGGCCGGACGATTAGAGTAATCTCTGCAAAGAGGAGACGCCCTAGGAGGATGACTGACATTTCATGAAAATCCACAAAAAAATTAACTTTTATGATTTTAATTCTATAAAATAATTATGACATTTATGAATACGTAAAATGCATGAAGTTCCTCCAGACTCCATTTTGAAATGAATTATGAATGTTTAAATGTCAGGTGGATTTTAAATTGAAGTCTTTTATCGCTGTTTTCTATTAGATATTTTTTTCCTCTAAAATGTTCCTTATGGAGCAGTTTTTGTATTGCACTAATGAAATTTCCACGGAGACAAAACAAATAAAAACTGTCCTAGTTTTTATTGCCAGATTTGTCTAAGCAAATATTTTTAATTTTCAAACACAGAAATTACAAAAAATTTTTGTAAATTTAAAAATATTTGAAGGCTAACCTGAAGGACGCAGAGAAACGTCGCGAAAATGTAAAAAGTGGAGGTGTTTTGAGACCGCCTTCGTAGCGCATTGGTAACGCGTCTGTCTATGGCGCGGAGGTCCCTAGTTCGATCTCCGGTACCGGCATGGGGATTTTCCCCCGCTGGAAGGTCTGGTACGGGATGCACTCAGCCTCGTTGCCCCGGAGGACACAGAGTTCCAGCACAATCTGTTTTATAGTTTTTAGAGAATTATTCAATTTATTCACAATGTGAGTACACCTTAATGTTCAAAATACTCACTCCATACGCATCAAAAACTAAAATATCACAACAGTTTTATTATTTTATAAACTGTAATTGTCTAAAAAAAATCTGATGTGTTACACTCACATGACTTTCTCTACTCTTGTACTAACCATTCTTACAAACTCTTATTCCTATATCTTCTTCATGTTAATACAGATATCTGATGTGTTGCACTCACATGACTTTCTCTACTCTTGTAATAACCGTTCTTACAAACTCTTGTTCCTATATCTTCTTCATGTTAATACAGATATCTGATGTGTTGCACTCACATGACTTTCTCTACTCTTGTACTAACCATTCTTACAAACTCTTATTGCTATATCTTCTTCATGTTAATACAGATATCTGATGTGTTGCACTCACATGACTTTCTCTACTCTTGTACTAACCATTCTTACAAACTCTTATTCCTATATCTTCTTCATGTTAATACAGATATCTGATGTGTTGCACTCACATGACTTTCTCTACTCTTGTAATAACCGTTCTTACAAACTCTTGTTCCTATATCTTCTTCATGTTAATACAGATATCTGATGTGTTGCACTCACATGACTTTCTCTACTCTTGTACTAACCATTCTTACAAACTCTTATTGCTATATCTTCTTCATGTTAATACAGATATCTGATGTGTTACACTCACATGACTTTCTCTACTCTTGTACTAACCATTCTTACAAACTCTTATTCCTATATCTTCTTCATGTTAATACAGATATCTGATGTGTTACACTCACATGACTTTCTCTACTCTTGTACTAACCATTCTTACAAACTCTTGTTCCTATATCTTCTTCATGTTAATACAGATATCTGATGTGTTACACTCACATGACTTTCTCTACTCTTGTACTAACCATTCTTACAAACTCTTATTCCTATATCTTCTTCGTGTTAGTTGAGATAAACATTTGTACAAGTTATCCTATTGCTTATTTCCTTGTAGGTACAAGGGGAATATTAGAATACAGTAGGCTTTGAGCAATAGTCGGTTCTCTTTGCATGGCTAAGATATAAAAATATGAATCACGATTTTCCATTTGACGAAAGTTTAAATTAAAAATTATTTTGTTGTTTGACGACGCTGTCAATTGCCAGGATCACATCAGCGTCGCTGGTGTGCCGGAATTTCGTTCCACAGGAATTCTTTTATATGCCAATAAATTTATTAACATGGAGCTGTGGTTCTTAGGCACTCTGGGCCGGCGGGGGGGGGGGGGGCATTTTGATAGGGGTGGGATTAGGGTAAGCATCGCCTGGTGTGGGGAGCAAGGGTAGGGCAGGCAGCAAATTCACCGACCAGGTATAAGCATAGGTAGATAAGGTGGCAGCTTTAGCTGTCATTATGACGAGATCATTAGTTTTATTTCAGCCCGATAATGTACAAAGCAACGCAATTGTTTTAGGAAAATGAAGAGGAATGCTTTTATTTATTTGTGTATTAAAGGCAACCACTATTGTCTTAGTCGTAACGAATGATGATATGATGTTCATAATAGTAATTAATAATAATGATAATAAATATATCATTATTATGATAAAGATAATGATAATACGAATAACAGTGTAGTATTCAGATACCCTTTAAAACTCGAACATTTAAAGTAACGTCCCTGCATAGACTAAAGTCTACAGAAAAGGTTAATATTAACAGTAAACAAAATACAGATTCAAAACAATCACCAAACGAAAATGAATTACATTTGTTATAGGTACGTATGTGTCTGTTTTCTGGTAAGGCTCAGATATTCTGAAACGGCTGCAAGTTCTACTAATTTTACTGTGGAAAGCTTGATATGCGCTTTCAACTAAAGCATTAAAAGCAATGCTATCTATTCTGTTTATCGTAGCCGCAGCTCACATTATTATCTCAATGGCCCATTTTATGGGCACTCAGTAAAGTTTAAAACTGGAGACCAAGCGTAACCGATAGCTATATGATACAGTGTAAGTTTTAATGTGTCTAGGGGTGTCCACATGCGTGGCTGCTATTGCACTTGCGGTTCCCTAGTTTTATTCTTATGTTTATGTACAAAGTTGCGAAAACACCGAAGTTGTTCAAGGATTGGCGCACGAACAACGAAAAGAAGCTTAACAGATGATATTTTAATGTTTCTGTTAGCTTTCGTAGTTTGTACAACAAAGCAGGATATATTCAATTTTGCTCTATTTAAATATTAATAGCACGGAATATTCAGTTGTTTATTGCAACTATGGCAGATGCATTGACACATTACAATATCATGGGGTAAAAAGGGACAGTTAAGCCGGGATTAGATGAATCTAACGTAGGATAGACAGGATAAACCAAAGGTATTTAACTTGGGGTGCGCGAACACTTCTTAGAGGGTACAAAACATTTAAAGTACGCATACAGTCACTATAATACAGCGATGTCCAACCTTTGTGAAAGAGGGGAGTGTGGGTTTACCTCCTTCCAACACACGTGGACTTAGCCCCCTCTTTAAACCCCTACCGTGTCTTGTGTTGCAGTGGCGGCTTGGTTACATGTGCGTTGCGTTTTATTTACGAAAGCACTCAAATCTTATGCGATAGACATCTGCTCGTTAGTGTTTTGTTTGGTACTGCTTACGTTTAAGAAGTCCCTCAATACTTGGTGAAGTGCGTAGCCTTAGAAGATACACCAAGTGATCGTCGCGTAACATATTGCGATACAGACGTTTAATATAATTATATTCTTGTAAATGTTTATTTCTCAATACACTGCATTTTAATCGAAATAACCATTTACAAAAATTTCCTTATTGTAAATTTTCTTGTAGGTGCAAAGGGAATATGGGAATGCAGTAGTCTTTAAGCGATAGTGAAATGTTTTAAGAGTTGGTTGCTTTGCGATGCCTTTAAAATTCCGTTCTCTTTACAAGGGCAAGGAACGAAAAAATGAAGAACCTATTCATATTTGAAAAGAAGTACACGTATACACGTATTGGCAAATCAAACAGATAAGAAAGTATATCTCGTAAATGGTTCATTTAAATGAAAAAAGAAGTATTTGGCATAAATTGTATGTTTTAGTAAGTTTTTGTGTGTCTCTTTTGTTTACCATTTATGCAAAAATCATCCAGAATGAACAGGGCTTCTGAGGACATTCCCAAAAAATTCACTTCACTTAGAAACTGTCATGGAATCGCCTGTTTGTGTCCGTCACTGAATACTATCTGTCCCTCTGATTGAGGAGTGGAGTGGGGTATAGCCACTCACCGCGTAAGGTTCTCCAAAAGAGACAAGGTTGCACACCCCTGCTATAATATTCCCTGAAAGATCACAAACAACGAAACATTTCAACCAGAGAGATTTAAATTACCCTTTGTCCAAAATTCCATTTTGCTTCTTCCACCGCTTAGTATTGGAAATGATCAAATTTCACCTACAAACTCCCAGGTTATAATTGTTAAAATACCGTACTTTCCAGAAAGCAAGAAAGACGATAATACCAGAGACTGCTTTACAAGTCCGTTTCATAACATCGTATTCAATTTCTGTGATCTTCTCAAACAATTAAAAGAAAGGAACTATTTTGGAAATATCTGTTGACAGTTCACTGATAATAAAAATCGAAAACATGTCATAGACTTTCTCTACTCTTGCACTAACCATTCTTACAAACTCTTGTTCCTATATCTTCTTCATGTTAGTTGAAATAAACATTTGTACAAATTATCTTATTGCTTATTTCCTTGTAGATACAAGGGGAATATGGGAATACAGTAGGCTTTGTGTGATAGTCAAATGTGTGAGATTCCGTTCTCTTTGCACACTTAACATATAAGAAATGAACACGATGTTGCATTTGAGAAAAGTTTTTCCGAAACTTACACAAATAACAAGGAATACCTCCGAAATGGTTTACTCTACAAAAAAATTTATTCGGACACAAACTGTGTGTTTTAGCGAGATCTGTAATTTTTGTACATTAAGATTTTGTCTATCTCTTACGGTTTACCAGTTATGCAAAAGTCATCCAGAGTAAACAGGACTACATAGGCTATAACTAGAAAATTCAAAATGTACCATTTGTCATAAAAATATGTCATTTTAATCAATATCGTTAGAGCCATTTTCAAGCAAATCAAAATGTGTAATGTAAAGGGTAGTTTAGGGTGGAGCAATTTTCTTCAGTATCTTCATGTCGCATACTTGAAAGACACTAAACTTAAATACCAACTTTAGTTTTTAATCGACTTTTCGTTTTTGAGTTTTGCTTTGCACTGACTGACAGACACACAGATACACAGACACTCGTACACGATTTTTTTTTCTAAAAACGTAAAAATCACATTTTCCTTTTTCCCGTTCAAACTGTTCTTAGCTGTCAATTTTAGGGATGACGATCTGAGATAGATTAATCGAAGAATCGATTTTTTGGGGTCGTAAAGATCGAGTTGAGCAGTGAGATTAAGCAAATCGATCTGACACCCTAAAACCGACTTTTGATTCATTTACTTACTGTTTCGTTTTATTCATATAAAATATTGAAATGTAATTAGCAACTTTATAATTACGAACACAACCTTAAAATTAATATTAACTACTTAAATGCATTCATTTGACGCTTTCACTTTCTATGATATACAGTTTGACTTCCACAGTTTTTAGTAGATTCGCAATTAGTGTGTTATTTTTACTTTCTCTATTAAGTAGAACTAAGTATTGTATTCCACTCAAAAATTCTATGTTGAGATTTCACCGGAAATATATGTTTGAGGCTCCCTGAATCCAAAAAGGAGCATTTTTAGAAAAAGGTCCGTGTGTGTGTGTGTGTGTGTGTGTGTGTGTGTGTGTGTGTGTGTGTGTGGGTGTGTGTTTCATGTGACTTATTAACTTCTTGGTCATTGTAGATTAGAGATAGTGATCTCTCTTTCCAACCTTGTGTGAAGAGTTCATTTGATTATTTTTGCACCAGCTTTGCAGGTTATTTAGTGTATTTTGCAAACGGTTCTCTAATACTTTCAATTTTTGGTTGGTTCTGAGGACCACAGCATGTCACCTGCGAAGAGGGCTGACTTTACTTGTGGGGAATTTATTGCTGCAGGTAAATCGTTTATGTACACATTGAAGAGTGTAGTGCTCAGGACTGATCCTTGAGGAGGCCGACATCATTTTTTGTTTTGATATTTCATTGTGGTACTTGGTAGCACAGAATCTTTGTATAAAGAAGTCTGACAACCACCGAAGCATGTTGTGTTGGATTCAAACTTCATGTAATTTGTGTATTAATTTGCAGCGCCAAACTGAATCGTAGGCTGTCTGGAAGTCCACAAATACTGCTGCTGCAGCATCTTCCTTCGTATTGAAAGCTTCCTTGATGTCTGTGATTACTCTTGAATGAGTTTAGTTAATTCACTTTTCTTTGCCTGTGTGAGACCTCCTGCATTCCATTGAAGAATTTTCAGCATACTAGAAGATTGAGAGATTTTTCTTGTTTAGGTCCCACCCTGGAGATCCGAATGTGCAACTATTGCTCCGGATTTCTTCTTAGCAAAAACCACCTCTGCTTTAATGTAGACCGTTTGGTCCGGTTCAGTGTTATATCAGTCAAGGCATACACTGATATTCCAGTCCAGGGGGCACCACGAGGAGAAACATGTGAACAAGGCTGCTTTAACTTCGGCAGCAGTTACAACAACACTGGAATCAAAGACGCCGAAACGGAAGTGCTAAGTGAACATCGCTCAAAACAGTGAGTCATACCAAGTGCCATAAATTTGTCACGGTACACAAAGGCAGACTCAAAGAGGCCTAAGCGGAAACTTAAAAGCGTCTGGAGACTTCTGCTAAGGTTTTAACCACACTTAATTGCATAGTATGACTTCGCTGCTGCCATTAAAAGAACACACGAGCATCACTAGGCGAACTGTCAAGCTGAAATTGCACGTGACACTGCCCAGTCATAAATCATAACAGAGAAACAGCGGTCATTTGTAATGTTAAGCAATATTGTAAACAGCTGGTAAGTTAGGCACCCTGAGTCTGAATTTAACCAAATTATTGCTTTCAGTTGAACACATTTTGTACACATTGTTACGATAGCAATTATTGATGTGTAAAATTTCAATTTGATATGAAAATTACTTCCCAAGATGCTTAATAAAATCTAGAAACACGTATACTTGACCTTAAAAAGCAGATTCATACCTCTAGTCCTTTTTGCTTTCCCTACTACGTATAGTAGAGGAAGTATTGTATTCCACCCAAAAATTCGATGTCTAGATTTCAACGGAAATATATGTTTTGAGGCCTCCTGAATTAAAAAATAAAAGCATTTTTAGAGAAAAGTGCGCAGGCGCGCGCGCGCGCGTGTGTTTGTGTGTGTCTGTCTGTCTGTCTGTCAGTCAGCCTGTGGACAGCATAACTTATAAACGAAAAATTGGTTAAAAACCAAAGTTGGTGTTTAAGTTTAATATCTTTCAAGGATACGACAGAAATATTTTGGAGAAAATTCCTCAACCCTAAACTACCCTTTACATGGGCAGCTTTTCAAAAGTTTTCATTTTCTCTAAACTGGCTTTAACGATTTTGATTAAAATGCCGTATGTCTGACATATTTTTATGGCATATGACATATAAATTTTGAATTTTCTGGCTATAACTTATGTAGTCCTGTTTACTCTGGAATGACTTTGCATAACTGGTAATCCGTAAGAGATAGACCAAATCATACTATACAAAAAGTTGATCTCACTAAAACACACAATTTATGTCTAACTATATATTTTTTGCAGAGTGAACCATTTCGGAGATATTCCTTGTTATTTGTGCGAATTTTGGAATACTTAAAAGTTTCGTGAAATGGAAGATCCATATTCATCTGTTATATCTTAGCCGTGCAAAGAAAACGGGATCTCAAAGCTTTAAAATATTTGACTATCGCTAAAAGTCTACTGTATTCTAATATTCCCCTTGTACCTACAAGGAAATAAGCAATAAGATAATTTGTACAAATGTTTATCTCAACTAACACGAAGAAGATATAGGAATGAGAGTTTGTAAGAATGGTTAGTACAAGAGTAGAGAAAGTCATGTGAGTGCAACACATCAGATATCTGTATTAACATGAAGAAGATATAGGAATAAGAGTTTGTAAGAATGGTTAGTACAAGAGTAGAGAAAGTCATGTGAGTGCAACACATCAGATATCTGTATTAACATGAAGAAGATATAGGAACAAGAGTTTGTAAGAATGGTTAGTACAAGAGTAGAGAAAGTCATGTGAGTGCAACACATCAGATATATGTATTAACATGAAGAAGATATAGGAATAAGAGTTTGTAAGAATGGTTAGTACAAGAGTAGAGAAAGTCATGTGAGTGTAACACATCAGATATCTGTATTAACATGAAGAAGATATAGGAATAAGAGTTTGTAAGAATGGTTAGTACAAGAGTAGAGAAAGTCATGTGAGTGTAACACATCAGATATCTGTATTAACATGAAGAAGATATAGGAATAAGAGTTTGTAAGAATGGTTAGTACAAGAGTAGAGAAAGTCATGTGAGTGTAACACATCAGATATCTGTATTAACATGAAGAAGATATAGGAATAAGAGTTTGTAAGAATGGTTAGTACAAGAGTAGAGAAAGTCATGTGAGTGCAACACATCAGATATCTGTATTAACATGAAGAAGATATAGGAATAAGAGTTTGTAAGAATGGTTAGTACAAGAGTAGAGAAAGTCATGTGAGTGTAACACATCAGATATCTGTATTAACATGAAGAAGATATAGGAATAAGAGTTTGTAAGAATGGTTAGTACAAGAGTAGAGAAAGTCATGTGAGTGCAACACATCAGATATCTGTATTAACATGAAGAAGATATAGGAATAAGAGTTTGTAAGAATGGTTAGTACAAGAGTAGAGAAAGTCATGTGAGTGCAACACATCAGATATCTGTATTAACATGAAGAAGATATAGGAATAAGAGTTTGTAAGAATGGTTAGTACAAGAGTAGAGAAAGTCATGTGAGTGTAACACATCAGATATCTGTATTAACATGAAGAAGATATAGGAATAAGAGTTTGTAAGAATGGTTAGTACAAGAGTAGAGAAAGTCATGTGAGTGTAACACATCAGATATCTGTATTAACATGAAGAAGATATAGGAATAAGAGTTTGTAAGAATGGTTATTACAAGAGTAGAGAAAGTCATGTGAGTGTAACACATCAGATATCTGTATTAACATGAAGAAGATATAGGAATAAGAGTTTGTAAGAATGGTTAGTACAAGAGTAGAGAAAGTCATGTGAGTGTAACACATCAGATATCTGTATTAACACGAAGAAGATATAGCAATAAGAGTTTGTAAGAATGGTTAGTACAAGAGTAGAGAAAGTCATGTGAGTGCAACACATCAGATATCTGTATTAACATGAAGAAGATATAGGAATAAGAGTTTGTAAGAATGGTTAGTACAAGAGTAGAGAAAGTCATGTGAGTGCAACACATCAGATTTTTTTCTTTGGATTTCGGGCTCAAATGACCTTGTTGTCGACCCTTAAACGTCACTCACTCACTTGCTCACTTACTCAAGAAGATTCTCTCATTCCAAACTATTCTTTGCATTATTTTCTCAAAAGTGACATGATTTTTACTCGATTTTTTAACACCTGACTGTCAAGTACTTAAAACGTATAATGAGACTAATAATTCTGCAAAAGTTCACCGCGATTCGCATAAAATTGATGCAAACTCAAGCTTTTGTAAGAACAGTTTGTAAAAACTATATAAATAAATAAATAAATCTAACGTGTTGCACTCACATGACTTTCTCTACTCTTGTACTAACCATTCTTACAAACTCTTATTCCTATATCTTCTTCGTGTTAGTTGAGATAAACATTTGTACAAATTATCTTATTGCTTATTTCCTTGTAGGTACAAGAGGAATATTAGAATACAGTAGGCTTTGAGCGATAGTCAAATATTTTAAAGCTTTGAGATCCTGTTCTCTTTGCACGCTTAACATATAAAAAATGAACAACGATGTTCAATTTCACGATAGTTTTAAGTTTTCCGAAACTGACACAAATAACAAGGAATATCTCCGAAATGGTTCACTCTACAAAGAAATTTATTTGGACATAATTTGTGTGTTTTAGCGAGACCTACATTTTTGGTACAGTAAGATTTTGTCCATCTCTTACGGTTTACGAGTTATTCAAAAGTAATCCAGAATAAACAGGACTGCATAGGCTAGCGCCAGAAAATTCAAAATATGCATTTCATTTTTCATACAAATAACTTAAACATATGACATTTTAATAAAAATCGTTAGAGCCATTTTCAAGAAAATCAAAATTTTCGAAAAATTTTCCATGTAAAGGGTAGTTTAGGGTGGGGCTATTTTCTTCAAAATCTTCGTGTCGTATCCTTGAAAGATATTAAACTTAAATACCAACTTTGGGTTTTAACCAACTTTTCGTTTTTGAGTTATGCTGTCCACAGACTGACAGACACACAGACTGACACATAAAGAAACGCGGACCTTTTTCTAAAAATGCTTTTTTTTTTTTTTTTTTATTCAGGGGGTCTCAAAACATACATTTCCGGTGAAATCTCGACATCGAATTGAGTGGAATACAATACTTCCCCTACTTACCAGTAGAGAAAGTAATAAGCGGTAGGAGTGGAGAAATTCATGTGATATAACATTGCAGAGTACATTTTAAAGTGCTGTCGCTTTTCGATTGTTTTTCATGATGCGGTGGAAAGCATATGCAATTTCAAGCCAACCACTAAATGACCCTTTTTTTAACATATGTTTTGTTTGTTTCTGTTCGCGTTGTATCATTAAGAAATATATAATTAAACTATTTCTACAAATATATAAACATCAAGAGGATATAAAAAATAAGCTTTCATAAAAATAATTTGTAGGAGCTAAATAGAAGTAAACGGCAGTGCCTTCTGAATGCAACACTGGATTTTTTCCCACTGTGTACGGTTTCTGCTGAAGAGCGCATGAAGGTTCTGTCCACACTTATTTGCGGAATATGACTTCGCTGCTGCCATTACAAGAACGCACGAGTATCATTAAGCAAACTGTCAAGCTGACACTGCCCATAGTCATAAATCATGGTAATTGACAAATAGCGGTCATTTGTTAATGTTACGTAATATTGTCAACTGCCGGCAACTTAAGGGACTGACTCTGAGGCTGAATTTAACCAAATTATAGGAGCCAGTGCAACCGAGTAGGGTGGCTCTGTTGTCCACATTCGGCAAGTCGCGGGTTCGATCCCCGTGACCAAACTTCCTGACCCATGGTTTTTTTCATAGGTTTCCCCGGTCGTCAGGCGAATGTTGGGAAGTATTTCCATATCCTCCGAATTTCCTGTCCCTTCATTTCTGGGCCTCCCTTGGGAGTACGAACCCGAGGAGTGGGGGGAACCGGGCTGAGCAGCCTCCGCCGGGGTGCTTCTAACTGGGAAAATGTAGTGACTCTGTTCTTTGCTCTGTCGTGACAACGTTTCGACCGCCCTTAGGATCCATTCTCCTCACCCAACCTCTCGAGGGGTGCCCCGTCAGGGACATAGGCACAAATGATCGCCTTTCAGTCGTAGTGCTTAGTTTTCCTCCGAAAGTTGTCATAGAGTCCATTGAGTTAACATTCTATACGATAATTGATGCGCAATTTTCAATTTGATATTGAAATTACTTTCCAAGATAACCAGTAAAATCTAGAAAGATGTACAAAAATCAATGGATCTTTCAAACCTAATTGGAAAGGATTATAGTTTTCAAATGCGAGTATATTTCCACGGGAAATACCCAGTGCGAAGTAAAACTCCAATTGAAGATCAGATTTTGCAGCAAGTTCATCACATCAAATTATCTAGCGAGTTATATTGCTTTTAGTGAGTGTAAATAAGCGAGCGTTAAAAAATTGCGAACCGACTGCGCGGTGTTTTGCCTGTCCACGATCCCCTCCCCCTCCCGCCGAGCATCCTCCTGAGTGCCAGTATGTCTGTGTGAATACACAATTTAATGTACATAAAAGGAGAAGAATTTACTTCACAGTTTTGGTGGTAGCTTGCTAATTACTTGTCTACCTTTTGCCCTTTGTGCCTGCACATTACGGCGGAGTACTAGCTCTTCAACTACTCTTATCCTGAGGTACTTCACCTTTGGTTTTCAGGCTTACGTTGTTTACTTATTGCAAAATCAAAGTTTGACCGGGTTAGGTTAGGAAATCTAAAATGTAAACTGAGATTAGTAGAACGAGGATTTCTTAAGCGCTAATGTCAGAACGAACAGAAATTAGGTTGCGCTGCAAATGGACTTTAGACAGTGTTGCCGGAGCTTCCACCCTTACCCCCACCCTTGTATACAATCTGTGCGCATATACATTGCACATTGTCCTGCTGTCTTCAAGTGCCGATTCCGTGTCGCTTTCTCTGGCCACAGTAACGTGATTATATGCAGAAATACAATATGCCTAAATCACGCAAATAGTAAATACAGGAATATATTAAGAATTTGGTTTACAGTGTTTTACTATTAATGGTGATATGACAGAATGCAAACTCTGTCATTCAGAAATAGGAGAGAACAAACGCTTTAACAATGTACAACATTGTCGTAGTAAATGGCATTGCCAACAGGTGCATTTGGTTGGTTCAAATGAACTGTGTTAAATTATACCCTCTACCTCATATGCAAACACACAATCTGACCGTTTTGCACATTTATGCCACATGATGATATCCCATGTAACAAGTTAGCACAATCCATATTTTAAAAGTTTCATGGAAAAGTACACAAAAAGAATCATACCAAATGCAAGAACAGTACGGAAGGATATTTGAAGAATGCGCATGGAAAGGTATTTGGTTATATAAGAGGTTCTGTGGCTGATAATTCAATTTGCGACGTAAACCGTAATTAGGAATGTCTTACTGCAACTCGTAGGAGACTCGCCTTCAGTGCTTGGTGATTCACTCCAATAGTTACACGCACAGGAGCAACTAACAATAAAAATGTACATCTTATGGAATATAATATCAGTAAAGATACGGGCTATAACTTAGAAAATGCATAGGATGTATATTAAAACGGTAATTATGTTCATACTGTACCAAAATTGTATTTTAAATATTGTAAAAATAAAATAAATATTGCATACAGTAAAGTTCGTGCTGCATATATTATTTGCGCCGTGTATATTGCTTACAGTAATAGGAAATATGTAAACACAGGCAGTGTATGCTCTGCAGTCGATAGTATTGCATGTTGTAGTTGTTTATTCACTCTTCTGCATGCTTATGTTGGTCACCTGATCGCTGCCCTTCCATATATGTGGCTCATAGCCACGGTTGTTTACATTTTGTGTGACAGATCCAGACAGATCTAATTCTTTGTATGTAGACAACTGCTTGCGAAATTCGCAGCCTAGAGGTCAGCACGGGTGTCAGGTATGAACAAATGTTTAGAGATGTTCAACCTCCCAATTGATGCATGTTGTTGAATTTCTTATATGCATGAATCAATCGTGTTCTGTGAAACTGGAGGTAGTTTGTAAATCACTGAACAACATTTGTTCATATTCCGTATGTGTTCAAATAATGGGAGTGAAAATTGAATTAATCACAACACTTACAAGCATAAAGCTTCTGTTCAAGTCTGAGACAATGTCTCAGACATATGTAAAAATACAAACATCCAAGATCAGACTCATCCCACCGCCATGACAACATAGGAAACTACAGTATGCACCATTAAAGACATTACACCAAAGCTTGTAAAATTAAACATAACCTATACAACCTCACGGGTAAATCCGTAATTGAACGGATAGGTACCGTGGCCACTTTACCATCCGCCTGGGTTAACTCAGGCGACTCGTACTCACTCCTGGACTCCTGGAGACATTGTATTAGCTACTTGGCACAGCATTTCTATGCAGTGTCCCAAAAGTCATTACCCGTTACTTCTTTGCTCACTTATGGTTTTAATATGCATGTGAGTTATTTATAGTGCACGTTTCACTTTCCCTACTATGTATAGTTTTGAGGCCCTCTGAATATAAAACAGTATTTTTAGTAAAAAGTCCATGCGTGTGTGCATGTGTCAGTCTGTGGACAACATAACTCAAAAACAAGAAGTCGGTTAGTAACCAAAGTTGGTATTTAAGTTTAACATCTCTGAAGGATGCGACACGAAGATTTTGAAGAAAATTCCTTCACTCTAAACTTCGCCTACATGGAAAATTTTTATTTTCTCGAAAATGGCTCTAACGATTCGAATCTCGCTTAGGGTAAGTTATCCGGCTAAGGTTTTTTTTTTTTTCGAGGTTTTTCCTACCCTGAGAAGACGAATGTCGGGTAACTTAAAGCTCCATGGACCTCGGGCTCATTTGAGCATCATTTCACCCATTTCATTTCATTCATTCGTCCGATATGACTCTATGTTGGAGGACGTTAAGTTAAAAAAAAAAAAAAAAAAACACCATCATCATCACCAGCAGCATAGTCGTCATTATCACCATCATTATCATCACCATCAGCAGCATAGTCGTCATCATTATCACCATCATCATCAATATCATCATGTATTACGTGATGCTTTTTGTTATTTTCTTTGCCTGTATTCCATGCTTGCATTTTGTAATCAATTTGTTTAACCTGTTTTTTTACTTATATTCACTGTTGTATCTTGCAACTGACCTTTCCAATAAACTCTAGCCTCTTTGTGACCTTTATACAAATAAATAACAAAATAAATATACCAGATCCTTACTAACCTTACCTATATTTGCACAGTCAGATGGAAACTTACTGAAAATATTGATTACAGAGTGTGTTTCAGGTTTAGTTGGATATCCAAAATACCTCACTAAACTTAATTTTGTCATAAGTTTATTGAAAAGAGCAAATTGGAAAAGGTTAATCTTATCACTCCCCATGAACCATATTCATATTTTATTTCCCATAATCAAAGCATTCAATAGCGGCATTCTTGTCATTACATATTATGCTTCTTCAACTTTCAATTTTAAAATAAAGTGGTTACCGACATCCACTTTAAGAGCAATGTCACTTCTCTTAAACTTAACAGCACAAAAGCACATCCCCCCTCCCCCCTCCCCCTTATTTAACATAGCCTACAAGCCAGATTACTCAGGGCTGGGTTAGAGAGAGTAGTAGTATAATAGAATCTGTCGACTGTTTGCAGGAATCACCAGCACATCCCCCCTCCCCCCTCCCCCTTATTTAACATAGCTTACAAGCCAGATTACTCAGGGCTGGGTTAGAGAGAGTAGTAGTATAATAGAATCTGTCGACTGTTTGCAGGAATCACCAGCACATCCCCCCTCCCCCCTCCCCCTTATTTAACATAGCCTACAAGCCAGATTACTCAGGGCTGGGTTAGAGAGAGTAGTAGTATAATAGAATCTGTCGACTGTTTGCAGGAATCACCAGCACATCCCCCCTCCCCCCTCCCCCTTATTTAACATAGCCTACAAGCCAGATTACTCAGGGCTGGGTTAGAGAGAGTAGTAGTATAATAGAATCTGTCGACTGTTTGCAGGAATCACCAGCACATCCCCCCTCCCCCCTCCCCTTTATTTAACATAGCCTACAAGCCAGATTACTCAGGGCTGGGTTAGAGAGAGCAGTAGTATAATAGAATCTGTCGACTGTTTGCAGGAATCACCAGCACATCCCCCTCCCCCTCCCCCTTATTTAACATAGTCTACAAGCCAGATTACTCAGGGCTGGGTTAGAGAGAGTAGTAGTATAATAGAATCTGTCGACTGTTTGCAGGAATCACCAGCACATCCCCCTCCCCCCTCCCCCTTATTTAACATAGTCTACAAGCCAGATTACTCAGGGCTGGGTTAGAGAGAGTAGTAGTATAATAGAATCTGTCGACTGTTTGCAGGAATCACCAGCACATCCCCCTCCCCCCTCCCCCTTATTTAACATAGTCTACAAGCCAGATTACTCAGGGCTGGGTTAGAGAGAGTAGTAGTATAATAGAATCTGTCGACTGTTTGCAGGAATCACCAGCACATCCCCCCTCCCCCTCCCCCCTCCCCCTTATTTAACATAGTCTACAAGCCAGATTACTCAGGGCTGGGTTAGAGAGAGTAGTAGTATAATAGAATCTGTCGACTGTTTGCAGGAATCACCAGCACATCCCCCCTCCCCCCTCCCCCTTATTTAACATAGCCTACAAGCCAGATTACTCAGGGCTGGGTTAGAGAGAGTAGTAGTATAATAGAATCTGTCGACTGTTTGCAGGAATCACCAGCACATCCCCCTCCCCCCTCCCCCTTATTTAACATAGCCTACAAGCCAGATTACTCAGGGCTGGGTTAGAGAGAGTAGTAGTATAATAGAATCTGTCGACTGTTTGCAGGAATCACCAGCACATCCCCCCTCCCCCTTATTTAACATAGCCTACAAGCCAGATTACTCAGGGCTGGATTAGAGAGAGTAGTAGTATAATAGAATCTGTCGACTGTTTGCAGGAATCACCAGCACATCCCCCCTCCCCCTTATTTAACATAGCCTACAAGCCAGATTACTCAGGGCTGGATTAGAGAGAGTAGTAGTGTAATAGAATCTGTCGACTGTTTGCAGGAATCACCAGCACATCCCCCTCCCCCCTCCCCCTTATTTAACATAGTCTACAAGCCAGATTACTCAGGGCTGGGTTAGAGAGAGTAGTAGTATAATAGAATCTGTCGACTGTTTGCAGGAATCACCAGCACATCCCCCCTCCCCCTTATTTAACATAGCCTACAAGCCAGATTACTCAGGGCTGGATTAGAGAGAGTAGTAGTATAATAGAATCTGTCGACTGTTTGCAGGAATCACCAGCACAAAAGCACATCCCCCCTCCCCCTTATTTAACATAGCTTACAAGCCAGATTACTCAGGGCTGGATTAGAGAGAGTAGTAGTATAATAGAATCTGTCGACTGTTTGCAGGAATCACCAGCACAAAAGCACATCCCCCCTCCCCCTTATTTAACATAGCTTACAAGCCAGATTACTCAGGGCTGGATTAGAGAGAGTAGAAGTATAATAGAATCTGTCGACTGTTTGCAGGAATCACCAGCACAAAAGCACATCCCCCCTCCCCCTTATTTAACATAGCTTACAAGCCAGATTACTCAGGGCTGGATTAGAGAGAGTAGTAGTATAATAGAATCTGTCGACTGTTTGCAGGAATCACCAGCACAAAAGCACATCCCCCCTCCCCCTTATTTAACATAGCTTACAAGCCAGATTACTCAGGGCTGGATTAGAGAGAGTAGTAGTATAATAGAATCTGTCGACTGTTTGCAGGAATCACCAGCACATCCCCCTCCCCCTTATTTAACATGGCCTACAAGCCAGATTACTCAGGGCTGGATTAGAGAGAGTAGTAGTATAATAGAATCTGTCGACTGTTTGCAGGAATCACCAGCACATCCCCCCTCCCCCTTATTTAACATAGCCTACAAGCCAGATTACTCAGGGCTGGGTTAGAGAGAGTAGTAGTATAATAGAATCTGTCGACTGTTTGCAGGAATCACCAGCACATCCCCCTCCCCCCTCCCCCTTATTTAACATAGCCTACAAGCCAGATTACTCAGGGCTGGATTAGAGAGAGTAGAAGTATAATAGAATCTGTCGACTGTTTGTAGGAATCACCAGCACATCCCCCTCCCCCCTCCCCCTTATTTAACATAGTCTACAAGCCAGATTACTCAGGGCTGGGTTAGAGAGAGTAGTAGTATAATAGAATCTGTCGACTGTTTGCAGGAATCACCAGCACATCCCCCTCCCCCCTCCCCCTTATTTAACATAGTCTACAAGCCAGATTACTCAGGGCTGGGTTAGAGAGAGTAGTAGTATAATAGAATCTGTCGACTGTTTGCAGGAATCACCAGCACATCCCCCTCCCCCTCCCCCCTCCCCCTTATTTAACATAGTCTACAAGCCAGATTACTCAGGGCTGGGTTAGAGAGAGTAGTAGTATAATAGAATCTGTCGACTGTTTGCAGGAATCACCAGCACATCCCCCTCCCCCCTCCCCCTTATTTAACATAGTCTACAAGCCAGATTACTCAGGGCTGGGTTAGAGAGAGTAGTAGTATAATAGAATCTGTCGACTGTTTGCAGGAATCACCAGCACCAGAGCAACTCAGCATTGCCACCCTTCATGGAGACATTGTATGACTATTGGGAGCATTTCAAGAGTTCCGACCTGGGCAAGGCAATATGGCACAACTCTGGTCTTGAGGCTGTTGCCACACTCTTCACTGATAAAGACGGACATTTTGAGATGGAACGAATCATCCGCTCTCTTGAGAATGCTACCTTCAGAAGACGCTGGATTCGTAGCCTTTCAAGCTTTGTGGCAGAATGGATAGCACACGTGGCTGATCCTGCCACACAAACAAGGTACGGTGTAATGGTCTGGAAACCATCTGTTTAATGCAGCATCTGGGGAAACAGCATATTATACAACTCTGCTATTCTTGAGAACTTACTTTTCATATGCCTAAAGTCCTGGAGTGTCAAGGGATTTGCTGCTTTGCAAGAAAGACTATAATATCAAATATATTGCAATAGTCATAAAACAATGTCTTTCCACGCCACTAGCTGGATACTACAAAAATTCAGTCACTGACAAAGTACTCCTCTCCAAATAGGGTAGTTCAAGATGATCATTTTTCACTTTCTCTGCTACATATTCAGTAGACAAAGGATATACGGTAGAACCAGGGGTGTAGTGTCAATAGATGTGGGTGATATGTTGTATACCCTGCCAGTTTTCCTTAGTTAATTTTTCCTGTTATCTATATATTAATCCAATTGGCATTATTCTTGCTTAGGAGTATGTTTCGAACAACAATCTGCTATGAATTAATATTGTTAGCGTGTCACACCAAGCATTGAAACTTGGTTTTGCTTGATTTATACCAGTCACGTCAAACGATGTGCACGCACACTGGATGTGACTCAGAGAAGTGCATCTCGCTTGTAAATGTTAATGAGGTTTAAAGCTAAGTTTTTCAGTATTTTGTATGGCAATGAAACTAGTTTGCATTTAATTTCAAAAGATAAGTGAATCTTACAGTCTCTAGATATTTGTTATATTTAAGAATCATGTTGCTTCACTGTTAACAGCTTCACTTTTTCATTGAATGGCATACATAATTGGGTTTTCTATGGCCTGACAAATGCTACATAACATTTAAAAAACTGACAAATTTAGACATTATTATGTGGCCATATACTGGTTCTATTTTGTTCCAAACATTTATAAATTTGAAAACTACAAAAGGTTTTAATAAAACCAAATAAAAATGCAACATGCTCATGTTCCAAACATTTTGTTTTAGGTATCTAGCAACAGCACAGTTTGTTGTCAATGGGTTTCTCAAAGCTCAAGGATACCCCAAAGCAACATTATTAGATCTTGCTCGTCCTGCTGAATCACTGAGCCAGCTTGTAAATACTGTGTTCAAACGACAATTTGCACTTAAGGTTAATTCAGCTGTTTACATCAAACCTGCAGTTAATTATATTCAGGTAAGTTTTAGTTCTCATGGACTCTTAAACATTATTCCGTTCAGTTGTTAGTTTTCCTTAATTATTTTTGAATCATCACAGTCTATATCAGGCATGCCAATTTGTGAATAGTGGCATTCTCGCACTCTCCCTCTCCGTCACCATGTATTGCAGGTGGCTGGACTTTACAGCGACGCAGTGCTGAGAGAATAGAAGCTACTTGGGCTGTAGGAAAACAGAGGGATGGGTTAAACCTTGTTTCCTTCATTAGCACCCCTGGTCTTCACAGAAAATAGTTCCCTTAAATGAATGGTATTGAATATCAGGTCGGATACTTCTGGGACAGCCCTTGTATGCTTGCAACAAGTCATAAATTTGAATTTCTTAATAGTTAATACCAAATTATAATGTGAGCCAAATGGACATTTGAATTGCTTCACTAACAATTTTTATCTGAACATATTTTTGTAGGCAATACACCCTAGATTCAACTGTTAGACTGTTGCTGATATCTTCCATGTTGAACTACCAATTATCACTAAACTTGCTATGCAGTACACTGGCAATGCAAAGTAGCATGAAAAACAATATAGAAATCTGTCACTTGTCCAATCAGTTTATGCATAAATTTGCATTCTTTAATATGTTAGAAACTAGACATTACCTATGCATGAACGTTGGCAGACTTTTTTCCAGGGGGGGTCACATGTTGGAAGTTTGTAATCAAATAATATTAATTATTTTGCTGTCAAAAGTTACAGTATTTGTTGCAGATAACCGTATTAATTTGTGCTAAATAAAAATTGCTCGTTATATAAAAATTAAAATAATGGTTTAATAGTCAGCACATTAAGTTGATTAACTTCCAAGGGAGGGCCGTGGCCCCTCTTGCCCACCCTCCTTTGCGACACCCATGCACCTATCTGATGACATGTTTCGGGAAATCATTCATGGAAAGAGCACATCCTAACAAATCAAGTTGTTTCACATATGCAACACAGGTGTTAGCCAAGTTTGCTGTATAGGGGTAATGAGAATGGTATATTTTGGGTGTGCATACTGAGTAATCTCATACTGGTGGTCCCCTAACCTCAAAATACAAAAGAAAATACTAAGACTAATGAAGCAAGTACCAGCCCATACTCCAAGTAAATCTGTCCTTGATGAGTTCAGTTTACTTCTGCTACCATGTACAGTTGAACCTGGTTTATGCGATATCAAGGGGGAAAAGGCAAGATTACTTGTAACTCAGAACTACTTATAAATGAGATTTTAATAATGCATCATATTTTGTTCTAGAAAAGAAAGCAATACAGTGGCTCTACATGTGTAAACTTTTACAAGCGACAAATATATAAAGAAAACATTCTTTTGAACTTGGTCCTGCTTTAAAGAAATCAGTTAATTTGGCTTGCTTCTCTTTTATTGCACTAAGAGCATATACTTCATTTTGTTACTGATGACTGTACACAGTGTGGTAGGTACAAGCAATTTCTAAGTCTGAAGCAATTTTGGTTTTGGTTTTGTGTGGATTAAGTTCCACTTCTCGTATGACCTGTACTTTCTAATCTACTGTATAACATTTCCTTTCTGTGTTCTTCATGGCTGATTAAAAGCAATTTTGAACTGAAAGACTAATTCGCTGTTTAACAGTGAACACCAGATACTGAAAAGTTTTATCTTTACTTCTCATTTGTTGCTACAACATTGTCATGCCAAAAGCTGTTCTCTCAGCTTGTATCTTTATTAAAGGAGACAAGAAAAATACGCCCCGAGTTATGCATGCATGCATATATGCCATATGCTCATTATAATTACATAAAACTCAGTTGTATTTCACTGAAACTTACTATGTATAACAGCAAATTACGTATAAATACGGTTCCATTAACACATTTCTAAATTACATTTTGCTGGGACCTACAAAAATTTACGTATAAATACAAATATACAAATTACTTAGAACTAGGTTATGTATAAAGCAGGTTCAACTGTATATATGTATACATATTTTGGAAATATATCATTCAAACAATATGCATTACTTTTAAAAAATAAAGATTATCACGCTTATAACACTCCAACAACAGAGGCAACACATTTACAGTGTCACAGACTCATGAGAACACCTAATAGTGTATTCCATAAAGGAACTACTCTGTCGAATAGAATATCACGCCTTTGAAAGCAATGCAGGAAAGATCTTCAAATCTAATGTGCAAAAACTATTACTAAAGCACAAATTTTATAACATTAATGATTTTCTAGCACAAGTATTTAGTGCACTTGTTCCTATTATACTAAAGTTAGTTTTAATGTATTTATGTACCTTTTTTAATACCTACATTTAGATTTTAGTAATCATGCTGTAATACATGACAAAAGCATATATGTATATTGTATATTCACAGTAAATAAAACTTGAATCTAATTTGATCATTAAAAATAGCTGAGAAATACTATACACTATTTTGAAAATAAAGAAAACATTATAAACAGTTAACTGTAATAAAATATTGATGTATCTCCTGATTATTTTCTACAGGAAATGTACAGATTGGGGCAGAGTAAAGGCTTATCAAGGCTCAACTCCAGAGATATTGAAAACAAGCTGGCTGAAACCATTAATGGAGAACTCATTGAACCTATTTTAAGGGTATGGCGAGCTTATAGGTATGCAACTTATAACCCACAGTGTGACCAGTATGTTGTGTGTGCAATCAACAAACGTGATACATTCCAAGGAAAACCGGGAGCTGGACTGAGACCAGGAGTCACAAAGCTTGCAAGGTATGAAGTTAATTAATGGTAAATGATCCTTATACTTCATATATCAGTATACACCAAATGGCAGGGATCAGCAACTGACCCAAACTTCATCATATATATTTTTCTTACAGAGGTATTTTTTAGACATGGTTAACGGCTGGAAGTTATGCAGTGGTTTGTAGTCGAGTTCACTTTTGTATTTATAAGATCATAAGCATATCAGGTCAATATCTCTCTGACTTCCACGCAATAATCTTCAGGAACAGAGCATGATTAAGCACAGTGCGTGCTCACATTATCAACAATGTCTTGTTTATTTCAAGGAAGAAAACAGAGATGTTACTTCCACCATCAATTTGCATGATGTCACTAGTGGAGATCCTAGCAAGGCCATTCGCCATGCCTAAAACACACCTGTGTACTTGTAAATTTGTTTCTAATTTCATAAGATTTATTATTGTTGTATCATACATAATTTCACTCAAAAAAATCATCTTTTAGCGGCAATTTATAGTTGAACTGTTGCAATTATTATCAGTAAATGCTTATACTGAACTTGAGCTCTTATAAAGCAGTCAGAAAATACTGCAATTAGCAGGCTGACTTTCATTTGTTGACACAAAATATTACTTAAAGAGATTTTACAAGGTTCAGAGTTTTGTGTAAGAATATGAGTTAAAGGGGAATGAGAAGTATGACTGATGGGAATGACTATGATTTATTTAATCAGTCCAACTCTGAACTAAAGATATTATTTACAATCTTACATAAAAAGATAGTAATGAATCAAAAAGAGCATTTTTTATATATGGTATATTCCTTCTTCTTTGGCTTCCCTCCCATCTGCTGTCTTTCTCTTCCTCATTCCACTTACTTCCCTCCCCTGATTTTCCTCCTGCATCTTCTGTCTGTTGTGTATTGAAGTGGCATGAACCACCATGAAAAGCAATTTGTAACACATGCAAAAGTTTTTTGAGGAAGCAAGGCTAGAAATAAATGAAGAGCTAAATTCTATATATCCCTGTTCATACTGTAAATTCCCATTATAAAATGTTCGCTGTCAGATTCTGAGGGACTATTTTCATTTACAAAACTAATGATGTAACTTGCATGTGTAGATTTACCAGTTAGTTCCAACTGAAAAGTAGAACAAACACAATAAAGAACCAAAAGCTACCAGCCTTCTTCCTTTATGTAGATAAAACTTTTTGTCATGGCATAATAGTTGTATATTTTTAAACAGCACAACTTCTATGAAATGTTGGACTACATTATTAATGTGCTTCAGAATGATACCCATTAATTCTAATGAATTTTATTTGTTGAATAATCTTAACGAATGCAACTTGCAACATTGAATTTCCATCCTTGCACATGATGGCACAGAGCCTAATTTCTACTTTGTGGCTTAGATATAAAATATTAATTCAATGAGTGAAATGTTAAGCTAGTTTGCAGTAGTTCTCCATGAGAAACATGTGGTTTTATATATATATATATAAATCAATCAATTTAAAGTAGAACTTTATTTATGTTTGCTCCAGCTGTTTAACTAGTTTTATCTTTCTGTTTATTTGCAGTATAACTGCATCATGGTTTCTCTCCAGCAACACAGGCAGACCATTTTGGCAGTTGTACACTGCAGCCACAGAGGATCACAATTGCCAGGTACCAATATAATGTGTTTTTGTAAAACCATTGCAGGATGAACTACATTGTCATATAACCAATGGTATCTCATGGCCTTTCTCAGTGGGTGTGCAAAGTTGGTTCATAGATTCATCGAATTTTCTCAAGGACTGCCTCTGTGGTCTGGAGTTTAGCACACTAGCTTCCAAATTCAGAGGTCCTGGGTTCAATTCCTGGCTGGAGGGTGGGAATTTTTCTTTAGCCAGGATTCTTCCCCATCCTCTGTAAAACATAGAAGTATGAGTGAATGTGTGTGTGAATTTAATGTTGTTGTTGTTGTTGTTTTCTAGTGCCTTGCATCTGGCAATGAAGCCATTAGCATTCGTGCTTTCCAATACTTTTGAACTGTAGTTTCTTCTGATCTTAATGCTTCACAGGTCTTCAAGTGGTCTTCGTTCATTTCTGCTGGATCGTTACACAGGACACATATTGGTGAAGCTGAGATACCTATTCTGTAGAGATGACTTGCTAAGCAGTCGTGATTTGTCAATAGTCGGAAGGCTGCAACCGCTGTTTTCCTTGGTCTCTGGGGGATTATATCTGGGTTGGAAAGTACTGTAATCCATTTTTTATCTTTGGCATTTGTTTCTATTTCTTGTAGGTATGAATGAGAAAATTTTTTAATGATCAAGCGTTTTATTGAGGAATATGAGAAATTGAATTTAGACTTTTGTTTTATTGTTGTGCCTTTCTTTGCAAGTGAGCCTGCAGCTTCATTCCCCATGACTCCACAGTGTGCTGGAATCCATTGGAGATGAACAGTCTTATTAACTTTTTGGAGTTGTGTTAACATTTTGTAGCATTCTCTAATTTTTGTTGACTTTTTTGTAGTATTTGAACATATTCCCTGAATTGCAGCTTTAGAATCCGAAAGAATTACTGCCTTGTTAAATTTATTTAAGGGAGATGATTTAATAATTGTCGGAGAGCAATGTGTATAGCCTCTATTTCTCCATCATAATTTGTTGTGTCTCTGCCAACAGAATGATAAAAGGAAAAATGTGAACACGTAACTCCAGCTCCAGTAAGGTTTTCCTTGGAGGATCCATCAGTATATATGTGCAGCCACTCTTCTGTGGGATATCTAGTATTGATTGTTTCCAGAGCTAGAAGTTTTTGTATTTCCTTTGGTGTGCCTGATTTACTTATTTCCTTTATTAATTCCAAACTGAAGGTAGGTTGCAATAATTCCAATGGATTTTCTCTTATAAGTAGATTTTCTCTGGTGTTAGGAATGTTCAATTTGGATTTAATCTGTGTTACCTTTTCTAGGAAACTACTATGAGTTTTAAGGATTGAAGGAGGGAGGTTCTCTTCTGTCCATTTAGAGTTTGGCAGTCGTAACATTTTCTCGTGCTGGAGCAATGCTTGTTCTACTTTTGTTGTTATTGATGGGGTCCGTGTTAAGGCAAGCATGGCATCAATAGGTGTGGATTTAACTGCTCCAGTGATTAGGCGAAGAGCCTGATTTTGTATTTGTTCAAGTTTATTGATGTTAGCATTTGCTGATGTTATTAAAGCTTCAGAACAGTACAAGAGGTTTGGTTTAACATACATTTTGTATGTTGTGTTAAGGACTCTCCTTGAGCAGCCCCATTTAGCACCAGCTAACCTTTTCAGGATTTGCAGTTTCTTTTCAACCTTTTCTGAGATGTTTGTTATATGTTTTTTCCAACTTAGCTTTCTGTCAAAAGTGATGCCTAAGTATTTGGCATCATCAACTGCTTTGAGTGGTTTACCATTATAATTTATGTTAATATTAACTGGTTTGTATTTTAGTGTAAATAATTCATAATTTGTTTTTTCCACATTGATAGTCATGAGGTTTTTGGAGCTCCATTCATGTACTTTGTTTAGGGCTGTTTCTATTCTGTCTTTAATTAATTCAGGTTTTTTTGGAGAGCCTGAAGTCCAAATGACTACATTGTCAGCAAATAAAGCAATTTTGGTTTCTAAAGTTTTTATTATTGATGGAAGGTCATTTATATATATGTTAAAGAGTGTTGTGCTCAGAACAGCACCTTGTGGAAGTCCTCGGTGTGTTTGTTTATATTTGGAAATGTATGTATTATATTTTGTGGCACAAAATCTTTGTGAAATAAACTGAGTTATCTATTTAAGCATGTTACTTTTCACACCTATTGATTGCAGCTTCTCAATTAATTTGTTTCTCCAGACTGAGTCATATGCTGATTTAAAATCAATGAATACTGCCAAGGTATCCTCCTTTCTATTGAAAGCTTCCTTGATGTCTTGGCTTAGTAGGAGTACATTTTCACTTGTACTATGATTCTGTCTGAAGCCGGTCTGTGAACTATTAATTAAGTTGTAATATTCTAGGAACCAGTTAAGTCTAGATGCCACCATTCTTTCCATCACTTTTGCAATAACACTGGTCAAAGATATTGGTCTGAAACTATTAACATTGTTTGAAGATTTGTTTTTCTTTAAAATCGGGATGATAATGGCTTTTTTCCAGTTGGAAGGTACAGTCATTCTCCAACACGTGTTATACAGTTTAAGTAGGATTTCTTTTCCTTTCCTGCCAAGGTGTTTAATAAACTCTGGGTGGATCTTGTCAGGTCCAGGAGATTTTTTGTTCTGTAATTGTTCTATTGCTAAATCCAGTTCTGTTTTGTTAAAATCGTGAATAAAAATATCATTTCGTATAGCTTTTGGCTTATTAGTTTCTCTGATAGTTTTTTGGATAGCCTTATCTTGTTTTTATACGCTTGGGGTATTCTTTGTGACTGAGCATAAAACTTGTTAAGGGATTCTGCTATTTCCCTATCTGTAGTTAAGCTTTTGTTATTATGTTTTAGTGGTTCAGTTGTATTTTTTGATAATTTTGTTTTATTAAGGAATTTGTATATTTTATTTCCATCTTTCCTATAGTCCATATGTTCTACAAAATTTGTGAAACTGGCCCTCTTTGCTATAATTAATTCTTTCTTAAAAATGGCTGCTTTTCTTCTCCAGTTTTGTACATCTTCTGGACACTTGGTTCTTTCGGCTTTGAGTCTTGCTATATTTCTTTCGTGTTTTAACTTAGATAAAGATTGAGACCAAAAGTAGCTATATTTCTTTAACTTTCCTTTGGGGATATGTGTTTTGGCTGCTGTCAATAATATTTCACAAATTTTTTTATTCATTTCATCTGTTGACTTGAACTCTGATTCTAACAGTATATTACACTTCCCTTCTATCTCAATTTGGAAACTGGACCAATCTGCTTTTTTAAAATTCCAAGAAGTTTTAATTTTTGGTTTGTTACTTTTATTTATTAGACCTCTTATGGAGTTTATGGTAATTCTGGGGCCTGAACCTGGGTCTTTTAGCTTTCATATTTCTTTTAATTCCTGTAAGAATACCACTTGCTATTTGACGAGCCTTTGGAAGTATATGTGTAGTATACTGATCCATTTCAAAGTATATTTCCTGTTCTTCTGATATATTTGCTTCTTGTACTGTGAAGACATCTATATCTTGGTCTTTTAATATTTTCATTAGCTCTTGTTTTTTAGGCTGGGACATGCCTCCTGCATTCCATTGTAGAATTCTTAAAGTAATGAATTTAATGAATTTAATGTTATTAAAGAAAAATCTCAAATTAAGCAAACCCAAAGTTGCACAAATAGTAAATGAGTGTTCATCATTATCTACTGATGAGCAATTGTTCCAAAAAGAAAACGCAAGACGAACAAATATGCTTGACTATGTTTCTATTTAACATTTGTTCAAGACAGTTTAATGATGGTCATGCAAATTATGCTTATACTTTTGATATTCTGTCAGGATTTAAATATTGTTTCAGACATACACGTAAATACATGAATACTCGTATATTAATAAACAAATAAACAGAATAACAAAATACATTAAATTTGACACAACACATACCTGAACAATTATTTAACGAATGTAGCAAACAGGTATGTAGTAACCTCAATGCTCCATTACAGTTAGTTGGACCAAACTGGTAGATGATGACAACAGTCTATCTTTCTGTTTAGTTTGTAACTGATCTTCTAAGGATAAACATGAAAGGTTTATCTTTTTTGTTCCTCTATATGGTTCATTTCCACTTTACTCTACCGCAGGTTTAAGTTTACTGGTCTGTTGCTTTAAATAGCTCACAGACATAAGACAAGCACACTGATAACAAGATCTGGGTTTCTATGGATGAAACAATCGACGCTGAAGGGAGATCTATGGTGAATGTTATTGAGAAGTCTTTTTCCCATTACAAGTCAATGTTGTATGTAAATAGAAAATCTTTCCTTTTTGAAAACTTTAAAATGCATGTAATTTGCTAATGCAATTCGTTTTTCTGATTGCTCTTCGAATGTGACATTTCTTTCTTTCTGTGCAGAGCTGAGATTTGACTCTGAATTGAGCAACTAAACAAATTTAAATACAATAAAATAATATTATTTACTATTGAGTGTGCTGGATTTTAAAGTAAATTTTTAATATAATGTTAATTCAAACAGCACAAAATTTTGAAGATTTCGAAAATATACACAAAAATAATTAGGTCATATTTATCATCATATTTTCTAATTTTTTCTGTCATAAATGCTTGCATATTTTTGACATTTTTAGGTCATAAACATCCAGGTCATGATTATAACATATGTAAGTGTACATAAAATATCTGGGCATTATAAATAGGAAAAGCTGCTCGCCTTTTAATTTACATCCTCAACTCTGCAAAATTCATCCTCTCTTTTTCTCGCATTAAAGACAAATCGATGAAATTCAACCATTTTTTCTTCGCTCTCATCTGTATTTTTTGTGATATTTTTGTCTGAATTTACATATAAAGCCAATACCTCTTGATACATCTTGAACACCATGATGTTGATCCAGCAAAGTTGGTAATCCGTCTGTTAGTGGATATTTCTTTCGCTTGATGAATGATCATTTTCACAGAGACTGAAATCCCTGCATGTCTTTTCTCTAAAATACAACTATTAAGTTTTGCTTCAAACTTTGGCCATTTAATAGTTCCAATTCTCAGGTTATGTTTACTGTGAGTGCTTTCTTTAAAACATCTTCCTAATCCCACCAAGTTCTTATCATTTTTTCAGCTAGAGATAGCCCAAAATGCCTTTCTGCAGCCCTGTTTAAATGCCTTTTAGCATACACAGTCACTTACAGCTTAAATGTAATAGTGCAGCAATAGCATTTTTCAGCCATAGTTTGCAAATAAAAGCATAATATAGGTAAGACACAAGCAAATTTCCACACTAGGCACAATAACTGAAGCTTAAACGAACAATATAAGAACAGTTAATGGCGGCACACGTGCATCTGCTGAACTCTATACAACTGGAATACTCAAATTCACAAGGAAGCTAACAATAAATTGCTTCAAGATGAAACAAGAAATTTTGAAAAAATAGAGCTTATAGGCACCTACCTTAACTTGCTGCCAGCATATAAGATGCATCCTATTTTTCGGCCTATTTTCGAAGGGAAGAAAGTGTGTCTTATATGCCTGCAAATATGGTATTTTGTGTTCTAGTGCAACTATTGTTTTAATTTTGATGTAAAGAACAATTTTTATTTAGCACAAATTAATACAGTTATCCACAACAAATACTGTAAATTTTGACTACAGAATAATGAACTAATATTGTTTGGTTGCAAACTTCCAGCACATGCCTTCCCCCCAAAGAAAGTCTGCTGATGCCCATGCAAAGAAAGAAGTGAAGTGAACAAGCCTGCTCTGTCATCCTTTATGACTGTCAAGGAACAAATAGGATAATACTGTTTTAAGATGCCCTCTATTATGTGCAGGACAGACAATAAGTAATGCCATAGATCTTGTGTTTGCCACTATTGGAACACCTGGAGATGTACTCTTGTGAACCCAGCTTGAAACCAATGCATAGATGGAATAAGTCTTGCTCTCAGATTGCACTCCTATCACAAAGAGGCACCACAGGGTAGTTTACATGTGGTGCATTGAATGAACCACCCAGATTTTAGTTATAAACTGTTAAAGTACAATGATTTTCACAGATATATGGTAAAACTTCATAATGGGTAATGTTGTCATGTACAGGCTTAGGTCTCACTAAAACATGCCAACTTGACATGAAGAAATACACTGCTTCTCCGTAGTGGACTAAAGGTTGGCAACTATGAATCAGAAAGGAACACAGTAATGGAACAGAAGCAATCAAAAACTGAAACAATGGAATAGAAGTGTGAACTAAATAGTGGAGTAGTTTTAGCATAGACAGAGGAACGGAAGAGACACTGAAACATAATTATGGAGAGAATGTAAATAAAGGAGGCATAACACTTGCAGAAAGTGTTATGAAGTCAAGATTTCCTTTCCCTTCATTCCCATTAGTTGTTAATTATTAATGGAAATCCACACTTCAAATAATGTTGTAATCACCAGTAATTTACAACAATTATTTCCAGTAAAACCCAATGCTTAAAGCATTTCATTTGTCACTCACTTGCCACATTTAACTCCTAAAACTTTGTATTTGTTTCATAAATCTACATCATGAAATATATCCAAGAGGAATCAAGTTATTGGCAACAGTAGTGCATGTGATGACACAGTGTGCAGAATTGATTCTGTCCGTCTGCTCTATAGACAAGACATGCACAACTTCATTCTTTTGGTAGCTCACCTACTAAGCTTAGTTATTTTATTACCTACTGCACAATTGTATGAGCTTATGATTTCATAATTATTTCAGGTTATACAGTTTATGCCTCTATAATGTAACTTTGTATTCCTTTTAAAAACATATATTTATGAAATATATTCCCATTTAAGGTTATCTATCTGTGCACAACTACATGAGCTTATAATTCCATAGTTATTTCAGGTTATGTCAGTCCTAAATTAATTTGTTTTGTCATATTGTGACGTGGCACAATGTACAAGTTGCCCAAATTTGCCATTTTGAGCAAGAATAACGTTACCTGCCTTCTTGGTATCTGTCTCCTATACTGGGTGTCCCAAAAAAACACAGACAATGCTTAGTATGTTGTGCAGGATGGCAAACTGACCGGTTTTCCAATAGGAACCCTGTCCGGAAATGCACGGTTTGGGTACTAGAGAGGGTCAAAGTTGGAAAATTAATGGTTGTGACAATTTGTTAACATTCTTTTTGGTATCTTAATATGGAAGGTATGCAACTCTTTAGTCATCTGTGTACTGGGCTGTATGACCTGAGCATAATAACATTCCTGCATAGTCCTTGGTGCACATCCTACTGCATTACTTGTGTAGTTTCCAGTAGTAACGTTTTTTAACAGCAGTGTGACATGTACCAGTACACAGCTGCTGAAATGGCCAACATGAGCTCCACCACACTCTGATATAAATGTGCAGAATCACCTAAACGTGGCATATTCAAATCAGTGGATTGGTAGAGGTGGACCAGTTCCATGGCCAGCACGGCCACCAGATCTGACACCTCTCGACTATTTTCTATGGAGTTCTATGAAGAGTATGGTGTATGACCCTCCTGTAACGTCCTCAGAGAACCATATAGCTCAAGTTCATGGAGTGATTGAAAATCTTCAAAGAAAATTGCACACATTGGATCATGTCCATGAAGCTCACCAACACCAATATAGGCTCTGCAAGACATAGGAGGTACATAGTTTGAAGCCTATTTGAGGCGTTGAGCACAACAGTGGCCCAACCACTAAATGTACATAATGGAGTGTAAAAACTATGTGATTTGAAAGTTCTATATTCACTTTAATAACTAAGCAAGAGTCGTGATATTTGTAAATTTTAATCAATATAGCACCGACATTGTGATACATAGTTACAATCATGCAGGAAGGTTGAGCCACTGTTTCTATCCAGGAAGCCGGATTCATTTCCATGCAATAACACACTTCTCATGCCATCGGTCGGTGGTTGTAGAAATGTGGTATAGGCCACTACTGCTCTCCTAGATTTTGATATGGGGAACATGTCTGTGCTAATAACTCAGTTTCTGAATTTTTGTGGGTTGGGCCACTGTTGCACTCAACGCCTCATTTGTAATGTAGGCAGCTTGATGTTGGGTTTATTGATGAAATGTGAATGTACATGCATCTCACACTTCAATGTGCTACAGTGTTCAAACCATGATTTCCGGAGAGGGTTTTCTATTTGAAAACCAATCAGTTTGCCATCTCGCACAACATATTAAGCATTGTTGGTATTTTTTTGGGACATCTGTATACACATATTGCTGGAAGTTTCCTCCATTCTCATCTTATACGCATTGCTAACTATACAATTCCAATGTCATGCAACTTATAAGCTACTACTATCACTGGCTACTTTCGTTTTTCATGCATTGGCACCCTGCATTACATGGTCGCTAAGCCCCTATTCAGCAACATTACCTCTTAATGCAATATTTAACATTAATGAAAGCAAACTTCTGTGTTTGAATAATTTGCTGAAAATTGTGATTGACAAACATGAAAATTTGAATGGCTCTGTTCTTTCTGTTGCAGAAGTATTCAAAGCAGTGCAGTAGTTTTGATGAAGAAGATATAAAAGCTACTACTGAATATGCTCATAGTGAGCTGTGAGGAGAACAAACCTGTGTAAATGATCTCAACAAAGTGTGATATGGTAAAAACCAGCTCTTCAACAGCAGGTTCCAAAGAACAGATGTGTGACAAGACTTCATAACATGCAATAAAAGCTTTATAAACAAAACATGTTATTTTAAATACTATGGTAAAGCAGTTATGGCTTTTAAATTTTATTAAACAAAAAATATTCTGTGTTAAAAATAAAGATATATAGCACAATTTAATGGGGAACATGTCAAAAATGCAATCTAAAACCGTTACTCTCATTTGCGTGAAGAACTGTATTAGTCTGAGTAACTGCCAAAATGGGCCAGTATTAATGTAACAGTGTCTTAGAAAATTGCTGGAACAATACATCAAGAATTGTGATGCAAATATACAAAATACCCATAACTAGAAACCAGAATTTCTAAAGCCTGCTATATTAAAAAACTAATTATTTGTTACAAGTGATCTGTAGCAAATATATGGGCACAAGATAAAAAAGATGCTTTATTTCTGTTACACTATTATCTTTCTTCTTTTGTACAAACTCAAATTAAAGACAGACCCAACTAAAGAACTTACTGTAACTGAAAGCTTTCTGCATATGATTTCAGAGAAGAAAATAAAATACTTGGTTACTATTTCCTTACAGAACATCCAGATGTATTCCTTCATTCAAACCACTGAGTGCTGATGAGATGTTTGTAATGTCTCCGTTTTAATTATACAAAATGCACCTAGTGGTTCAGAAATGTAAAAATTTGTAATTATTTCTGTGTGTTCACAAGCTAACAGGACGTAAATAAAATACAGTACTAAGTTCAAAAATATACCTTCAGTTATTTCTTAATGGAAACTGAAATGGGTTAATTTCTACCTAAGACATTGTCTTGCTGCTGTTATATTGATGCACAGTTACTGTGCATTCTCAGACCAACCGGACCGCCCTGTGGCGGCACCCCAGGCAAGGATCTGTGGGCTCTCCACCAGAGTTACACGTAAAGGAGCAGCAAGTCACAGGTACAGAACACTAACTACTATATTAACTCTGTTAATACTGTATTAACCATGAATGATAGAGAACTGCAAGAACGATGTGCTTTCAGCGAGGTAGTCAATAAATTTCTTGGAAATATTAAAGATCTGAGATATGAATTATGAAGAAATTATGAGATATATGCTGCAAAGGCTACAAGCTCTTGGGTGTAATATGCGTTCAAATCTTCGCTTCTTGTACTCTCATCTAGACTACTTACCTGATAATCTGGGATCCCTCAGTGAAGAACAAGATGAAAGACCAAGGTGAGAGTAGGTTAGTTTTTGTTAGCAATTCATGCAACATTAGTGTAATGTTAGCTAAACAAGTAAGAAATTACATGAATGAAATATGGGTTAGTGTATCAGTGCTTTGCATGCTGGTTAGAGGTGTAAGTTATATGGACTTGTGATTGGTGATATGAAGATGCAAGTTGGAGCTTGGAATGCTTGGAAGATGAGTTGTGAATGTTAGCTGATGGGAATGTAGTTCAGTGAGGGACTAGGCTGTGTAGGTGGTCAAGGTCTTCTTGCCAAATCACATCAGTGGTACGTCTATGAAAGAGATATAGGGGGCATTTGTGTTTGTCTAACAATGGGTCGTAGTTTCCCAGGTTTGCTGTGATAGGGTTGAGTGGTTGTCAGCATTTTTGTTTAGGTCAACGGTTAGTTTGTGAATGAATTCATCAATGGTGTATATGCAAAGTTTGCTATGCAGTGGGGCTGTGCGGGTTGTTTTGGAAAATTTGCAGATACGGCGTAGGACTTTGTTTTGGAATCTTTGCAATGTGCTCATATGTGATGCCTGGGGCTGCATAGCGCCATACTGGTGCAGCATAGGTGAACAGTCGGAGTAGTGTTTTGTCAAGGAGTGTGGCTGTTTCTATTGGTAGGAGACTGGAGTAGTTGAGATGGGGATACAATTCACTTAGATGTGCATGCGCCTTGCCACTTATCAGCCTAATGTGTTTGCACCAGATGAGAGAAACATCCATTGGGACACCGAAGTATTTTACAGTAGGTAGCCATGTTATATTGTTTCCGAAGAGTTGAAGGGGAGGGAGATTGTCTTCTGTGTTTAATGCTGTTATCTACAAACTACTGGGATCTCTCAATTAAGGAAGCCATAGCCATCAAGAATGAACCCAACAATATCAACAGAGACAACGGCTTACAGTTAAATAACATCTGGAGTACAGTACTCAAAAAACATTTAGAGAACTATACCAGATGGCCAAACACCAGCACACCAGCACTGGTTTTGTTGCCAGCATACCTCTCACAACGGGATAATCACATAGCTTCTGCTCAGCAGAGGCACACTCCGCATGCTAGACACAGGCCAATCTCGCGGCGGCCTCTGGCCCGCCCCTTCCACCAGATTGACTATAAGAATAAACTGAACTGTAGTCTCCACATCATTCCCTGACGAGAGCAACATTAGCTCTTGAAACCTCGGAATCACTTTCAGAATTCAGCCCGAGAAGAGTTATTTTCAATACAGGATAGCATTTCTTAACTTGCACAACGTCTGAGAGACATCAGGTCACCAGCTGAGGGTTAAGTTTAACCAACTGAAATCTCCATACTTATTTCACCTCCACCATAAACACAGAGTATATGATATATCTTTATTACAGAACATTTTCTTTTCTGCAAATACAATACTGCCATTTAAGCTGCTATCACATTAAATCACTACTAATAAAAATCATAAAATATAAATAGTAACACATTTGTCATTGTTTGAAAAGTTTTGTGTATATCTTATACAGTTTATCTTTTCCCATTTATATAGGAGCAACGTTCTTACAAAAAATAACAAAATGAACATGCTCATACAAATAAGAATACAAAAATTACTGCCATGGATCAAGAAAAGACACATTTGCAACAAAGTTTCATGTTACTTTTCAACAATGCTTATAAAATTGCCATCATGACATTAATACTGATCAAGCCATGGTTATGGTTTAAACCCTGAGGCACCATATTTTGGACGGAGACTAGGATATTAATGCTGATTTAAACCACAACACAGTTAAACTGAATCAGGGATTGCAGAAACATTGCAAATCACAACTTTTGGCAAAATAAATGTTATTTTTATCAACTACTGATAAAGAGCACATTATTCAGCTTAGCTGTCATCACATTTAACTATGTAAGATCCTGAAAGCATGCAGAAACAAGTAATTTCATAGAATGAGATGACGCCCACAGGCTTAAAAAACTTCTGTTCAATTTGAACCAGTACTATTCCTACATGTTCCCATGGTAAACACTTTCAAAAAGTTGTCCTTAATACACTATTTCTTTTTATGTTAATAAGCTATACAATCCCTGCTAGCTTGAATTGTGATTTTATACATGAAGTAATCATAAAACAGATAAGGTTGTCTCATAAGTTCATTTGTTTCTCCTTACATTTCAATCATATTGTAGAGCAAGATGATTAATGACTTCATTGTCAGAAATCCAGCATTAGCTAACAACAACAACAACATTTCAATCACTAAGAACACACCTCACCCGCAGCAAAGCTACGACAGAGCAGTTGCCATACTTTCTGTTTACACACACTGACATTCAATAGCAGCTTGATTTTGTTTAAAGAAAAAGCAATACAGTGGGCCCACATGTGTAAAATTTTACAAACAACAAAGATATGTATGAAGAAAACATTTGTTTTCAACTTGGTCCTGCCCTAAAGAAATCAGTTAATTTGGCTTGTTTCACTTTCCTTGCATTAAGTGTATAAACCTCATTTTGTTACTGGTGACTGTACTTAGCATGGTATAAGCAATTCTTAACTCTGAAACAATTTTGGTTTTGGTATTGTGTGGATTAAGTGAATTTTACTTTCCTATCTGGTGTATAACATTTCCTTTTTCTGTTCTCTATGGCTGATTAAAAGCCATTTAGAACTGAAAGGTAAAACCAGTGTTAATCTGTAAACACCAGATACCGAATATTTTGATCTTTACTTCTTGTTTGTTGCTATGACTTTGTTGCACTGGAAGCCGCTGGCTCTATCGGCAAATGTCTGTCTTTTGTTTCTGCAACCTAAAGCCGCCCACTCAGCTTGTCTTTGTTAACAGAGATAAGGAAAATACACCTCGAGTTTCTTTTAAGATAGCGTATGTCTTATGCTCATAATTATGTAAAACTCAGTTGTGTTTCACTGAAATTAAATATGTATAACAGCAAATTATGTATAAATAAGGTTCTATTAACACTTTTCTAAATTATACTTTGCCAGGACTTACAAAAATTTACGTATAAATATGAATTACTTAGAACCGAGTTATGCATAAAGCAGGTTCAACTGTGTGTATGTATATACAGGGTGTCCCAGAAAAACACTGGCAACACTTAGTGTGTTGTGTGGGATGCCAAACTGACCAGTTTTCAAATAGGAAGCTCAATATGCTAACAACGTGCTGCTGTTCTGCACCGACAAACACATTCTCGGAGCCTTCAACCCCATACAGCAACACCTCCGCTTTGTCCAAGAGTGGGGCCGGTGCTGGCAAACGTCCATTAACCCAGTCAAGAGTCACACCATCGTAATATCGAAGCACCACATCCCTGCAGATTGCCCCACATTCCAATATAGAGGTCAAAGGATCAAGTGGAAGAACTCCATCACATACTTAGGAGTTAATCCAGACTTTTTGTGAGCACATCAGTGACCTCTCCACATGGACGCAGGGGGTAACTGCCTCACTGTATCCCATGCTGAGGTCTCGGATGACAGTTTACCTTAAGCTACATCTTTACTGAGCCCTCATTATCCTCCTGCAAGATCTGGGTCATGGCCACAGACAGCTGGATCTTATGGCTGCAACGGATGCAGAACAGAGGACTATGGTCCATCTTTCCCATCCTCTTCCCTTTCCCCATGAGATTATTTCACAAAGCCTCGTCATTTCCATATGTGAAGGATGAAATTAAGTGCCAGGCTGCAAAATTCGGCACCAGTTTACCACCATATCAAAGTGCTCTGATTAGGTCTCTTGGGGATCATGATCCAAGAATATTGGCTTAGGCGATATTGGCTTCCCCGCATGGCTTGAGGGCATACCCCATAACACAGGAGCAAATCCACCAGCAGCTAAAGCTGAGCTTCTCATTTAATCCCACTAAAGAGCTGTTCAACTCTCAAAATTATCCCCAACCACCTTTAAAATTCAATATTTAAAAAATATCCACATACACTTGGATGCAGAGAATTGCTGCATCCTGAGAGATAGTTGTCGAGGAGCAATAAGCTTCGTTCTTAACCCCAAACCTACCTAAAATAAAACAAGTCATCCTACACAACCTTTCCAATATAATCCATCTGTGGTTAAGCTCTATTGAGGGTGGATATAAAGCAAGAACATTCAGGCTGAACCTCAGCCTGACAACAGCATGGACGACAAATGGGAAGTGATGCCATCTATCATAAAATACTGTAACTCCTAGCACAGTAGCAATGCTTGCCATACCCATTACTTAGGCACAACCCCAAGAATATGTATGTCATACCAGTGATGTAGCCTATCAGACTCAGGTATTTATTGTAAAATTAACTTAAAGAGAATTCCCCTTCAGAGTTTTCATGTTTTACCATTGTCTGAAAGAAATATTTGACAATATTGAGAGCATGACTAAAAGACAATCTGCTTTTCCATCAGAACTTACATCTGTAAAGCAAATTAAATGCAAATTACTCTCTACTCACGACTATAAAAACAATAATGTTAGTGCAATTATTAGCATGAGATGTGTAATAACACATTATGTCAAGAGCAAGCATCAGTTTTCTGCAGCTGACATTGGCTCAAGCTTTGTTTTGAAACATACTGTTATTGCAGAGTGGTGCCAATTCAAATCATAAATGTTTAGGAAAGCTTCATTTTTAATGACATTAAAACGATTATGTAATAGATCTCTCACATCCACTGACACTATGCTTCTGCATCATACCCAGTTACGAGGTTAAAGAGTGAAGCAAGCTGAAGTAATAAAAACTTAAGTTTACAGTTTTTGATATGTTAAAAAACTTAATTTTGTTTCCTTAGAAGAAGAAATTAAAAACTAGTATTACCATTACTAATGAATTCATCAATAAATTAACCCGAGAAAGAAGAAAAGAGAGAAAAAGCATATCTATTAGCCTTCTATCTAAGAACCCACACAAATTACTGCTAATGCAGCAAACTAGCAATGATAAAGTATTTTGCATCTATTGAAAAATTGTGTTCTTTTAACATGCTCTTCTGCAATCCCAGATTCAACTAATTTGGTTAATAATGACTAGAGAACATTTGGATGCAGGATTCATTGTTTACTGAAGTGGAGTAATAAATATGATTATTATAATACATGTCAAGTATCACATATCTTAACATTATGGGTAATATATAATACAATAATTATCACTAAAATTTTTCAACTTAATTAGTAAAGATCAACTTATGTAACTAAATGTAACTTGGAATAAGAATGAATGGTGTGTATTAGCTGTTCTACAGTTAAAATCTCAAATATGATACATTCAAATTTATACATGTATACATTGTGTTTGTATATCAGCTGGACCACCCTGCGGCTGCACCGGACTGGTACGCCCTCTGCCAGGGTTACATGTGTCATGAGTGAACATTACTGTACTAACTTACTTGCATCACAACAGATGTTGAAACTGATAACCTTTAACGCAAATACATTCCCTATCTCCAAAAACAATTTGTACATAACAGTCGATTCATGCGTTTATGTAAAACCTATTTTAAATACATTTTTTCTGTAACTAATAAGAAATGAAAGATTGTGTGGCTGGTTTCAGCAGGATTCAGCTATAGCACACACTGCGACGTCTATGTATGAATTGGGATGTGTGTATGGTGAGAGAATAATTGGTCGAGCATTGTGGCCATCTTGTTCCCTTGACCTATCACCATGCGGTTTTTATCTATGGGGAACATTAAAGAATAAAGTGTGCACATCAAATTCACACAAGTTACAAGAACTGAAGAATATCAGAAGAAAAATGCAGGAAATCAGACAACATTAACTTTAGTGAGCAAACCAGAATTGTTTTCAGACATATAGGGAATGTGTTCATGTTGAAGATAATCAATTTCAACATTTGTTGTGATGCAGCTAAGTTAGTACAGTACTGCATACTTGTGACTTGCGGGTCCTTTATGCGTAACTCTGGCAGAGGGTGTGCAAGTAATCGCCTTGTCCATTGCTGCTAAAGGGCGGTCCAACAGATCTACAAATCTACACTGTATAATGCCCATTTGGGGCTTAAAAACATAATCATTTTTAAAAACCAAGTCATCCCCTGTTTTAGCCGATATTTCATACACAAAAATGCACATTCTTGTTATATGCAATGATTGGCTACTAATGAATATTTCCATCCTTATTGAATTTTTTTTCAACTTAAACATTTGTTTCTCAGCCATCCCAGAGCAAAATGAGTAAAATATTATTTAATTCATCCTGCTTGATTTTGTCACCAGGAAATTCTTTCTTTATCATTTCTGATGGTGAAACATATTTAGTTTCAAAAACTGACTCTTTTTTTCTTTTTTTTTTTTTTTTGAGTACTTTTTAATAATGAAAAAATGATAAATATTACAAACTAATGCATGATTAAAAAGGCATCACATATTGTCGTTGATTTACCTGCTTGAAGACCTACAAAGACATTTCACAAATAAATAAAGTGAAGTAAATATTTTAATATCAGTCACATCTGCTTATTTAAGATTCCGACTAAAATTAGAAATAGTAAGTCTACATATGCAGATAATATTTTAAGCATCATACTGTAATGCATAATTTTAAGTAGGTAAAAACAGCATTAACAAAGAGCACAAGTCCTGTGCAAAACCAAGCAGAACCTAACATTTTAAACAGTATGTTTAAGAGATTTAAGGTGACATTTTTAATTACTGTACACTTAGAACAGCATAATACTTTCCATTTATACTTAAAAGAATAATTTTATAATTTAAAAAAAAATCATAAAATTTCTTATCACAAGATAATTTTCATGTCCAATAGTGACATGTCTTTGATTTTTTTTTTTAGTTTCCTTAAATTAAAATTCCATAAGTATATTGATTTTCTTACATATCTTAAATGATACACAGTCAAGTTCCTATAGATGAGACATATTTTTAAAGTAAGTACCAGTATTTTTTTAAAAAACACAGAACATTATTTTCCACGTACTTTATTATCTTTCATAATCTTACACCTTTCACTACTTCTACAGTTACCATCCTTGTTTAGCCACTTATAACGGGAAACAAGTTTTTGTAAGCCATTGTCAAAGAATTATGCCACCTGTGATAAAAGCTATGTCTGCACTTTTTTTAACATCACCAGGGTTGAAATATTTTCCACCAAAGAATTTGTTCAAATGAAGAAATAGATGAAAATACCTTAATGCCAAATTGGACTGTAGAGAGGATGGTAAAATTGTTTTCCCAACTAAATGATGCAATAAACTGGTCGGGAGGGCTTGGGGCACTGACCACATCCCACCCTCCATTACTGCACCCCACTCATGCCTGTAATGAGCAGAGGTGGGGGGCACAGTGGCTGGGCGGCAAGCCTTGGCCCTTCAGGGGCTGTTGCACTTTTCTTATTTTTTAGTTTTTTTTAAAATGATGTGATAAGATCTTGAGCTTAGGTTGTATGTGGCCGGGCATTGTTACTCATTGTTTCCCTCACACACTGGGGATGAATGTTTAATAACATAACATTTCTCGTATTCAAAAAACAAATCACTGATCTGACTTCACAATCAGCTTGTCATTCAACTGTTTCAAACATTTTGAAATGCTCAAACAATAGGAAAACAACAAAGTGACAGTCACTCACAGCTACATCTGACTTTCTAATGAATGGAGTAGATCATGCATACTCAAAATCTCAACTGCAGAGCTGCAGCAGCAAAACATTTAAATGGTACTTACTTTAAAATCATGCCTCATACTAACAATAGCAAAAGCACATTGTGTACTGAGCATTTAACCTCATAAAAACCAAGCTTTACTGCTTCATATGAAACTCACAAAGCTCTTACATAAATTTTGTATGCTTATCCAATTTTTAAAAACATACATAAGTTTACTTTCTTCTATCTGCTGCAAAGTCTTAATTAGAAAATTTTTTGTTGATGTCAAAGAACTTGGAGTTAGGCAACTTCAAACAGAATATAAGAGATAAATACAATACCAGATGAAAGATAACTGCTTCGCATTAACCAGGGATTCCACATGAGTGTAACAAATATTGTCAACAGTTGTTTTGCCAAAAAAAAACAATGTGTCAAATCTAACTTCTTGACCAATGGATATAAATGGCATGTCCTCACATTGATGATTAGACGACGGGTACTTTTGAATGGAGGGGAGGTTAGGGGAGGTATCGCCTGGCATTAGTAAAAGAGAGGGGAAGTGCAGGCGAAAAATGCATGTGCCAGGTATAAGCACTGGTGGATGGGATGGCAGCTTTAGCTGTCATTTCTGACAAGAAGATTGTTAGTTTTATTTCATCCTTATAATGTACAAAAGAGCGCAATTATTTTATGAAAATAAAGAGCAAGATATTTATTTATTTGTATATTAAAAATATTTACTATTGTTTTACCTCATAATGGATAATAGTAATGTGTATCCCTTTATGTCAGCATCATTTTAACCCTAAAATATGGTCTCAATTGTTTCATTTTTCTACTTCCTTAACCATGGAAAACTCAATCATTATTACTTGACCAAATACATAATTTCAGTAACCTACATACCAGTCAGGCATAACATTTCGATTTACATGATTGCAAAGAAAGGCACAGCAATAAAACAAGAGAATAACTTTACTCATATTCTTCAATAAAATAATCACTGCAAAATTTTCACATTTGTACCTACAGGAAATAGAAAAAACTGGCAAAGATAAAAAGTGGATTGCGTTACTTTTAAACCCAGATATAATCTCACAGAGACAGCAGTTGCAGCCTTCACACTACTGACAGATCATGAATGCATAGGAAGTCAACTCTATAGCTGCACCAATGTGTCCTGTGCAGAAAAAGCTACAGTGCAAAAGTATTGGTGAGCACGAATGCTAAGGGCTTTATTGCCAGATGCAAGGTACTAATCAACATTTTGATTCATTGGATTTGCCAGAGAAAGTGACCACTTCAGCAGTAAGGTAAATGCACTGGGCACATGTTTTGTTTACAACTGAGAGTGGTGCTGGCTTCGAAGCACATGCTGGTCACATACAATACATGCCACTAGCACTGCGATTCAACTCAGCATTGCCATTTACATTGCCGAAAGATTAGCATTTCTTACAAAATGATTAAACCCACTGAAACGCAACTTGTTTCACTTGCATCTATTAGTCAGGTTATTCTCCATGAAGCAGTACCTTCCACCCTGTATACCTATGATAAATTCTACAGTGTGTGTTTGAAAAGTAGTGCATAGGGATTTAACATTACCATAAGAAATGCGACATAATACCGTAGACTGCTATACATACCAGAATTGCCCCACTTGTGCTGACATCCTGGGATACAGCACAATTGCAAACTCACAAGATAAAGTAGAGTCTAGAAAATCCATTTACAAAAATAATCTGTATTTAAATTTATGAATGCCAAAGAGGTAGAACTGGAACTTAAAAATTCAATGCCACAACTGGGATTTGAACCACAGACCTTCCGCTTGCCGGGCGGACGCTCTAACCACTGAGCTATTGTGACAAACTGCCAGAATGGCACTAAATTCTCAAGCCAGTTCTACCTCTTAAACTTTGCCCACACACGGCTTGTGTGTTTAAAAACACCAACAGTAAGTTTGTTGGCATAAATAAATAATAATTACCTTATGAATGTCAGTTTTAAAATCTTAATTTCTTTCGGTGCTCCCTATTTGCTATAAGGGAGTACCAGCATGGGCAGCCAAGGTCTTTAAAACAAGCACTTCTGAACAGGAGATGTGTGGAGCAAATTCTGCCAGGTTGATACTTCCTGAGATATTTTCCAGGCTTTCTCAGTCCTTATAACTGGCAAATGCCAGTGAGGTACCCTAAACATAGGCCTAGAATGTTTCCTTCCTCAATTATTTCTTTTCATTTATCATTAAGTGTCCAAAATCTGTGTAGTGTAAGAAGTGTGCTGCAGAGAATTTGTCCTTTATGGTTTTGTCACTTAATGTGTGCACCTTCATAACAGTAACAATGTTTTTCACATTCCTTCCATTTGCAATAATTTTGATTACTGGACTATAGTTCCTCTGAGCTTAAAGTGGGTACGTACATAAACACTGCGATTGTATCACTGCACCAACAAGCACGTGTTGACATTCTCTGCACACAGCTGTTTATGTCTGATTGTTATCGCAACTGTCATTCTTTCACTGTAGCAGTGCAAGGTTAGAATTGTACTCAGCTCATATTTATTAAGAAAAATACACTAATTAAAGAAATTGATTAAGAAAAGTTATGAAATATAATTTTGTGAGTAAAAACTTATGTTAACCTGAGTCGTCAGATTGAGGCGTGGCACCGACAGATCTCAGGTAACGTCTCTACACCAACATAACTTCCCGATCAAATATTGCATTAATTTTCTTTCTTTTTATAAACTGAAACCCAATGTTTTTGAGGGAAGTGTGGAATGTGGTTTTCCTAAAATCTGGAAGATCTGGGTCACTGTTCATTATCTATTATAGGAGGTTTGTTGCTTAAAAAGGAACTATCCATTTTAAAGTGAAGAACACTTTTAACAGTCATCCACTAGGCCTAAAACACTAAATAGCCCTTCCCTTTTCTTTTTAGGGACTTTTACAGTTCCTATTTGTTTCATTTCTGTTCTCACATTTGAAACAGTGTACATAGAAATACTAATTGCTTCAGATGACAATTTGGTTGTCTTTCACAGCCAGATTGCCATAACTTTGAAAGAAAAAGTTAAACACATTTAATACAATAGTCTTTTCACCACTTCTTAGAGGCTTTCCACTTTCATGTTTCCATATTCTGAGGAACTTAAGATTCCGCCACACGGATTGCACATGCATTACTGGTAATACAAGAGTCAGAGCATCGCTTCACCGCAGTAACAACACAGAGAATTACCAAATACCACGTAATAATAAATGGAAGTAAAATATTTATGTGCATGTTTAAATGTTTTGTAAGTTGAATTACGATATTTATTCACCCCGTTCATTACTTGAAAGTATCAAATAAATGATAATATACGTAATGTAGTAAGGAACTATTTTCAATCACGCTTCACCATTTCACTCACACTGAAAGTTGTGCTGCAGTGTAATGTTGACATCCGTACACACTTTAAGGCTGGATAGGGTATAGATATACTATAAAGGGCATTTGAAAATGTTTTACAATTGTGTTATTTAAAAAATACTGCTCAATTTATGGGCATGTCCTCTTGCACAATGAACTGATAGTAGTACACCATGCAGACACTAGAGGTAGTTGTAAAGAGAGTAGAGTGAAAGAACAGGGCTTGTTTATTGTAAAGTACACAAAGCTATGGACAAAGATGGACTGCATGGTTTTTGTGAAAGAAGGGGTCAAAACACCAAATATTCATAAACGTTTTACTATGGTATGTAGTCAAGAAGTTGCTGTGCAAACGACTGTTTACAGCTGGATCGTAGAGTTTGACAATGGAAGGGAATGAACGTGAGTACTGGTTGTCCATCAACACCACGATTTCCAAGGAACATTGATATTGTCTGAATTGATTATGCATGATAGGTGCATAAGCTTTGATGAACTGGATAACCCTGCACGCTATTATTCATGACGATTTGGGTAATGTAAATGTGTCTACACATTTGGTTCCATGGGACACAGGTCCAGAAAGAGAGCAAGGTTGAAGTATGTTGTTGACTATTGGAAATGTATGAAGATCAAGACCGTTTGGAGAAACTGGTGACAAATCATGGTGTCACTGAGAAGAAAATTGTGGTTCAATAAGATAAAGGAACATGAACGACACACTGCACAGCCACAGTAAGGAATTGCAGGCGGCTGTCCACGAGTAGGTGCATAGTACCCCTAAACAATGGTTCCTGATGCAATAATGAAGTTGCCAGGAACGTGGTAGCAGTATGTTGTTGTTGATGATGATGATGATGGGGATTATATTGAGAGATCCCATGCACACTGAATTATATTTATTAATAAACAAGGTATAAAAAATCATTGTAAATCATTTGCGAATGCCCCTTGTATTTGCTGGGTTTGCTCTTCCCAGCACACAGCATCACTGGAGCCTGAGTTTTGACTCTTGAATTTCCATCGACAGATGAGTAAAATACAAAAAAGCCTTAGTTAATTAAGACTTAGTTTCTGAACATCCAATCCAATCCCATAAACTAGTTTCCAAGGACAGAAATTTGCTAGAAGTATGGAGTAGATGATAGAATCAAAGCTACACCATTTACATCCAATTAACATAGGTACATTCTTCTTATTTTTATGCAAGATTCTTTTTAACAGTTCCTTGAAAATAATTTTTAATTATGAAATTTTTATTGTTTCTTTTTGTTTATATTTTACTTTTTGTAAATTTAAACTTGTGTATCTAATGGTTAAGTCTAGAATAGTTAGGATGTAGACAAAATATGTTGATGTGATGACACCTTAAAAGTCCGTCGCCATAGTTCTGTACTTAATTTATGAACATTAGGATCTTTCTCCCCCTCCACACTCTCTCTCTCTTCTATTGCTCCCTTCAGTCTGTTGATTTTCATCCTTGAAGTACAACTGCCCTAGACTAATGAGTTTCCAAAGCATTCGTCTGCATTAGTTTCTTATGGTAGTGTTAAATCTCGGAGTAACTCTCAAATGTACTAAATTTATAATTTTGCTTATTGTGATGCAATATGTCAAAACTAATTCAGATTCTTCAGAGATCAGCATAAATTATCCTTATATGAAGTTCATAAATGTTCTCTTCTGATTTTATAAAAATGAACAAAGGAAACAATTTGGTAAACAACAGGAATCAATTTGTCAACAAAATAATGAATATTTAGAGACTATAAACTTCACTTATCTTAGCATTACTGCAAGTTGTTCAAAATATTTGTAAATTTAAATTGTTTCACTATTAGCTTCAGTTTTTCATTGAAGAATCAATGTGACTCTATATACAATTGCAAAATAGAATTTGGATTCCATGTAAATTTAGTTTCTTTTCCGCTGCATTGGGGTGGGGGAGGGGAATATTAACTTTATTTTTTAATACAAGCTCCATTTAGGTCACATGATTTGCCCAGCAATTTTTTTTATTTAATTTGAAAAAAAAAAAGATCCTGCACTCTACAAAATGACATTAATTGCATTCTTATTTAAAGAAATCTTCCTGTCTTGGTAAAAGCTTTTGGAGCTACTAAGAATGAATCTGATGAACTAGTGCAGATATGGGCATTTCTGCCTTGACCCTGCGTGCCATCGTGTATCACATTCCCTTCCAACCCTCCCCTCTCATTTGCTGTTTACAAGATAAAAACAGTCGTCAATCCAGTGGCAGAGCATTCTATACAATATGCTTTCCACAAAAATGGGTTGGACATTTTGGAAAGAATGGGCATTAAATATTTTGTAGCGTTCAAAAAAGCTGCAACGTACTCTGTGTTCTGCAAAAGAAAATTGTTCCACACTAGTACATACAACGCTAGGCGTTATGGAGTGCATACAGAATTAATCATGGCTTTACAGGTGATCAGCTGTGTCAAATTTAAAAACATTGAGCTTTCGACCATTGTCTTTTAATCCTGAAGAAGGCCATGGACTCTACAATGTCCGAAAGCTCTGTTTGCAAATTTGATACAGCTGATCACCCATGAAGCCTTGATTAATAACGCTTGCCATGAAAAATTTAAGTCTTACATACAGAATTATGTGCTTTGGAAGGCATTTGTCCATATTAATTTAACCAAACAGTTTGCATTTATTAATATTGATATATAATTATGTAATATAGTTATTGGAGTTTCAGTGTAACTCGGAGCTCATTGAGAAGTATTCTCTCCTATGAGGCAATGAATTGTAAGAACATATTCCTATCAATAAATACCTCAAACAGCGTAGATTTGCAACAAAGATTGTAGCTATTATTTATTTATGCTTGTATCATTGGGATATACGAACTGGTTTGAGAATTTAATGCCATTCTGGCAGTTTGTCACAATAGCTCAGTGGTTAGAGCAGCCGCCTGGTAAGCGGAAGGTCTGTGGTTCAAATCCCAGTTGTGGCATTGAATTTTTAAGTTCCAGTTCTACCTCTCAAAGATTGTAGCTATTTTAGGCTCAACGTGTATTTGTGAACAAATTTTTTTCCACATGAAGTTTATAAATCTCGCCATATCAGGTTGTCACAGACACATTTGGTTTCCACACGGTCAAATTTGAAGCCTAACGTTTCTGAACTTGCTAAGAAGTCATGTAAAGATTAGTTAAATGCTAAATAAGTATTAAGTATTGTTTGTTGGTTTGTTCTTCTTGCAAGTTATAACTGATATATTTATTTCTTCAATTTTGTTAGCAGTATTGCATATTTTGATTTTCAAACCTTTACTGAGTGAATAACAATGAATAAATCCTTTTATTTTGTTTTGTCATTTAATGCATACCTTGCATTTTAATAAATAGGTATTTCTAGCCTTTAGAAACTAAGAATTACATTACGCCACTGCTATATAGAGAGGTAGCACAGTACCCATTCCACTTCCCTTCCTACTGATTCTGACACGCATTTGCCCATACCTGAACTAGTGAATGAGCAACCAATTTGAGACAAATTAAATACAACATTAAATAATATTGTCACTTTTATGTTGTTGCTTTAAAATAAATGCAGCAGATTACTTGTAAAGATGGAAGTATTAATAATTTGCATCACTTGCTCATAATGTAATGATTTAAAAAATTATTTTTAATGAGTTAATGCTGGTTGTCTCACCTATAAATATATTTTTTCGTCAATCTAAGAATATCTATGCATAGTTTTACTTAACGCAGCAGTATAAACAAAGCCCATCTTTCTCTAATTTTTACACAAAAATATCTAAATGCACCTCTATGAATCTTTTCTAGCTTTTCTATTAGTAATATAAAACATTGCTGCTAATGTGAAAATGAATAAATAATGTCACTTCATTTTTATCATTATAAGCAAAAAGATAATCATAATATAAAATAAAGATCCTAATACAAAATATTTGTCAATGTATACATCAATTCCATTATAAAGAATAGTAAAATCACATTTAACACCTAAAACATGTTTGTGCATTTTACTAATACACTTGCAGCAAAAGCAATAGCAATATATCAACAGATTAAAACATTAGACATTCTCTTGAGATCACACATGGAAATGATCCTCGTCCAAATAAAATTTATAAGTTATACACTATATGTTCGCACAACCATAAGAAGACCCCATCAAATAAACGTTTCTCTTGATAAGTGTTTTGAAGCACTCCTCTTTCTTCAAGTTGAGCTACTTTTTCTTTATATTCTTACATACCCACTCCAGACCATCCTGTAAAGAAGCAAATGATAATGAATGCAACTGAAAACTTTTAAATCAAAAAAAAAAAATCTGATGTGTTGTACTCACATGACTTTCTCTACTCTTCTACTAACCGTTCTTACAAACTCTTCTTTGTGTTAGTTGAGATAAACATTTCAGAAATTATCTTATTGCTTATTTCCTTATAGGTGCAACAGAAATATGGGAATACAGCAGGCTTTGAACGATAGTTGAATCTTTTAAAGCTTTGAAATTCCATTCTCTTTGGACGTCTAATATATAAAAAAATTAATAACGATATTCCATTTGACAAAAGTTTAAGCTTTCCAAAGCTCACACATATAACAAGGAATATCTCCATAATGGTTCACTGTACAAAAAATATTTATTCGGACATAAATTGTGTGTTTTAGCAAGATCTACATTTTTTGTAGATGACCTTACCTTGGTCATTTCTTGTTCTCTTCCGACCCCGATGCTATTAGGGTTCCTGAGGGCTAAGGAGCTTTTATTTTTCCAACCTTTCCATTTCTCTAATTTTTCTATAAACTCTTAACCCCTAACATGCTGACCTGTCATGGCATGTAATACGTCCTCTGATTGGTAATCAGAGGATATGGTTGGTGAATTTATTTTGATGATCCTCCCAGTCAGGTCGGTGAGACCCGTAAACCAGCGACAGGTGTGGTCCTCCAGACATTCTGGGGGTTGTGAGAGAGCGATTTAACCACCGAAACAAAAATATGGTGCTCTCTAAAAAGCGGTTAATATTATTGATATTTTTTAGCGCCCCATCCATCAGTGAAAGTATTGAACAGCAAGAGGATTAATGACTTCATTGTCAGAAATCCAGCATTAGCTAACAACAATAACATTTTTTGTATAGTAAGATTTGGTCTATCTCTTACAGTTTGCTAGTTATACAAAAATCATCCAGAGTAAACAGGACCACGGGGGCTTTAGCCAGAAAATTCAAAATGTACATTTCATTTGTCATAAAAATATCTCAAACATATGGCATTTTAATAAAAATCGTTAGAGCCATTTTTGAGAAAATAAAAAAAAATTTAAAAAATTTTTCATGTAAAGGGTAGTTTAGGGTAGAGGAGTTTTCTTCAAAATCTTCAAGTCACATCCTCAAAAGATGTTAATCTTAAATACCAACTTTGGTTTTTAACCGACTCTTTGTTTTTGAGTTATGCTGTCCATAGGCTGACACATACACACAGACCTCTTTCTAAAAGTGCTTTTTTTTTGGATTCAGAGGGCTCAAAACATATTTCTGGTGAAATCTCGATATCAACTTTTTGGGTGGAATACAATACTTCCTCTACTTACTATACATAGTAGAGAAACTAGAAACGCAGTTGTTAATTCAAGTATGTTATGAAAAGAAATATCAAGCAGAGAGGATAATCATTAATGCTAAAAAGTGTAAAATATGACATTTCATTTTTGGCCTTGTAAGGGAAATTGTAAGTCCAGAAAAAACAGGAAAAGATGACTCAGGCTGGTATTTATTGTTTGTTTTATGTTCACCAATAATATTCTATTTTTTCTTATATAAATGTTACATTTTATTTTGTAAATTTTATTATTGTGTTTGGAATTATTTGGTATGATATGATGGAGCATGGCCGACATTGATAATGGGTAAAAATTATAAGAAAAATAAAAGATAAACAACTGCTTCTAAGCTCTGTAAGCAATGTGAATAAATAGTTAATGTTTTGTAAGAGAATTAATGATCTAGGCATTGTATAAGAAAGGTGTAATTGTACAGAATTATTGATAGAGCAATAAAACAGAAAATGCATTAATTCTTCTAAATAACAAGAAGAATGAGCACACAAACCGCTAATGATTATGTGGAGAGAAAATAATGTGAAATATATATTTCTGGATATAAAGACACAGGGAAAATAAAAGCTAAGAATGTTATGAAATAGATGCCATTTATACTGTGGGTATGAAGCAATTAAAGGAAAACCTTTGCCATGGGAATAACCCAAATAGTTTCAGATGATAGTTTTAGGAGCATGTTAAACAAGTTAATTTACGAATGGATTTTATTTAAACTTGAAATAAAGTTAATTTTAAATAGAAAATGGTTATCTGGGCTTGTGGGCTGCGGTCTAGTGGAAAATCTTCTTTCAGTCGTTTCATTCAAATCTGCATCGAACATCCTCAGTGGTGGGAGCATAGTACTCTGCTAGTCCCATTGCATTGGGAAAGTTCTCAGAAAACACTACATCCACGCCATCTACAAACCCACACAACAAATACAGAACATGCTACGTTCAGCAAAAGATCCAAAAGGACCACTCTCTTCTGCGGGTGTTTACAGAATTCTATGCTTGTGTGGCTCTGTCTATATAGGGATCACTTAACATATGGTAAACACACACATTACAGAACACAAAAGGTGTTGCTATTTGGGACAAACAGAAAAGTCTGCAGTCGCAGAACATGCATTACTAGCGTCAGGGGAACATATTATACAGCACTACGACACAGCTATCCTGTGTTCCATGGTTCATTATGACGCCCGGTTAAGTCGTGAAGCCATAGAGATTTTCAAACATAAAGATAACTTCAATAGGAAGGAAGAAACATAGCGCTTAAATAAAACTTGGCATCCAGCATTATACAAAGCATGCAAAAAAGCCTGACCAGAGACAAATTCAACATCAAGCAGCCTCAGCTACAGTAAATGCCAGCACATCGACAACAATCATAGATAATGGAAGCTTCCAGCACACTGGCAACGCTGATATAATCCTGACAATCGACAGCATCATTAAACAACAAAATAATTTTTAATTTAAAGACAATGGAAGCAGCGCCAATGTTAGCCCAACCCACGCAGCAGCCAAACCAATAAACAAGGACTGGACCAACCATCAAACACCCATTCATGCTAAACATATAAAACCTGTGAAACCAAACGGCTCCGTAACAGTCATCACTGAGACTACCAGAGCACTATAATCCCACCACTGAGGATATTCGACGCAGCTTGGAACGAAATGTCTGGAAGGACATTTTCCACTAGACCACAGCCCATAAAACCATTTTCTATTTAATAACAGTGGCCATGGAAGCTTACACAATTTGATCAATGTTAATTTTGGTGAAACCTGGATTTTAAATGGAGGAAATCCTTGGCCCTCCCATTTTGTTCTTTATTTGTTGCCTGTTACATATGACCCTGTTATTAAGATCTCATCGTTCACACGAGTCTCATAATAAAAACTGTCACAGCCTAGAATAGAGCTGGGCAACTGCTGCTCACTGAGTACAGACTGCTAAAGGCCTTGCACTGATAACTATATGTTTAGCATGTAAAAAATAAAGGCGTTCAAGGTATCCCACGAGTTGCCCAGGCCTGGCCTAGAGCTACTACCAGATCTATTACAATTATATTCAGCACGAATGCACATTATTAGTGGTGGAATTTAATGTTATGCCCACACAGTACACTCTGTTTATCCTAGGTTCATGTCTTGCAAGCATGGCAGACAAAAAAAAAAAAGCATCTTTTGAACAACAGATAACTGCATGCAATTTTGAACACACACAGTTTAGATTACAATAAACAATCTCTCTGTAACAAAATATTACATATTCATTTGAGTTATTAAACAAACGCATGAATATTTGCAAGATAATTTCAAAATTAATTTTTAAAATTAAATATTGATGAAGAATTAGCTGACATGAAGGATCTTGGCCAACATGTTAACACCCTGGAGTATGTCAGGGAATGGTTTAGGGCCCTGGAAAACAGATTGTGTTGGAGGTGTGGCTGTCCAGGCGAAGTCCAAGAGCATGAACTGCTCAGTAGTTACGAGGTGAGAGTCGATGTCAGCAAGAGGGTCCTGCAAGTTGACCAGATGAGATAAAGCTCTGAAGACCCAGCGGACATCGTGGGCCTGCAGGGTAAGCTTGGCAGAGGTTGTGATTGACCTACCTGGAGCAAGGTGGCTGTGAAGCTCAGTGATCATGGAACCCTGTGGATCATCTTCACATTGTGCCTGTCAATGCACCCAGGTGGTGGGTGATCATACAAAGACCTATCACGACCAGCAAGCCTGCAGCAAAGGTTTCAAGCAGGACGGCATACACTATCCTACCTGAACCAAGGGGTACTATCCAATAACCAGAACAAGAACCGTGCCACATGGACAAGAGGGTCAGTGACACAGTCTGTCAAATACACAGGCTGCCCTGAGGGAAGATGCTGGTGTTACCTTGGCCCACTATGATGGTGCTGGTCGGGACAACCAGCCCTGAGGAGGGAGCAATGTAGTGGCAGGTGAATCAAGATCAGCTACCTCATAGCACTACGTTGTTGAAACATGTAACAATGGCAGTTAAAAACAAAGACCATTTGCACACAGTTCTGGAAGCTTTGAGTGCAGGGCTTGTTATGAGAAGTTCCAGAAAAATCGCTAGTACCTAATTCTTGACTATATAAGCTAATCGGCATGGACAGAGGAAGTCAGTCAGTAGAATTGTCAGAGCAAACTGTGTAGAGTTGAGCAGTTTTGTGAAGTTTATGAGGAGACTACAATGCAACAGAACAGCTGTGACTTGCAAGGTCACGAATTGTGAATCGTGATTCAGTTTTAGAAGAATTAAAGTGACATTAAAAAGTAACTGGACGTGTCATTTGTCACAGTATAATCCTACAAAATTCTTTCCTTTCTTCTATAAAACTGTAATGTAGAGGATATTTTATTGCAAATATTTTACATCACTTTAAAAAAGCTGAATTACTCTTTGGTTTCTGCTTATATGCTTACTATTTGGAAACATTTCATTTTACCCTTATTCCTTCTCCTGCAGTGGCAGAACAAGATTGTATCTGCCAAGCTCTGTCTTTGATAGTGTGCAGTCCCAAAGCTTCTGCAATTTCCGATGCTCGTGCGGCATGCAAGAGGTCTTGTTTATTGGCATACACCAAAAGTGGAACATTTGTCAACTTTTCTTCCATTAAAAGTTCTTCCAGTTCATGACCTGATTCTTCCAACCTCTTCCTATCTGCACTATCTATGACATAGATCTGAAATGCACAAGGAATTAACAGTGGGTGAAATGCTACACGTTCATGAGACACACACTTCCAAATTGACAGTATTGAGCCATTTAGATACATAATTTTCTTAAAAATAATATCCCTTCCATAGGAATTGAATTTCCTTATGCGTGAGAACATATCTCAAAATGTTTAGGAAATTAGACCCAACATTTTTACTATTTATTTATAAGCTGGTTCACAATAACTTGAGAATGGAAACAAGAACAGGAAACAATATGGCTGATGTTTTGCTTCATAGTATCCTAACAATGACACAGGAATGCATATCGATGACCATGTTGATAGCAAAGTTAACTACGAGGTGCATCCAGAAAGTAAGTCCCGATGACTGATAAAGAGAACAAAAACATCACTAAGTAAGAAATATTTACTGGAATAACTACATAGACTCACTGGCTACTTTTCAACATACTCACCACCATTGTTGATGCATTTATCGCAATGGTGCACCATTAATTGTATGCCTAAGTCATAGGATTCTGCCGCCAATGTCCGCAACCACGAAGTCACTTCATTCTGCACCCATGTCTATCCCAAAAGACAATGCACACGATTTTTTAACAGAGATTGTCTGCTTGAATTTGGTCTTCAAGGGTGAACTACTATGCCGCCAATGCATTGATTGTTGTTTTGCCTCTGGTGTGGCATTCACCACCAATGTTTCATCTCCAGTGACAATATTGCCAAGAAACTGGTCACCTTCCGCTGCGTATCGCAGTAGGAATGTCAATGCTGCGGCCAGACCTTTGGTTTTGTGTTCATCTGTCAGTTGTCTAGGCACTCATCTTGCACACACTTTGTGAAAACCAAGCCACCGGGAGACAATTTCGTGCAAAAGCAAGCGAGACATCTGGGGAAACTGACAGAGTTCTGAAATTGTGAAGCGTCGGTTCTGCACAATAGCTTGCTGCACACTTTCCAACACTTCTGGCGTCACCAGGGACGTCGGCCATTACAGTCTTCGTCGTGAATATTGGTTCTTCCTTCCGTGAATTGCCTGCACTATCGTCTTACCTTACTGTCACTGATGTCTTGTCCATACACGTGACACAATTGGCGATGGTTCTCTGCTGGAGATTGCTTTTGAGCATGCAAAAATCGGATGACTGCACGAACCTCGCATTTGGCGGGAGATAATATCAGAGCAGCCATTTTCTCCTAGCACAGAGCAGTAACTACTGCCGTCACAAAACTGAAACTTTACTGCAATGTTACCATATACTTCCTCTCTTCTCCTGCACACGCGCATTCCTATCCGATTGGTGGTGCCATCTCTGGAAGCGATCAGGACTTACTTTCTGGATGCACCTCGTACAAAGTGTGATCAAAAAGTTTCAGGAATGAGGTCATAAACACAACACCACACTTTGATTTCTCTGTTCTGCACGGTCACCCTTGAAGTAGTCTCCTTGGGAGTTGATAAACTTGTCCCAGCACTTTTGTCACTGCTGGAAGCATCTCTGGAAGTTATCTTCTTTAAACACGTTCAGAGCCTTCTGTGATTCCCGCTGGATAACATCAATGCCCTCGGAACCACATTTTAATCTGTGTCTACTGGAGCAAAATTTGGAGAATAGGTGGGTTGGGGAATGTATTCATTCTATTTTAACCAAAAAATTGATGGACATAAAGAGCTTGTTTGTGGCTGTAAAAGGAGGTGGGGCACACACTTTGCAACAATTCTTCTCATGTCCAAACCATCTTTCAAAATACTTTCAATCAGACATATATCATTTATTGACCGCCTCCATAGCACAGTTGCCTCTGGTGCGGAGGACCCAGGTTCGATCCTCGGTACCAGCATGGGAATTTTATCCCCTCTGGGAGGTCTGGCACAGGGTGCACTCAGCCTTGTTAGGTCCCGGGGGACCAATTGAGAAGCTACTTGATGGAGAAGTAGCGGCTGCAGGTCGAGAAGGCTGTATAACTGGCCGGGAGGGCTTGTGGTGCTGACCACGTCTCATCCTCCAGTACTGCGCCCTATCAATGACCCCTGCAGTGGGCAGAGGTGGGGGATGCAGCGGCTGGGCGGCAAGCCTTGGCCCTTCATGGGCTGTTGTGCTAGGGCTTTATATATCATTTATTGTAAAATGCCTGTCATTTAATGCCATTTCCCTCACCTAATTGACATTTTCATCAGTTTTGCTGGAAGAGAGTTGACTCGAAAAATCTGAATCCTTAACTGATGCCACACCACTTTTAAATTTCAATAACCACTTAAGTTAATTTAAAAGGCAAGTTAATTAATAACACTGAACAACACTAGTTGTAAGTGTTGTTCAGTGTTATTAATTAACTCACCTTTTAAATTAAATTAATTACAACACTGTTTTCAAACTTCTATGAAAGGAAGATAACCACTTAAGTGCTTTTGTTTTGCCCATTACTTCCTCTCTATGAGCTGTTCCTAACTGGAGTAACTTAAAACAAAATGTACAAGACAAACCTGCACACTCTCAAGAAATAAAACAAAACATTTGCCAGGAAATTGCCAGCATTTCTCAACGTGAACTATGGTGAGTGATGGATAGTTTCCTAAAGAGGTGCCAAAAAATGTATGGACAACAATGGTGGCCAGTTTCAGCATCTCCTTTCATAAAGTTGGTAAGTAAAGCCTTTAAAAGTAGCTTTTAAAATGTTGTATGGTTTCATCCGTACCCTTCTATGATAGCAGGAGATAGCAACAAGTGCCGAGGATGTGGACAGGCATTACACTGTGCAATCTGTTTGAACTGTTTTTGCTCTCCTGGTACTCGATAATTAAGGTGGAAAGAACATGGAAAAAAACAAGTACTATGGACATTTATAGAGAAGATAAGTACAAAAAAGGGACACAGTCTAAAACACATTAACTCTATTGTAAAAGTAAACAATGCATTTTAAAGGGTGCCGCCAATAACATACTTGCAGGGCCCAGTCAGGTGCAATCCAAAATGTATCATGTTTTTAGTACTCAATAAATTTTAGTTTCATTTCATTTCAATTAATATCATAGCTACCTTGAATTATTCCTAGTGAAGAGCCTAATATGCACAATGTGGATCTAATATACTGTGCTCGCAAATGAGAAAGTTGAAATTTGACCCTCGTTTTTATGTTCCCTGGAGCTTTGAGAACTTCCCATTAAATGTAATTGGTCACATTATAATACATATATTTTAACTTTGACATTCCTATTCCTCATTATGAACCAGCCTTAACCAAGCAACTTAGCAGAAATAGCATAATATTCCACAATGTGCTGCAGAAACTTCTGTAATCTCATGCAAGACTGACTTTTTCTTTCATTAAAAGTATGAGGAAAAGCACCAATTCCCAAGAAAGCAGCTAAACTAAGCACTTTTCATGATTTTTGTCATACACAGCAACCATAAATAACATAACAAATACCATTCAAGCCAATAGCATTGTACTAGTTGCAGATGACACTAATTTATTAATGACAGAGAACAGCAATGAAATGTTAATTCACTCACTAAACCAGACTATACTCCATCCAGCCTTAGATCCACACCTTGTATCCCTCCGCAATAACCTGGTGTTCGTATCAGCTGCGACTAACACAAACGAACGCCACGTGGACTTGTACCTCATGTTTATGATGTAACAGAGTAATATTTACTCGAGAGTTTTAGGAATAGCGCTGCTATCGTGTTACATTCAAGTAGTCTTTACCAGCATTATCATACATTTTGAAAACTCACAGATAATTGCCAATATTTAAGGTACTATATTTTATGGTGTACTTTGGTTTCGGAGTATCATGGGTTAGCTGTTGACAACTTGTATTTATATCAAGTTGGGACAAAAGAGAGGAGCTCAGTGCCCTTGGCTTCCGGTGAAGGCCGTGTCATTTTTCTGGAGATTGCCAACGTTTTGCTCATCCTGTCGTGAGCTTCTTCTGGGCTGCTGTCCAGTCTTTGCTTTGATACTCTCGCTTATATACCAATTGCGGTTCTCTGGCACTACCATCCCCTATCTCTGATTGGTCTCTTGGCTTCACCCCTTGCCTTCCATTGGCTGTGTTGGTGAGGAGGGTTTTCCATGTGTTGTGCAGCTGTTTTCCATTGTCTCTATAGATAATGTTCTTTTCTTAGAAAATCTCTATACTTTCGCAAGTCAGCGTGTGGGAGAAATTGTTGCAGGTGGCTAGGAGTTCTGTTTTATCGAAGTCGATGTGGTGGCCGGTTGTAGTCACGTATTCCGCTAGCGCGAACTTTTTGGGTTGGTTTAGCTTTAGGCTGTGTATGTGTTCTTTTCTCCATGTTATAATTGATCTGCTAGTTTGGCCAATGTAGGCATCTCCACATTGGCATCTAATTCTGCATATGCCAGGGTTTTGGAGCGTACTAGCGGTATTCTTTGCTGGCTACAGAAACGACTGTAGTTTCCTGGTTGGCGTGCAGCATGCTCTGATGTTGTAGCATCTAAGGATGGTCGAGATCCTGTTGGTTACCCCTTGGACATAGGGTAGGGTAGTCCATTTTAAGTCGCTTTTTCCAGGATCCTGTCCGCTCTCCTTTAGGGAGTTTGCGCAGTTGTTGTATCAGCAACATAAATTAAGAATTAAATTATTACTTCATATAAGAGTGGAGCAATTATAGTAAAGATTTAGTATCATGGATTGATAACCTCTTCTTGAATACAGATAAAACAGTCTGACTTAAATTTCATATCACTGCTGTAAACAATAGTAACAGCCCTGAAGTAAAAATAAATGATAAAGTAATCACATATAAAAATGAAACAAACTTTCTAGGCATATGGACACAGAGTAACGTCTACTATCTAAATTAGGCAGTAATATTTGGGCCTTAAGAATATTAAAGTCAAAGAGTCAGTACTCATATATTGTTAACTACCTAAATGCACACATACACACCATAGTAAAATATGGAATAATATTCTGGGGGAATTCACCAGAAGCTAATGATGCTTTTATTAAACAAAAACAAGCAATATGGGTTACATGTGGTGAAAAAAAAGTTAGTCTTGTGAGCTATTATTCAGGAAACTTGTTATACTTACATTGACAGCACTGTTTGTAAAAAAGAATAGATACAAATTCCAAAATAATGAAAATGTTCATAAACACCACATTTGAAAGGACAGGGATATACACTTAATCTCAACTAGAACCATTATGTATAAGAATGGAGTGCTTCAATCCAGCATTATGATCTATAATTCACTTCCAAATGACATTAAATCTATAGAACAAAGACTTTCTTGTAGGAGCACTGCTTCTGCACTATAAAGGAATATTTGGAGCATAATAAATATCCATTGCATAAGAATACTGTTTAGATAGCTTATTTGGATCACAACATTTTGTAGTTATTGTGTGTGTGTCTATATATATATATATAATCAAAATTAATTGTTAGCTAAATTAATATTATAACTGACGTATCCTATATACTGATTTTATGGATGAATAAATTGAATCATAATGAATTTGTTATATACTTACAAGCACATCAGTATTTTCAAAGTAATTTCGCCAATAGGGACGGATTTTTCTTTGACCACCAATGTCCCATACATTGAGCTTGAAGCCCTCAGACTGCACTGATTTAATGTTAAAACCCTGAGTTGGTGTAATATGTGAAATATCTTCAGATGCCAGCTTTTTCAGTAAAGTTGTTTTTCCAGCGTTGTCGAGTCCCAGTAATAGCAGTCTTAATTCCTTCTCTGGATGAGACTTTAGTTTACGAAGAATTGCTAATAACCCCTAGAATAACAATAAAAAAAGAATGGAAAAAGTCTTGTTAATTAATAGCCCAGTATTTTAAGGTAAGTATGGTAAATAGAGAATACTGATGAGCACAGTCTGATTTTTAAAAGAAGATACAAAACAGGTCAGCTTCTCCATGTGGAGAGATGCAGTGTTGTCAATATGCAGATAGCAAGTTTATGCACTCTCTTTCATTCATTCCCTGACTACCCTCCCCTTATGTAGGACTTACAAGCCAGTGCCTAGGGTCAGATGCCTGTTGGGGAGCAGAGGAATCTATGGACCGGACAGAGTGAAGACCTGGAAGCGGGTAGTCAGCCAAGCACCAGGTATGATAGTGACGAAGAGGATGATATGAAATGCAGGCAAAATGGATGATTGGGTGATAATGGAGCAATTGGTGGAATGAATGGCAGGCAAAACTGGAGAACCCAGAGAAAACCCACCCAGGCGCCGCTTCATCCACCACGAATACCACATGCGGGTTCTGCCCAGGTGGTAGGTGAGCAGTTTTCTTTTTTTTTTTTTTTAAATTTATTAATGCATAATTTTTGTACATAGTACTACAATTGTGCTACATAGGTTAATCTAATATTGTCATGAATCGTGTTCTGAGGGTTACATCCATTGATGTTCCTCAATCAATCAATAGATCTGTGTGTCTTTTCCTCTTGAGACGGCGCTGTGGTTGTTCTGGTGGCATGTTTTGTGGTATTTGTTTCATCAAGACGTTCGGGTGATTTGCTAACGTTGTATACAGATTTCTATAGGAAGAGTGGAGAACTGTGGTTACTTTAGGTAAATTTAGATCTAAGTGGAGATTTTCATTTCTTATGTACCAGGGTGCGCTGGTGATTATCCTTAACACCCGGTTCTGGAATGTCTGGATACGCTTAATTTGAGAATTAGAGGCAGAACCCCATAATGAGCATGCATATTGCCAAATTGGTTTGATAATCATATTGTATATGAGTCTCTTGTTAGAAATGGAAAGGGTTGAGTTTTGATGCAGCAATGGTTTTAACTGTCGAAGTCTGTCTCTTAGTTTTTGTAGAATGTGATCAATGTGTTTCTTCCATGTTAAACGTGTGTCAAGGATAAGACCAAGGTATCTTACTTCATTAGCTTGTGGTATGGCAGTGTTGATTAGGAATAAAGGATAAGTATGTTCTTTTCTGAGATAGGTGAAGGTGACAGAATACGATTTTCTTGGATTTATTACAGTTTTCCATTGTTTATTCCATGATTCTATTTTATATAGGTAGTCTTGTATATGTGCTGTAACTTCTTCACCAGTGTCTCCTCTGCACATTATAGCTATATCGTCTGCAAATTGGGCAATACGCAGATCATCAGATTTGGGCAAATCATGTGTACAGACTGTATATAGAAAGGGTCCCAGGATGCTTCCCTGAGGAACTCCTGCATTAATAGGTCTGACGTGGGACTGTACATCTTCGTAAACTACAGAATAAGTGCGTTTGTAGAGATATGATTGAATTATTCGGTAATATGTATCCGGGAGATGATACTTAATTTTTGATAAAAGACCATCATGCCATACTTTGTTAAACGCCTTCTCAGTGTCTAAAAATACGCCTAAACAGATCTGCTTGTTTTCATAGGTGTCCATTATTTCATCGATAATTCTGTGAAGTTGTTGTGGACAGGAGTGGAGTTTTCTAAATCCAAATTGTGTAATGGGCAGTAATGGCCCAAGAAGTGTCAAAAGTCTGGGCAGTAACAAGCGCTCAAATATTTTGGAGAACAGTGGTAGAAGGCTAATTGGCCTGTAGCTTGATGGATCATTGCGAATTTTGTTGGGCTTTTGTATCATTATAATATTGGCATGCTTCCATGCTGTTGGAAAGTATGTTAAACGTAGCATTGCATTGTAGATTTGTGTTAGCAACACTATGGTTTTGCGTGGTAAATTTTTAAGCAAAGGTTGCACAATATGGTCAAATCCAGGAGCTTTATTAGATGGTAATCTATTAATAGTATTTTGTATTATTCCTGGAGTAAATAGTTTACACATTGGTGACAGTTGTAGTGGCTGCACTAGGGTGTTATATACTTTCTCATTCATGGTAGGGTCTTCTGAGATGTTGGGTTTAAACTGATGGAGTAGAATTTCAGAAAATTTGTTAACCTTTTCTTGTGAGGTTGTAAGCCATTGATTACCAACTCTAAGTGGAGGGATTTTGTCAACGACCTTGGTCAAAATTTTTGTTTTTCTCCAAAGGCTGCCATCTTTGGCTTCTAAAGACTGTAAATGTTTTTCCTTGGTTTCTCTGTTGAGTTCTTTTAATGCCAGTTTTAACTCACTAGTGGCATTGTTATAATTTCTCTTATGTGGAGGGTACTTAGTTCTTTCCCATAGTTTCCTAGCTGAATTTCTCACATATTGAAGTTGTAATATGTGAGGTGGAAAAATAACTCTTCTGTTTCTAAAGTATTTATCTGAATACATGGAGGATGCAAGATTAGCTGCTGTCTGGATATTTTTGGCTATTGTACTGACTGCTATATCAACATCCCTCTTGGTTTTTAAAGGGATTTTTGTAACTGTAGTGCTATTCAGATATGATTTGTATGTTGACCAGTTAAATGGATGGTGTGTGAGGGAGTATTTCTTTGTGTTATTTGGGACAGTTGCAGATATTTCAAGTAGAACAGGATAGTGGTCGGAGCTTAGGTCATGAATAACTCTTGGGAAGCTGCATAAGTGAGAAAATTGTTTTCCAACAAAGAAATCAAGAACATCAGGTCTATTTCCTGTATCTGGAAAGTGCGTAGGTTCTAATGAATGTACTATTTGTAGTTTAAATTTATGTATTTGTTCATACAGCATTCTTCCTCGTGGATTAATTACATTAGATCCCCACCTTGGATGCTTACTGTTGTAGTCTCCTCCTAATATAAATTTATCCCCCATTTCATGCATTACTCCCCATATTATGCTAGGAGTTACATGTTGGTCAGGAGCTGAATAGAAAGCTCCTAGTTGGTAGTTTACATTATCGATCTGTACTTCAATAGGTGAGCGGTACCCCCTCTCTTTAACCCTTAATAATCAGTACATATAAACAAGTTTTTGGGTGTATCGCACGGCAGCAAAAACATGCAGATATAATCTATATTAGCCTACTTTAGGAATAAAAGTAATTGTTCTCGATACGAATTTACTGTGTCTTCACAATTGTGATTCTGAGTACCTATTTCACAGCTGAAACTCTCTTTCTCCGAAGAGCAGCTGAGTGTCAGCAAGAAAACCACGGGACATACCAGCATGACCAATAATTAAGCGGCCACCTTTTCCTATAAGGTCTCTTGTGCTATTTTCAAGCATACCACCAGGTCAGCCCTTTGACGCGGTATAACCAGCACTTTTTTGTAGTGTTTAATGCCCACTTTTACTACATACGGCACCACAGGCAGTGACACTGATGATACATGGAATGAAGATGGGAGCACCGGAGATGGTGGGGAAAACCAGAGATCCCAGAGGAAATCCGCCCCAGCGTTGCTTTGTCCACCATGAATCCCACATACGGTTGCCTGGGATTGAACTCGGGCCACTTTGTTGAGAAGGAAATGGTCTAACCACTCGGCTACGGCGTGGCTTCAGCCAGCATTTACCCAGATTACATCCAACCACAATATTTCCTTAAAGCTCTTGTGCTGCACTTCTCTTAAAACAAAGACCTTGGCACTACAATATGTAATCTTTGTAATATCAGTTTTCAGTTATTTGATTTTGAACTGAAATCCCAGATCATGGAGGATTTTGTTCCAAGAGCTAAGGCTTCCCTCAAATATCTCTGCATCCTTAAGAGCGTACCTATGGCAGGATGCTCTTTCCGGTTGTAATAGCTATAGAAGTGCCTCTTTATAGCATTTGACTAAAAACTGTCCAGTTGCGTAACTGGAGTTACAGTTCGTGATGGACCTGGCCATAGTGGTTTCACTTTAAAGATTCTCGAAACAGTCGCTTCACTTATTTTAAGTGTACTTGCCGTTATTTAACACACTTGATTGAAAGGAATAAGAGATTCACTGTGAAGGAGCAAATTCCTGTTCAAAGTATCCCCTAAGAGAACAAAATCTCTAACTTGGCTACAATGTAACACCCCGACGAGAAGTTGAACTTCCTCTTGTACCCTGAACTCTCCATCTACCTCTACCTCCACCAACTCTAGGTTGCATAAGTACATATTTTGATGAGTTTTAACAAAGTAGGCTAACAATACACAATGCAACTGAATGCTCAAACAAGCTCGGTTTTCTGGAAAACAACTAGTGATAACTGACCTGAGAAGCGCATTATTCATCAGTTTAACCAACGTGACCATTGTTTATGTTTCCATAGCAACAACCTTCCCCTCTTACCTTTACCCCCTTTGCTTGACATCATGATCTTCTTTTAAAAATCAGACTGTAAATACTGGTTTCAAAATGCTTGTTACATGATGCAAATATATGGCGCAGAAGTTTCTGATATTTATGCCCTCTTTTTTTTAAAATGAATTTTCCATAATTTTTTGTCATAGGTAAATGATAAGAAATATACAACAACTTACTAAACAAATAATATAGGTGTCTTTAAAATGCATAGTTTATTTCAAATAATCTTTTTGGCACTAAACATATTCTAGAGTTCCATTTTAAGATGCCATTTTTTAAGTTCTGTCACCATTTAGTTGTTCCTTGTGATGTCAGAAAAAGAGTATGAAATTTCAAATCAGCTTATAGCAACCTGCTTTTTAAACATTTGATGCACTTTCCTGTGCTCCCTTTGTACAGCCATGGAAAACATAATGGAATGCATTACGAGAGCAGAATATTTCTAAGTCCCAGTGTGGCAGCGAGATTTACAAAGTCAATATTTCCAACATGCACCCGAGTTTATTGATAGTCTCTGTTTCATATGTTATTGTCTGTTGGACACACAAATGCAGTAAACACAGTAAACTTCTGAGTTTGGGTCCCATTGTAAAACTGAAAGAGGTAGAATTAAATAATATGTACTGGAAAACCTCAGGAGTTGGTTTTAGAATTGCAATTTTAGAGCCTGTAATCCACTCACTGACCACCATTACACTACTTTCTTTACAAAAAGTAGCCAAGAGATTGAGTGCCCTGAGCCACCAAGGATGTCTTTCAGAAGCAAAGGAGTGAAGCAGTTGCAATGCGGAACTACAATAAAGCATGTAGCGGTAAGATCTGTAAAGCTAACATCTAATATGAAGGCTCTGAAAGTGGTCAAATCTACTCTTAAGCTATTCTGGTAAATTTTAATCACATTCTAGTACTTCTTATTTAGTTTTAAGATGTCACCTACATTGTACGTTATGCCAATCTGTGTGTAGCATGCCTGGAGGATGCTCAATTTAAATAGCAAATTTAGTATTCATTCAATTTTTCATCTCTCTCTCTTACTCACTCTCTCTCTCACACACACACACACACATACACTTTTACACACTCACACTCACTCTCATGCACTCACTTTCATACACACTGACATGCACGCTTGCTCACACTCTCACACCCACTCACACATTCTCACGCACACTCCCTCACATCTCCTCACACATACACATACTGACATGCACACTCGCTCGCTCACTCTGATGTGCGCGCACGCACACACACACATGCAGTCACATACGCATAGATTCTTTAAATTGAAGCCAGCAGAAATCTGTCAAAATAAATATTTTTAAAATTAACTTTTACAAGTATAGATTGACACATTTCATATCATATCTACACTACAGTACTTCCACTACTTCGCTAGAACAAATTTATCCATCACTTCTTAAGAACACACATCCACAGTGTAATTTTGACAAGAATGAATGAACAAAGCAGGCGAGATCAGAATTCAACTCCACTAACTGGGAAGAAAGCGGCATATCGTTACCTCAATGAAAGGTTGTGTTTATAGCTTCTATTGTTTGTTCCTATGACAGATTATCACATTTTTGTGAATCCTATTTTAAAGTTAGCAGCATCCCTTGACCTTGACTAACAAAAAGTGACTGTAACTTGAGCCCTGGTTTAAAGTTCCTACATGTATGCAGCATTTGCCTCTATTGCATTATTGCTCCCACATGTTTCCTTGTATTTTTCTGATTAATGATAGGTATTTGCATGATTCCCAGATTTATGTCATCACATGGTATGCAACATCTATGATGTTAACAACTATGCCATGACATTTGCTTTGCTGTCAAAAGGAAATGGAATAAAAGATTTATTGAAAGTTTAGTGGTAAAATGGTTCCATATGGGACTACTTTAGTACTTATAAACATGGAACATATGGTGATTCTGTGAATAAAAAACCTACAGTGGTGGTGGAACTGAGTCGTTTGGAGGGAAGGTGACAAGCAAGGTTAACTTGGCTGGGGCCGAGATAGATTGCTGCAATAATTTTCACATTTCTACCAAGCTACACTACAAGCTTTTCTAAATATATGCACAAGTTTGGATTACAAATCCGGTTTTGCATCCACCCCTATATTGGAACATTATTTCTAACGCCACTCTTCCTTTCCCTTTAGAGCTTAAAGAACAGAATATGGCTTTTAGAAAATCCCTTTTAAAGTATGCAAGAATTTTATGAACAAAATAAGACTGGATTGTAAACTGATATAAGTCTTAGTTTGTAAATATGTTAAGTGTAAATCTTTGTATGTATGTATTTATAGAATGAGTATAGTAAGTTGTTTTTGAAGAAGTCTATGGTAATTATTGTAATTACTAAATGACTAATGATAATAAAGATATCTCTTTTTAACAACTTTGGTGCACAGAGGCTGTGAACAAAATCGGTGAAATAATTTTCAAATGAACCCAGAGTCCACTAGGCTCTGCTCAACCGAACCCAGAAACGAAATTCTACCGTCCGAAAGCAGATGCTATGGATCCGACACTACACTTCAACCTCAGAGCATTCTTAGTGGGTATATTATGTTATGTTGCGTGTTCCATAACTGTATAATGTGTTAAATGTTTCTGAGATTTCCTCATTATGGGACCAAACAGAGATGGCCAAAAATAACAGCGTTAGAAATTTAATTCTAATTATAAAGGTATGACATGTTTGTGTATGTACGTATTTCGATACGCTGAAATTTCGCATTTTAGTATTCTGAAGTAAAATGGATACGAATATAATGTAATGAACACTGTAACCGCATTTCTATCAACACCTAACCTAACACTTGAGTAATGTACTACAGAAAAGTTAGCGGCACGGTTAAAGTCTTTAGATATTAAGTTCCATACCATGTTAATTAAGATTCTATCCTAGATGCCGAATGAATTAAACAATTCCGCGTTGTAACTGTCGCAAATTCTTAATAATAGTATTCGAAACTGACAGACACTAACGCCACCATTTGTCAACAAGAAATTCCTATTACAGAACTGCCAACCAAAGAAGTCAACAGAACCCATGAATTGGCCACAGAATATGATTACAGTATTGAAATTGTAGAAATTTCTTCACAAGAAGTACAAGGTCGTGCCTTACTACTAAATATTAATTAATTAACTTTATTAACAAATTTCCAGGTCGTAGATCGATTTAAAATGCTGCTATTTTCAGAGAACTCCAAAAGAAAAACAAATATCTGCAGTGCAATTTTTGACAAATTTAATTTCGATAGTTAAAATGACATTCTCACTCTAACGATTATCTCTCTCAACAAGCTCTCTTGTAGCTGGAAGCTCTTAAATTAGAAACAGTTTAAACATAAAGTTAAAAGCCGCAAGCGGTTAAAACAGCTCCTCTGCATAGTACATAAGTTTATATCGTGGTATTACAGTACTTTTCGTGCCCAATTTATATTTTATGAGTTTCTTGTGCCTTGAGTTGTCAAATACGCAGTAAAAAAATCTTCCAACAAACCCCAGAAGCTATTCTTGCAGGGCTCTATGGAAGGCTTGAACACAAAACGCAGGCTTAAATAGCCGAATCTCCTCGAGCTATAAGTCTTCTATATGTGGTGATACCTATTGTCTTGAGCTTGTTGAAAAACTACACGCTCGGCCGACAGTGGTAACGTGAATCGAATCTATTGTACAATGCGTGAGCGATTAAGCTTGGCCGACCCTGACGATACTACAACTCATTATAAAAGAGCAGCAAGCTCCTACCCTTTCATTTTTCAAAAATGAGTTTAATATTCTGGTTCCCCTCTGAAGGACGTATCCGGTATTAAGCTGATACAGCAGGACTTTTATTTAAAATGTTCTAAGGTACAAAATAAGGGCAGTTATATGTGTAAAACGTTTTTACAACAAGCTAAAAGTCAGTTCTCTAGATTATTTCTCATAAGTTTCATTGTTTGTATTGCTTATACCTATTCAGTCAGACCACGCTTTTTATCTAAGATTTTTGCTTTGCCTGTCGTCGTCTCACCTTCCACCATTTGCCACTCACTACACTTGTCTTTTTCCGATGATGTGCTCGACGTAAATGTCCCTGGACCATAGTTTCATCACCTGGCCCAGGTATCTAAGCGAGCACACTTTCCTCAGTAGTTTGTCATTGTTGGGGTCCCAGGGCCCTAAGGCACCCACCAAGATGGCCTCCACCGTCAAACCGTGGTGAGTTGCCGCCATCTCCTCCACTAGGGCCCAATGCTTTTCCATCTTCCTCTGCCTGGCCAGTTACACCGTCTCCGGAGAACCTTCGAATGGAACTTTCACGTCATTCACGGTCTACTGGCCATTTTGTATGACAAGATCTCGGCGCATCTCTGGCCTGCAGGGCGCCAGGTTTTCGCAAAGCGGTCGGAACTTATGTTTCGCAGATGTCCCATTCAACGACGGCGTTGTGTCGCCGGGTGAAGAGCTGCATCTAAAGCAGTGAATACGTCGCTCTGGTGGACCTGCGGTTAGGATGCGCATGTCCTCTGAAATTCCCTGGTGATGCTCTCCAGGGTGTCCTGGAAAGCCTGCCACACCTCCTCGTTAGTGACCTAGGCCAGGATCCTCTGTAACTTTGGTAGATGTCTCAATCTTAGATGCCAGTTCGGGAGCGGTTACTGGTTTGAAATTCCGCTGGTCCTCCGGCACGTCACCAGCTCCGTCCTCCGGGTCTGAGGCAACATACGACGCATCCCCATCAACTAGAACCGCTGCCCGCGGCTGCTCTCCAATCATCTGCAGGATGTCATCCACCAACTGGGAATGGCATGTAGGCCTGCTCACCGGAGACGTTATCCTCTCCGGATCTCCTCCCCTGGTTCGGTCCAGTGCTCCTTCCCAGTATCTGCAGGTTCTCATCCAACTAAGAGTGAGGTGCGGGGCTGTTCAATAGGAACCACGTCTTATCACCGCGTTCGGTCTACGTACTCCTTCCCAATCATTTGCAGGATCTCGTTTACCTGAAAGTAACGTGCAGGACTGCTCACGGGGACGCCGCCCCCTCATCCACGTCTCCTTTACGGGTGCCGTCTTCGTGCTCCTCCCCAATCATCAGCAGGACCTCATCCAACTAGGATCAGCTTGCAGGGCTGCTTACCGGAGACATCATCTTCTCCTCCACGTCTCCTCCCCAGGTTCGATCTACGTCCTGTGGGCTAACGGTACCGTCGTTCCACCGCTTCATGTCCTCTTGTTCGTGCCAGGTTTGTGGTTGGACAGCGCTGTCCATGCCCACAGCATGGTTCACTTCAGGTTCCTGTTCACAGACTCCAGCACTGCAGGACACCTATGGGCCCGAGGTCTAATTCCCAGCACCTTGTTGCACCAGCAGCAGATGTTCCTCGAGCCCGCGACGCGGTTACGGTATTCTCTGAGCAGATGACTCTCTAGAAACCTCTTGGTCGCTGTCCAGTCCTTCGTGTTGAACTTGGAGAAGAGCCCTCCTCGGTACAAGCAGTCCGGGATATGGTGGTACACGAGCAGCGTGTCCCCCTCCCTGGTTACTCGGCAGTCCATGTTGTATCAGGACAGACCAACTGCCGCTCCTCACTCAATAAATACAACTTGTGGCTGTACCCATAGTTCCCAGTACTATCGGGGCATTCGGGCCATGACGTACCACCAGAGTAGGCCAGCCTAACTTGGTGAACTTCCAACAAGTCATATAAAATAATAATTAAGTCAATACCAATTTGTGGCTGAGGTCATAGTCCCCAATGCTATCGAGGCGCCGAGCCATATCGTACGTTATAATAACGATGGTGGCAGCAACAATAATAAATAGTAATGATGATGATGATGATGATGATGATGATGATATGCACACAACATACCTATGCAACATACATACAAATGTAGATCAGAAAACACATATTATAACAAAGCCGTTCAATTTTGGCTCGAAGAAAACAATGAGGTATTTGGTAGACGATGTTGATAGACATAATTCCTCCACTGATACCATCGCGAAACGACTGAAAGAGACATTTGGGCTCTTGAAATCTTACCGTTGTGCTGCATAGTCACATGGCGAAAGGCTCACGAATCACACGGATTCATGAATCCGCTTTAGCATACCTCTGGGCAAAACAATGCACCTGAAAAGCAACTTCTCGTATGATAACTCTAATCTACAATATCCTTACGGCACAAGAACATTGTTCCTTCCCAAATTCTTATTTTACACGTTGGCAGCACTTAACTTTTAGTATAAGGTAATCTGCGACCTATTGTAGCACAAATGATCGCGGATTAAGGCGTCTGCTTTTCAATTTGCATGTTGTGTGAGGAATTGGACGTTTAAAGAGATTTTCATAGAAACTAAACTTTCTGTTGTATGAATATTGGACAGAATATTGAAATTAAACAAGCACACGTATTACGTCGAGCATGATATCAACAGCTGCAAGGTATGTTTCATGGTTAGCTTATAATAGCAGCCTAGCGTAAGAGGTTAAGTGTTCCTTTGGGTAGTACACAAGTTTATCTTACTGTAGTAATACACTACTTTTCGCGTCAAAGTTTTATTTTACGTTATCCGTGCAAAAAATTTAGAGACTATTGTTCTTACCATGTGTGTAATGTATTAGAAGGAATTCTAAATGTTGAGGTTATGAATAAAAGAGGATATATAGCAGATTGGTCTTCCTGTTAATGACTACGTTGTACTTACCGTTTAGCAAGAGAGGACAACTGTTCTGCTTGTTTAATATATTTCTTAGACTAGGATTTTTCTATATTTTTAGGGAGGCCTTAAAAGTTATTGTAGGTTGTAGTAAACATTCTAGATTGTTTGCTGCTTCTTCCAGGTTAGCTTCCAAAAGCATCTTCAGAATTGCCTGATTTTCTGGTTTGACATATATCTTGCGAGCATTTCCTCGAGATCCTAGGATTTGTCAGTTAAGTGTCATTTTTGCACTGGAACACAGTTTCTACTGCCTGGTTTTTCCTAAACATGTTAGGAACTTAAAAATGGCATACGAGGATTATCATTGCATTTATATGGGAGCTTTCATCAATGACATGGAGACAAAGGCCAAAGTTTTCGCCACCATTGAATGGAAATAAATCTGACATTTAGAAAACAGTAGTGCATTCACCTACTGCCTAGGCGGCGTAGGTTTGATCCCAGGGGCCCGTACATGGTACTCGTGGTGGACGAAGTGGCGTCAGGGTGGGTTTTCTCCGGTTTCCCTCGTCATTCATTCCACCAAATGCTCCATTGTCACATTTCCAATCATCAATTTTGCCTGCATTTCGTATCATCCTCTTCCTCACTATCATACCTGGTGCTTGGCTGACCACCCGCTTCCATGTCTTCACTCTGTCTGGTCCATAGGTTCCTGTGCTCCCCAACAGGTGTCTGACTCTAGGCACAGGCTTGTAAGTCATAGGAGGTGCAAGTCCTACATATGAGGAGGGTAAACAGGACAAAAAGAACAGGAAAACAGTTGCATAGCTTGATAATACAAGATTTAAATTTCTTAAACGAACATAAAATAAAACTTTAATCAACAGTTGACTCTATTTCTTCATATTTACCAATTATACTATATTATGTATATCTTATCTGAAAAAATTCAACAAAGCATTGGTTTGATGGTACCCTACTGTTGAAAACTTGGTCAACTAGTTGTAATATTATGCTTTGGCATTTCAGCCATATTTTGAGGGTTAAACTTGAGGTTAGATTTCTCATTAGAAACATAAGCAACTTTGGTTTCTTTATGGGCCCTTCTTTATGCCTCTCAATATATATTCTGAGTATTTTTATTTATGTTACCTTTATTTATTTAGCCTAAAATAAACTTAAATATATTTACTAAAACAACAAACAATCTTAACCTATTAAATCTAATAATATTTTGTAAAATTATCTTGGCTGCTGGAAACCATCAGGGTCAGTTGAGGAGCTTCTTGATAGAAGTAGTGTCCCCTGTTCACGAAGACCGCATAACTGGCCAGGGTTGTCCGGGTCACTGATCACATACCACCCTCCAGTACTGCACCCCACTCGTGACGCCCTTGGTGGGCAGAGGTGGAGGATGCAGTGTCCGGGCAGTGGGCCTTGGCCCTGAAAGGTCTATTGTGCTGCAGAGTTTACTGGGAGCCAGTAGACTATTCCACACCTTAGCTTCTAGAAACCAGCAGCTATTCCAAAATTTTCACTTTTTACTTTCTCTACTACATATAATAAGTAGAGGAAGTATTGTATTCCACCCAAAAATTTGATGCTGAGATGTCACCGGAAATATGTGTTTTGAGGACCCATGAATCCAAAAAGTGCATTTTTATTAGAAAAAGAATATTTAGGCTACAGAAAAAAGCAATATGAATAATGTAAAAATTTCTAAGGACACAATCGTGTAAAAGCAGTTTTAAAAAACTAAAAATCTTCACAGTACCCTGCTTATATATGTTTGAATGTCTTAAGCATGCAATAAGAAATGACACTGAATGAAAAAAATAGAAATATATTTGAGCATAACACGAGAACAAAACAGAATTACTTTAGAAATAGGCTAAGGGGATCATTAACTTCCAAAAGTATTGGAAGTGTTGCAAAAGACCTATACAATCATTTACCTCACCTGATTAAAGAACTACATGAAGAAGTGGAGAAAATGCAATAAAGACTTACCTGATTGAGAATACTTTCTACTCAATTGATGAATACAAAATGAAACAAAATGTGTGAGTCCTAAATATCTGTTTCAACCTTGTACTTAGTATTACCTGTCTAATTGGTAATTTAAATATATGTTTCATAATTTCTGTAAATTTGACAATTCTGAAACTCATATTTGTTTTATAATGTTTAAGTGATAGTGTATGTATTCTAACTTGACAATGCTTTGTAAAAATATAGCAACTGGCAGAATAAATACTGACACTGATACCTTACCAGTTAACTTTGAAAATATAGACATAGTTATAAATATCACAGGCATAAAATAAGCACTATTTACCTCTCTCAGGGCTCTAATGACCTAGCTGTCGACGGGCCCTTAAACCCTAATCACTCACTCACTTTACCTCTCTCTTTGAAAACACAACTAAATGTGAAACACTTTCTGTGCAGACTATGTGTAGTGTTGCATGCTGTGTGTAAGAAAAGGTATCATATCGCTTACTCCAAGTAAGCTAAACAGGCTCATCAGCTGGGTTGACAATTGTGGTCACAATTCCAGAAGTTTTGCACCCACTGAAAAATTCCCAAACTAGAAAAAATACCCTTGCAACTTACTCTGTTTGTGATTAATTCTCACTGCATGTTCTGCAGTTGAAAAGTGAGTCATCTAGTATCAAAACTGACCAACTCACAACATTTTGAAAAGTGAGTTTTTATTATAAATTAAAAGTAGAACAGATACTCCTGTTGATAAATTAATATGCATCAAATTCGAGCAAGACAATGTATTATACGTTGTTGAATTTAGAGTTGTGCAACAGAACAGACCAAGTCACACAGGAAGTGCAATCAGAACTGGCCAAGTCAATGAGGAAAGTTATTGTTACAATAACATCTCGCTTCAGCGTTTTCGCTTTGAAACCTTATTATCGCCATCTCAACAAACAAACCATCAGCTCTAAATGGAAACGCACAAGTTAAAAGTAATTTATTACTTTAGCTGCAGATGTTATGTTGGTACAAATGACCTTTTTAATTGGCACAAAAGCATTTTCCTTGGTAAATCTCACATATACAAAGAGTATGCCAGATATTGTAATCTAATGTAAAGTAGGATTGAGGTGTGTAAAATTATATCTATCAAAGTGCTGTTGTTTTAATAGAGAATTTGTATTATTTTTCATGCCAAATCTCTCCTGTGTTAAAGTGAAAGGAAAAAATACTGTTTTTTTTTTTTTTTTTTTTTTTTTTTCAATTTTCTTATGTTTATACTAATTTTTGTTCTACTTTAATAGTATACTGCATTGAAGTAAAGTCTTTCCCATCTGAAAGATTTAGAGTTAAAATTAATATGATTTTCCATATTAATATGACATGAACCTATCATATGGAACCTAATAAAGGTGAAACAAAAATATTACTAACTTTCATTAGTTTGTCTGCAGAAGTTTTTAATGAGTACTACCTAATAAGGCTGAGTTCACCCCATACCAGACCTCCTAGCAGGATAAAATTCTCACATTGTTACCAGGGATCGAACCCAGATCCATCTGTGTCTGAGACAGGCATGCTACCACTGTGCTACGGAAGCAATCCCTGTAAAGTTATGTACTAGTGAGATTTGCAGTAGCTCCTGCTTTGTTTAGGAGGAACAAATTAAATATGAAAGTTCTTGACCAGTGAAAGAAAATGAAAGATTTTTAAACCAGATTTTTCTTTTTCCCAGTCACGTTTTAGCTTTTATACTTGGATCAACATAACTAAAAGTTCATTAAGCTTTGGTATAAAATCATTGCTCCAACTGTGCAAAATCTCTTTGACTGATTTCTACATCTGAGATAACGATTTAGTGCAGTGAGTCATTTCTTCAGATTCAGGAAGAGAAAACGATCACTGGAAACCAAATATGGTGATATGGCACAGTTTATAGCTCATACCATTCAGCTTTGCAATCCATTTGGAGAAGTATGGATCTATAAACCATCTTGGTAGAAAGAAGTTTCTTCTTTAACAAATGCAGGTGTTCAACCTTCATAGCATCCTTCAACCACTGCAATAAATGTGCATAATACTCTGCATTAATGGTTTTGCCTTTTTGTTATAAACTATATATGGAGCAAGGGACTCTGAATTATCTCTGGTATTAGACCATAATATAGCAAGAAACAAATTAAAATTGCAGGACATTTACTATATTTACTTCGTTTAAAAATGACATTGTGCCATAATATAGCAGGAAACTTAAATTAAAATTACTATGCCTGCTTTATTAATCTGTATGTAAGAATGAATATCAGTTGTAATGTTACCAAAAATCTGTTACAATTATACACTGTGGCAAACCTAAATGTGTTAGAAGTTTGTGGTGACACGTAATATAATGATAGCAAAAAGGTTGTGATGAGTTTCCCTAAACCCTAATAATTTAGTGTTGAGAACTATCATTTTTCAGAGATTAATTACACAGGTAATCTAAGGGTAAACATACAAGTATAATTCAGCAATATTTAAGTTTCAAGCACTTAACAAAGTATTATGATAAGGCTTATTAGTCCAGCTACATTAAAGAGGAATCAAGTTATACACGTTCGTAGTGCATGTGACGCACAATGTGCTCTACAGACAAAGCGTGCATAACTTCGTTATTTTGGTAGCTCACCTACTAAGCCTATGTTGATTTCAAACAGGAAGGCCATACTGGGCTTACATTCAGGGAGTTTATTGAAAAGAAAGTAGTAAGAACTGCAGTAAAGGCTTAAGTTGTTATATTTAGCATATGTGTGTGTGTGCGTGTGTGCATGCATGTGTGTGCTTCTTCCACATTTATCTAGGCTGTACTGTGGTTGAGTAGTTAGATCATTTGCCTTTCACCAAAGCAGTCCAGGTTCAATCCCAGGTGAGCACATGTTGGATTTGTGCCGGATGTAGCAGCCCAAGGATGGATTTCCTCAAGGTTCTCTGGTTTCCCCTGTCATCCATTCCACTGATGCTTCATCTTCATCTTCATTCGATGTACGAGTGTCATCAGTGTCACTGCCTGCGATGCCACATGTAGTAAAAGCGGGCGTTAAAAACAAAACAAAACAAAAAAACCAAATAAAACAGCAAAGAAACATTTATCTAACCAACACTATAGGTTACACAAGCCCTTAGAATATCTCTCTGTGGCAAGCTTGAAACAAATCGCAAGAAATAAACATAAACCAGCAAATGACAAAGAAGGAATGAAGATAACCAGCCTAAATGAATTCAGCTCTGTTCTGCATAATCAGGTAGATATAGCTGAAACCTGATTAGTGACTCAACATTGTAGAGGGAGGGGTGGGTTTAGTTATCTGCAGACCTGAAATGCACATCAGCTGTCATATTTATGTGACATGTTGCTTGTGAAGTGGACATGCTAATAAGATAAAAAATTATGGCTGCCAAGATGTACTTCTCAATTTCAAGAAATACTTTGATCAATAAGCATTTAGATGTAATAATGATAATGATGATGATCATGGTGATAAATTAATTTTCAAACTGAAAAAGGAGAGTTTAGACTCAGGAAAACTGAAGACCTATATAAAAGTAAAGAATGTGAAAATATTTCAGATACAATAAGGAAAAGAAGAATAAGATAATGAGGATGGATAATAATAGACTTACAAAACAAATTTTCAAGCGTATATACGGAAGTAAAAGTGGTAACCAATGGATGCAAGGGATAAGGAAAGACTTAAATGAAATGGAATTAACAGAAGAAATAATACAGGATAGAGCAAATTAAAATTAATACAAATTTTCTAAGGTTTCCAGTTGAATAAAAAAGAATAAAACAACTACAATTTGGACAGAAGAAGAAAAAATCACAGTGACAGGCTGAAAAAATATTGGAAAGATAGAAAGGAAAAAGAAAAATGGCAAATATAAATGGAGAGCGTTGCTTAATGTAGTCTGTAGATGGCCTGATATATATGTATGTATGTTTTCATTTTAATATTGATATTTTTTATTGCTAAACTTGACTACAATAATTTCTATAATTTGGTATGTGCTATACACAGTATTGGTAAATTTTACCACACTCTCCCTCAGTAACAAGGGCTGACCATGATATCTAGACAGTACATAAGCAGCCACCAGACCATTGTTACAAAACCAAAAGCTTGACGCTAATGTGGATACATAGCACAAACACTTGTTTGGAAGGTTTGAAGGTCTATTGCTTTATCCAGTACCTAAGTGGTAAGCTAAACTTTCAGTTACATATTTCTGCTTACAGTATCTTTCTCAGATTTCAGGCTTACTGTTAGTACTGTGTTGTGTTTGTGCCAGTGAAAATGTCAAACGAGAAGAAAAGGTGACAAGTTAGCATGACAATGGAAATTAAATTGGATGCATTAAAGAGGCCGTACAAAGGGAAACATATTATTATGTAATAAATTGTAGGATATGTTAATCTTTCCTGTTTCCTACAGTGTGCATTTATGTATTTTGCAGCATGAGCTAGGAATAACAGGCCCCTTATTCCATGTAACTAGAAATTTCTACTATATTAGTAATAATAATAATAATAATAATAATAATAATAATAATAATAATAATAATAATAATAATAATAATAATAATGATAATATTAATACCATTAATTAATATAATAATATTATTAATATATAATATTAATATATTATTATCATCATTATTGTTGTTGTTACTCTTACTACTATTATTATCATCATCATCATCATCATTAAGCAGCACTATGCCCGAGTGATTAGACCTCTCGCCTGCCACCTAGGTGGCCGAGGTTTGATGTGGTATTCATGGTGGACGAAGCAGCATCTGGTCGGGTTTTCTCTGGTTTCTCCTGCCGCTCATTCCACCAATTGCTCCATAATCATCTTTCCATTCATCAATTTTGCCTGCATTTCATATCATACTCTTCCTCACTCTTTTTCCTGGTGCTTGGCTGACCACCCGCTTCCAAGTCTTCACTCTGTCCAGTCCATAGGTTCCTGTGCTCCCTGACAGGCATCTGACCCTAGGCACTGGCTTGTAAGTCCTCCACAAGGGGAGGGTAATCCGGTAAAGAAGGAACTGTAGTTGTGAACTGTAAACTTGAGCCTCATTTTTATAAACATATAAATTACTTCAATTATATAATGTTATTTCTTTTTTGCAGGTACTTTGTGAAATACCCTTACAATGTTCTACCCAAAAGCCCACAAATTCAAGCATTGAGAGGTTTTAACAGTAATTCAGCAGGTGTATGTAAAGTACATCGTCTTTTATATACAAGGACATATCCAACAACTTTAGTTCTACCAGATGGGGCAAGCATTGTAATAAGATTTTCAGAACCAAGATCAATTCTTAAGGTATGTAAATTTGTATTCTTTCATTTGTAATTGTGGTCTTTTAGTAGTTGGTTAATTTTAAGTTGTGCTTGCTCTGTGTACCCAAATTCAGTTTGTAAGTTCAATATCAAGATTTCACTGAAGGTGCATATCTTGCACTCAGAAATAGAGGGGAGGGCGAAAGAGAAAGAACATCAAGGAATGTCAGAATAAATATCAAATGTCACACTCAGGAACATTTTAAAGGTACAAGACAAAGATTTTCATAAACTTTCTTCCTACCTTAACAACTCCCCATATGAAAATATTTTCAATATGGTTTTATTTTGCCTGAAATAGTTAACAATTTTGACAGCTTGGCATAATGAATAAATTGTAATTTTTTAATCTCTTGCCGTATAAGCTGTGCACTTTTAGATCTTCATTTTCTGTGTAGTAAAATGTTGTCTGTCTCTTACAGTTTGTCAGTTACGCAAAAGTCATTCAGAATGAAGAGTACTTCAGAGCTATTCCCAGAAAATTCAGGATACTGTATTTACTCGAAAATAAGAGCCTCTTTTTTAACGGAATTATATCTGAAAATTGGATCTTACTAGCTGCGTTGTTACTTCACACACTTTCATTTGCATCATTTCACAGATTGCTACACAGCACTCTGTCTTACATCTACACCATCACTGCAGCATGGCGACCTCTCTTAGGGCCACGAAAAGTTCAAGTTCCTTTTTTTTTTGGCTTAAGTTTATCTCTCTGATTTCTCCAGTAACAAACCATGTTTGATTGTACCAAATACTCTCGACCCACTGCTCATACATGAAGCTACTAATGAGTGAAGGTCATTGCCTAATTCTCCACTCCTTTCTTCACAAACAAGTGAAAGGTAAAACTCCTCCTTGGCCAACCATTTGCATGCAGAATAACAAAGAAGTTCTGAAGAACTGTTTTTCTAGGAATTACAGCCTGTTACAGATTAACGTGTCTAACGTTAGCATACATATATTTTCTAAAATTTGTCTGCAAAACTGGCGGGTCTTACATTTGAGTTGGTTTTATTTTTGAGTAAATAGAGTATAATTTCATTCACCATGAAATTATCTTAATCACATGGTAACTTAATCAGAATCAGAGCCAGTTTTGATAAAATAAACATTTTCAAAACATTTTCCATGGGCAGTTTGGGATAGCAGAAAATTAAGAATACCTTTGTGTTGCATCCTTGAAAGAAACTGAACTTAAATACCAAATTTGGTATTTAACTTACTTTCCATTTTTGAGATCTGCTTTCCCAGCTGAGTGAATGAAATGCTTTTCTCTATTTCTTTCCCTTGGGATGGTTCTTTAATAATGTTAGTATTTAAGGTCTTATTGTTTGCAGCGTGACATGGTGTAATGTTAGGGCAAGAATTTTTAAACAAATATCTCAAATTTCAATTTTACATGTTACAATGGAGCTTGGAATATTTGAAGCTGAAGTGACAAGAAAAAAATTTGAAATATCCAAAACTTTGAATTGCAAAAATGGCATCTAAAATGGACATTTTAGCAATACAGCTACACACATCCACCAGGATTTTCCAGTTGACCCACTCTTTTTCAACTGTTCCCATTTTTACTTGAGGCACTGCTTAAAATTTTCTCCTTATTCTTCATATAAGTTGACATTGTTCAGTGGTATCCCGTATTCCATATGCATTACTTTTTTTGAATTACAATATTATCCTAACCTTCCATATTTTGTCACACCCTCATGAATAGCATATTTATTCACACATTAGATTCCCAAAAAAATGCTGTTCGAGGATTTTACTCCATAGTGGCCAGTATTTTAATTCTGCACCTTAGTACAAAATGCAGCTTTATGCATTGCCATAAAAATAAAAATAAAAACCTGTATAACAATGGCATCTAATTACTTAAACCTGGGCTAATCTTCCATATTTTTAACATTTACTCATACATAATTTACAGATACATTTACATTCGTATATACAACATAATTTACTGATTCTATCTGATTTATCTGTAAATTATGTTGTATGTATGAATGTGTAGAATGAATTCAGGGTGTTAAAAAAAGGTGTCTGATATTGCAACAGGAGTTTGGATTGATCAAAACTAGAATACATGTTCCTGTAAACATATGCTTGGAAACAAATACTTGAGATATGAGCCATTTTATAAAAATGTGCAACAGATGCACAGTTTTTATGGATTTGGCATACACCAATGTGTTTAAATGTCCCCATAGCCAAAAATCCAATGGATTGAGGTCCGGTGAATTTGGAGGCCATGCTACTGGACCTCCTCAACCTATCCATCGTCCATTAAATGTTTGGTTTAAGTATCAGGATCACTTTAGTCCCAGTTTGTGGATAGGAATTGTGGGTGACAGACTCATAGGATTTTACATTTTACCAAACAGATTAACAGGTGCTGTGTGTCGTCAATTCCTGCACGACAAGTTACCCATGCTTTTGGAGGAGTTGTGCTTGTGGAAGGATGATGCATGTGGTTTATACATGACGGGGCATCACCCCATTTTGTTCGCACAGTGTGACAATACTTAAACTAAACATTTAATGGATGATGGATTGGTCGAGGAGGTCCAGTAGCATGATCTCCCCATTCACCAGATCTCAGTCCATTAGGTTTCCTCCTATGGAGACATTTAAAGACATTGGTATACGCTAAGCCTATCCAAAATGTGCATACATTGCACATTTTTCTAAAATGACTCGTATCTCAACAAGTATTTGTTTCCGGACATATGTTTACAGGAACATGTATTCCTTTTGCAATATCAGACATTTTTTAACACTCTGTAGATGTTAAAATTCTGGCATATTAACCCGTGTTTAAGTAAGTGCCAGGATTATTAATACAGATTTTTATTTGATGCAATGCCATATTAATAAAAAGTATTGTAACAGTAAGTACTTCCTTTTGAGAGTTATTGATGGTGGACAGTAATTGTTCCAGTGCAGTTGTGTGTCGCTTACAAAGTTTTTATGAGTAATAAAGCCAAATATGTAGCAGGAAGAATTGAAAAAGTGATTTCATGGCTGGTTTCAACTTAATACCTTTATCTTTTGCTGACAAACAAGCTATGAATGCAATACTCAGAGAATTTAATGTTGTTGGCTAATGCTGTATTTCTGACAATGAAGTAATTAATCCTCTTGCTCTCCAATATTTTTCACTGTTGGATGGGGCACTATAAGTGGCTGGGATATTTGAAGGTGGTCTTGGTCCATTTCCTCTTGCAGATCACATAGAGGACAGAGTGGTGAAGAATATATCCCAATTCTGTTTAAATGTTTTGCCAGACAATCATGTCCTGTAATCAACCTGAAGGTTGCAACTGCTGTTTTTCGAGCATACTCAGGAATTACTGTTTATTTACTTTTTGATTTTTTATAATAGTATTTTACAATTTTTTTTAATTTACAGTTGACTAGTCTTTTAGCTGCATAAAATGGTAGATTAACTATAGATTTCTGTATACTGCTAGTACCCTTTTTTGCAAGAAATTCAGCTTTGTCATCACTGCTCAGTCCACAGTGAGCTGGTATTCATTGGAAGACTAGGTGTTTTTGAAGTGCTGTTAGATGGGTAAGGATTTTCCAACATTCTATACCTGTTTGGTTTTTTGGTGACAACTTGGAAGTAATTGCTACAATTGCCATCCTGGAATCTGAGAGAATAACTGCTTGATGAAAATGTGAGATTCTATTCAATCTTGGAGGGCCATTCAAATTGCTTCGATTTCTCCATCAAAGTTTGTAGTTCCATAACCTAAAGATTTGTAATAGGAAAAGAGGTGACATGTGACTCCAGCCCCTGCTCCATCTCGGTTTGATATCAATGATCCATCAGTATAAATATGGAGCCATTCATGTTCTGGAAATCTAGTATGGATTGTCTCTAATGCCAATAATTTTAGAACACTAGTTGGAGCATCACTTTTCTTAACTTCTTCTGTCAGGTGCAAATAATATGTGATGTCTAATGTTTGTGTTGGATTGACTTTGTATATGAAGTTTTCCTTTGAATTAGGAAGGTCTACATCCTCCTTGATGTCTTGAATTTTGGAAAGAAAGCTCTCCTGAGTCATTAGTGTATGTGTAAAATTTCCCTTGTTCCATGTATTGAGTGGGTAGGTTTGGTAGTTTGATTTTGTTGTATTAGTTCATTAAATTTTCTTCGCTCCACTTTTGTAGGTTGGTTAAGGATTGTTGCATGGTTTTTCCAGATCTGTATTTTTATTTTTTGGTTTAGAAGTCCACATTACTAAGTCATTGGTGAATAGTGCACACTTGACAACTGATTCTTGTATTTCTTGTGACAGATCGTTAATAAATGTATATTAAAAAGTGTAGTGCTGAGCACTGTGCCTTGTGGTAAGCCATGGTGAAGTTGTTTATACCTATATTCCTTCCATATGTGGTGGAATTTAAGTGTTGACTTTGGAAATGACAGCCATGAAAACATTGGACTTAGTTTACTTTTTTTTTTATTTTACTTCCTTGACTAGTTTTGTTCTGCATATAGAATCATACACACTTTGGAAATCAATAAAAACTGATACATTATCTTCTGTTCTATTGAAGGAGTCTTTGATTTCTTGACTGAGAAGTAAGACTTGTTCATTTGTAGAGTGGAACTCTCTGAATCCAGCTTGACATGGGGAAATTAAATTTTGTGATTCTAGAAACCAATTTAACCTGTTTGACACCATTCTTTCCATCACTTTTGCTATTATGCTAGTAAGAGCTATTGGTCTGTAATTTTTTATTTCTGATGCTGTTTTGTCTTTCTTCAAGAGTGGGACAATTATTGCTTTTCGTCATTCAGCAGGTACAGTGGTTTTCCAGGATAGATTGTAGAGTTTCAGTAGTTGTTGTTTTGCTGTTTTTCCAAGGTTTTTTATGAACTCTGTATGTATGTGATCTGGTCCAGGAGACCTTTTGTGTTTTAGATTATTAATTGCAATGTTCAGTTCTTGTATATTAATATTTTGAAAAAAAAATAGTGTTGAATGTTAAGATCACATTTTCTTTTTGTTTCAAATCTTTTTTAAATTGTTTACGTTCCTTTTTATTATTTATTGTTACTTTGTTTGAATTAGCATAATATTTATTTAAGGTTTTGGCTATGATTGTATCATTTGTTAATATTTTATTGTTGTGTATGTTAGGTATGCTACTTTTTTCCTTCCTGTCCTATAATCCATTTTTTCTAAGAAATTATTAGTGATTCTTTTTAGCAGTATTCATTCCTTTTTTTAATGAGGAACATTTCTTTCGCCATATTTGTGTATCCAATATGTCTTTTGTTTGTTCAGCTGTATTTCTAGCTATATCCCATTCCTTTTTCAGTTCTTCTAATTGGGGGTTCCAAAAGAGTTTGAAATTGTTTATTCTTCCAAGAGGAATATAGCTTTTTTTTTGTGTGGTTTTTAGGATGACTTTACAGAAATTTTTGTTCATATGATCTGGTTGGTCATGCAGCTGTGAGTTTGTTGTTTAAATTTATTTTCCAGTTCAGTTTTATATGTACTCCAATTTGCTTTTTGGAAGTTCCAATACAGATTCATGTGATATTGACTGACATTTTTATTATGTAGTTTTATATCGTCAATTACTGCTCTGTGACCAGAACTTGGGTCTTCTATAACTTTTTTTACACTGTATTTCATTGTACGAGTATAAGTGTCACACTTTTTATACTCTCTTCATAAAGCAAAAATACACAGTGCAACCATTATGTGAAGAATAAATGAAGATCAGCTGTAACTTTCGTTACTAGTGAGTCTGAGCGTATTAAAGCACAACCCATTACACTGTTCATAGCTGAACAGTAAGGAAAGGGTAAGGAGGGGAAACAAAGGTGAAACTGACATCACAATGAAAAACACCTACTTCAGTAAATAAAATTAAAAACAAAAAAGAAAAATCTGATGTGTTACACTCACATGACTTTCTCTACTCTTGTACTAACTATTCTTACAAACTCTTATTGCTAATTTTCTGTAGGGGCAAGGGGAATATGAGAATACAACAGGCTTTGAGTGATAGTCAACTGGTCGCTGTACAAAGGCTTTGAAATTGTGTTCTCTTTGCACAGCTAAGATATAAAAAGGTGAATGACGATCTTCCAATTGACGAAAGTTTAAGTATTCCAAAACTCACACAAATAACAGGAAATATCTTGGAAGTGGTTCACTCTACAAAAAAATTTCTTTGGACATAAATTGTGTGTTTTAGCAAGATCTACATTTTTTGTACAGTATGATTTGTTCCAGCTCTTATAGTTTACCAGTCATGCAAAAGTCATCCAGAGTAAACAGGACTGCATAGGCTATAGCCAGAAATTCAAGATATGCATTTCATTTGTCATAAAAATATCTTAAACATATGTAATTTTAATCAAAATCGTTAGAGCCATTTTCAAGAAAATCAAACTTTTTGAAAAAGTTTCCGTGTAAAGGGTAGTTTAGGGTACAACAATGTTCTTCAAAATCTTTATGTTACATCCTTGAAACACATTAAACTTAAATACCAACTTTGGCTTTTAACTGACTTTATACACGCATGCACACACGCACACACACACACACACACACGCACACGCACACGCGCACGCACACACGCACTCACGTACACACACACACACACACACACACACACACACTCACACACTCACGTACACACACACACACACGCACTCACATACACACACACACTTTTCTAAAACTGCTTTTTTTTTATTCAGAGGACCTCAAAACATATTTCCTGTGAAATCTCGACATCAAATTTTTAGTGGAATACAATACTTCCTCTACTATACGTAGTAGAGAAAATAAAAATAGAGTAAAGTACATCATTACAGTAAGTAGTAATGTTTTATTTCAGATGTATACTCTATGTCATATTGACAAGTGGATCTATGAGTGAATGACCATTTCTGATGTTTTCAGCCATTTATTAAAACAGCATAATTTATTTGAACTGATCATCTTGTATTAGTAACTTAATTTGTAATTTACCTTTAAACTGTATGTACTATAAATATTTAAAAGATTATAGGAAACATTACTAATATGTAACCAGCTCCTGGCAAAATTTATTAACCATGTTTCATATACCTATTTAAAATAATTTCATGTATTTTTCTTTCAGTTGCCCCTTGATCTCGCTACACTGAGTGAGGCGGAGCGCAGGATAAGATTGGAGAGAAGGAAACCGAAACAGAAAGTTAAGATTGAAGAAGACATTGATGATGAGTTTGATGCAAGCAAATATGTACATCTGATAAAGAAATGAAAAGTCAAGTGTTGTTGCACAAGATGAAGTTACTTTCACCTTTGGCTGTGAACTCATTGTTAGGGTGGGAATTTTTCCACTATTTTGAAGAGCATAGGTGTTGGGAACCTAATAGAAAGTGTTTCAGTAGCAATGAAGGAAAAAGTTGCAGCTATCCTTTCTCCAGCATTGTTTACTGTGTTACATTTCTCACGTGTGATTGAATCCCAAGCAGCTTTCTAGTGTTATGAGAGTCTTGGTCACGTTTTACACTATCAGAAATTGTATAGCCTTGCACAGGTTTTTAAAGTACACTGTAATGATCTACTTGTTACACTGCAAATGTACAGTTTTGTAGAAATAAATAATCTGTGGTGTTATTTCCATTAACAATCTATTTATCTTGTCAATCTGTTTTGCTTATTGTTTGATTCATCCAGTTATTTATGCCCTATCACTTTGCACCTGCACAGAAAATATGCATATGAGATACAGATAATTTTATGGAAATGTAGGACACAGTTAAAAAATCTGATGTGCTGCACTCACATGACTTTCTCTACTCTTGTACTAAGCATTCTTACAAACTCTTATTCCTGTACCTTCTTCGTGTTAGCTGAGATAAACATTTGCAGAAATTATTGTTCCCTTGTAGATGCAAGGGGAATATGGGAACACAGTAGGCTTTGAGCAATAGTAAAATCTTTTAAAGCTTTCAAATTCCATTCTCTTTGTACAGTTAACATATAAAAAAAATGAATAGTGATATTCCATTTGACAGAAGTATAAGTTCTCTGAAACTGACACAAATAACAAGGAATATCTTTAAAATGGTGTACTCTACAAAAAAAAATTATTGAGACATAAATGTATGTCCTAGCAAAAACTATATTTTTTGTATAGTAAGATTTTGTCTATGTCTTACGGTTTACAAGTTATTCAAATGTCATCCAGAGTAAACAGGACTACATAGGCTATAGTCAGAAAATTCAAAATATACATTTCACTTGTCATACAAATAACTCAAACATATGGCATTTTTAAGAGGTAGAACTGGAACTTAAAAATTCAATACCACAACTGGGATTTGAACCACAGACCTTCCGCACACACACGGCTTGTGTGTTTAAAAACACCAACAGTAAGTTTGTTGGCATAAATAAATAATAATATGGCATTTTAATCAAAATCGTTAGAGCCATTTTCAAGAAAATAAACATTTTCCATGTAAAGGGTAGTTTAGGGTGAAGCTATTTTCTTCAAAATCTTTGTGTCGCATCCTTGAAAGACAAACTTAAATACCAACTTTGGTTTTTAAACTACTTTTCGTGTTTGAGTTATTCTGTCTACAGACTGACAGACACACACACATACCTTTTTCTAAAAATGCTTTTTTTTTTGTTTAGGGGGTCTCAGAACATATATTTCTGGTGAAATCTCGACTTTGAATTTTTGGGTGGAATACAATACTTCCTCTACTTACCAGTAGAGAAAGTAAGAATTGATGGTTACTGAGCATTTTTTACAGTGCATATCTGAAAATAGTAAGTCAAGCCAAATTTTTAAACTCCATCAGTATTCTCCAGGTCCTCTATGTGAGAGGAAAAAAACTATTGTGTAGAACAATGACCACCTTATGAGCTTTGACATTCCTCCTGTATGAATTTGAACATCTGTTATGGATAGGATTCTGCATCCTTGGAAGCCACCAAATACACCACAAGTCAGGCATCAACTGACAATGGGAACAATTGCTCCCAAAAGATGTTTTCATTGATAATAAGCAAACTATTGTTACCATATCTGACTCAGTGCAATTATTTGATTTTACTTCACATTTTTTTTAAATTTCTGTTGGAAGTAGTCTTGCAAGTAAGCTGATATAAGTTCTTTATGTAAGACTTGAAGTTTTCAGAGTTAGCATTATTAATTATGGCTTCATGGGTGATCAGATGTGTTAATTTATAAATGTGGAGCTTTTGGCCATTTGAAACTCCATGGCCATCATTAGGAATGAATAAATTAATAGCCATCTCAAACTCATGGCCTTCTTCAGGAAACATTGTGTGAGTTTAACTGTCGAGCTTGCATGCCCTTCTGGAACTGAATTTTAAAAAAATCTGATGTGTTGCACTCGTATGACTTTCTCTACTCTTGTACTAACCATTCTTACAAACTCTTATTCTTTATTCCTATATCTTCTTCGCGTTAGATGAGATAAACATTTGCAGAAATTGTTTCCTTGTAGATACAAGGGGAATATGGGAATACAGTAGACTTTGAGCGATACTCAAATCTTTTAAAGCTTTCAAATTTGGTTCTCTTTGCATGATTAAAATATAAAGAAATGAATAAAGATGCTCCATTTGACAGAAAAATAAGTTCTCCAAGAATCATACAAATAATCTGCAATATCTCCGAAACGGTTCACTCTACAAACAAATTTATTTAGACAGAAATTGTGTGTTTTAGCTATATCCACACTTTTTGTATAGTAAGATTTTGTCTATCTCTTATGGTTTACCAGTTATTGAAAAGTCATCCAGAGTAAATAGGGCTTCACTGGCTACAGCCAAAAAATTCAAGATATACATTTCATTTGTGCCTTCCGGCTACTGACAAATCACGACTGCTTAGCAAGTCATCTCTACAGAATAGGTATCTCAGCCTCACCAATATGTGTCCTGTGTAACGATCCAGCAGAAATGAATGAAGAACACTTGAAGACCTGTGAAGCATTAAGATCAGAAGAAACTACAGTTCAAAAGTATTGGAAGGCACGAATGCTAATGGCTTCATTGCCAGATGCAAGGCGCTAGAAAAAAACAACAACATTTCATTTGTGATAAAAATATCTCAAACAGGTCATTTTAATCAAAACCATTACGGCCGTTTTCAAGAAAATAAAAATTTTCCATCTAAAGGGTAGTTTAGGATGGAGGAAATTTCTTCAAAATCTTTGTGTTGTATCAAAGTTTTGGGTGGAATACAATACTTGCTCTACTTTACTATACATAGTAGAGAAAGCAATAAATTCTTCAGGAATGAATGAACCGTCTGGTCCTCAACCTCCTTTGGCAGATGTGTTTAATGGCTGGTATCCAAGCTGGGCTCAGATGAAATCCACAATCTCTATTGTAGTTCCCTGGGTGTAATTTAATTAATGCAAGTGTATTTACATTGTTTTGTGATATGTTCCCTTATTCATGGTTCTGCCTTCCCAATTTTGTTTAAAATATGTAGGACATTTTGGAAAGAGGGACTTACAAATGAGACTTGTAAGTGGACCCAAATATTGGCAGCCACTCTGTTAGCATTATGTCAACAGCAGTCTATTCAGACTAAGACTGAATTGTAAGTATTCCACACCCTGAGGCAATCTTGTTACTCACATAAAAAAGTTATTTTTTCTCCCCAGACGGTATTTTCTTTGCTTGTTGGTCTCAAACCAGATTTTCCCTTCACAGACAGGATGAAATGTTGTTGAATCAGTGGTAGATTGTAAGTTCGTCAAGGAAGTATCATGATGGAGTGATGTGAAACGATATTACTTTTCAAAATCTAGTGCTTGTAATGAGGCAGCACAATTTGATGTTCGTGCAAAGCTTGGGCCAAAGTACACACCTTTTCGCTGTATATTTGTGCACTCAATTCAATTCATATCTTTCAAGGTAAAGTAATATTTCTTCAAAAAAGGACTATATCCCCAGGAGTCAATTCAATTCATACCTTTCAAGGTAAAGTAATATTTCTTCAAAAAAGGAATATATCCCCAGGAGTCAATTCAATTCATACCTTTCAAGGTAAAGTAATATTTCTTCAAAAAAGGAATATATCCCCAGGAGCCTGGCTAAAAATTATTGGGGAGAGGAGGGTTGTAATTTTCAAAAGTCACGGGTGGGGGAAATGTATGTTCTTATTTTACATGTAATTTCTACAATTGGCAAATTTATACTTGTTAAGAGGTGTATGTCCTCCATAAGGGGAGCGTAATTAGATGAAGATAAATTTATAACTAAGACCCTAATTTCTAAGCATAATAAATAGTAAAATAAGTACAAAGATGGTGAAAATAAGTGGGTACCAAGATGAAGCAAACATAAATACATGCAGAGGCTTTGGGGTCAGATACCTGTGCCCAAGAAGTTGATGCTACCTTAAGATCTCATTAAGCAATCTATTAGGAATGCTGCCTGCTGCATTGTTAAAGCTGACTCCAATTTAATTTCTGTGGTGTGTATGCTGAATTCGGCTTTCCTAGCAATACACATTCTGTGGTGTGCAACGTAATCCAACTCAAGTAGCTATGTTGTTCATACTATACAAATTCCCCAAGTACACTGTAAAGTTGAATTAATGTAACTTGCGAACCCTCTGGCAAGTGCGTTCTCGCTGCGCCAGGTGTAGTGTTGTAGATCCGTTGGTTGGTTGGTTGTCAGTCGTTCCCTATCCGAGCTCAAGGGGAGACGTAAGATGTGTCAACGTAGCGTGTGGACGGGGTTGAAAAGGCGATTGCATGACCACGAAGGCTATTGGCTATATCAAGGTTAAACCTGGTTGTCATGACAACAGACCGATACGCCACGCCTAGAACACATGTCGAGCGAGCTGTCACAATTGCCAAGTTAATTTAAGCATAATAGCCTTCGTTCGTAGCACACTTAAGTAGGTACCATCCCATCGAAGCATACCGAAACCAACTTTTGGTATCCTGGCAGGTCTGGAGACTTATTTGTCAGGCTCGTTACAGTAAGCCCTTGACAGCACAGATTTTATTTCATTGTTTTTAATTGCCAGCAATGACTTCTCATCTTTCCGGCGTAAAGTACCCGCAAGATTTAAGTGCTACAAAACATCTTTCTCTGATCTGGCGTAGTAGTACCACCCACGTAGTACCTATCGTTAGATTACATCGTTTTGGCCAACCTAAGAAAGTTCACGGGAAATGCAGATCTATGCAGCCACCATTCCATATTATGAACAAAGATACCATCTTGAAGCTATAGAAATCATTGAACTAAGGGTGGGTGTTCGCAGAACAATTTCATTTGAAGAAATTACTTGTATACTGGTCCAAATGCAAATATTTATCCATGTTAAGTGTTTACTCGTGTAATATTTACAATTGACATTGATGAAATTGCATGAGCTTTCACGCCCTGTGTCATTAATTAATAGAACGCAATCTATTTAAAATTCATACTATGCAATATTTTCTTCCACACATAGATTAATATGTTCACAGCAGTTCCTAGTTTAACATTTGCTTATGAATTCGTTTCTACTGTGTATTATACCTTGTCCATCGTGGAAGACACGAATGCAGAAAGCACAGAGCATATAACACTAAATGTTTGGCGGTGCCGATAGAATCCTGTAGGGAGACACAGAATGGGCTGAAATTAATTTCACTAGGAAAGAGTAAAAACAGGATCTACTGATTTAATACCGTCTATCAACCAAAACAGTTGCTCTCATGACAACCTGACAAGGGTCTTAGTAAGGGGAATCCCATGGAGCTCCTTATTAGGTTCCGCGTTAAATGAACAAGTACATACTTCTGTAGCTTTTCCACTGTATTTCATCAAGCATTTAAAACGTTTCAATTTTTGCTTCTGAAGATCATTTTGCACCTCGAAAACCAGGTAATTCTAAACATCGAGATTCGGAACATCAATCTTTGTTCTAAGCTACCAAAAACATTTAGTTACAATCCAGTATTACCAACATTACGTTTTAGTTACCAACTGCATTTAGTTGGGTAAGATTGGCGATCGAACTTGTTGCAAACGCTGCTATTTTTCGTTGTGAATGGTTGCCTATCAACTTAATTTAACATGTACACTCATATTTTACCATGAATGGCCATAATTCCAGAATTTTCTGTTTCATATTCAATGGGGTATTGGTTGGTTAGTATTTCCATAGCTGCTATTGGTGTGGTTTTGATAGCACCTGTAATTAATCTCAGACTTTGGTTTTGAAAGATTTGAATTTCTTTTGTGTTTGCTGTTACAAGAACTTCGCTGCAGTAAGTAAATAATGGCTTTATATATACATTGTATGTTGTGTTAAGAGTTGCTCTGGAACATCCCCACTTCATTCCTGTTAGACGTTTTAACAGTGAAAGGCGCTTCTCTGCTCTTTGTATTACATTTTCTATTTGTTTGGTCCATGTAAGTTTGGTATCAAATGTAACTCCTAAATACTTTGCCTCCTTTGTTTCTGGTAATTGTTGACCCTCAAAATTTAGTTTTATTTTTAATGTTTTTTTCCCCCTTAGTGAAAAGATTTGCTAATTTGATTTTGTTGTATTAACGGTCATTAAATTTCTTTAGCGCAAAATACATATAAACAATAACAAATAATAAAATGTATAAAATCAACAGGTGGAGGGGGGGGGGGATAGTTACTCTCTAGAATTATTGATTATATAAAATTTCTTGGTGCTTTCGAGCTGGCTTTGAGCGGGTACAATGAGACAGAAACATCGACAAATTCAGGTGTTTGTGTTTTTTTATAGATTAACTTCTGATATAGACAGTGCAGTAAAAGAACATACAGCAGGGGTTCAAGATTTTAAGGGGATTTAAAATGAGCTGCCATATTGTGTTATGGAAACTTGTGAGGTTATGTCAGAAGAAATAAATATTGGTACATTTTTGCTCGAACCGCCGCTGTCCAATTCGAAAATATTTTCCTGAACAGGAACCACCTTTGGAAGGAATAAAATGCTTGCGCAGTCTGAGTCAGGGGTAGTGGCATATCCTGAAAATTTTGCAATGGCATGTGCAACATAGAAATCAAACAACCCCAATCTTTACTATTTCAAGGAGATTATCCATCCCAGGCAACAAACATGGCCAGCAGAAGAGTTTACACGAAGTTTCAGAGCTGCCTAACCAACTTATCTTTCTAAGTTTAGGAGTTGAATGTATGTATATACATAAGCAAGAAGTTCTGTTTGTTTTGTCATTAAGTTTTTCAAACCGGGAATAGGTTTTTACTAACTCTGACTTATCACAGAATGAACGTGACAAAAGGTTTATTAGGTAAATCTACTTAATAGATATACATAATATCACTTTCAGAATCACCCATAATTTGAACATTCAGTGGCAAAATTCACTTAAATGCACGTAACAAATATATTACGGTTCGCATCTTAAATGCACTGACACTCGGATTTCCTACTTTATACAAACTAGTTTTACGAATGTTTATCCCTCTATTTCATGTTAATCGAGATAAACTTTTTCAGAAATTATCTTATGCTAATTTTCTTGTAGGTGCAAGGGATAAATGTAATACAGTAGATTTAAAGCGATAGTCAAATCTTTTAAAGCCGCTCGCAATGCCATGGCTCTAATTCCGTTCTCTTTGCATAGACAAGAGATTAAAAAAGATTAATGACTTCTCATTTGAGAATGCTGAACAAGGAATCTCTCTATAAAATGGCTCACTAAAAAGTATTTGACATAAACTGCGTGTTTTGATGAGTCTATATGTTTTGCATGGTAAGATTCTATCACTTGCTATTTATGAGATACACATAATGGACCGGGGGAGGAGGAGGAGGGAGGAAATCCCCCTTCCTTTCTCTTTGCACGGGTAACAAATTAAAATGAATAACGATATTCAGTTTGACGAATAAGTTTTCCAAAACTGACACAAAATAACAAGGAATATCTCCGAAATGGTTCACTCTACAAAAAAACATTTATTTAGACATAAATTGTGTGTTTTAGCAAGATCTACATTTTTGTATAGAAAGATTTGGTCTATCCCTTACAGTTTACGAGTTATTCAAAAGTTATCCAGAGTAAACAGGACTACATGGGCTATAGCCAGAAAACTCAGAATATACATTTCATTTGCCATAAAAATATCTTAAACATATGGCATCTTAATCAAAATCGTTAGAGCCATTTTTGAGAAAATCTAAATTTTCCATGTAAAGGGTAGTTTAGAGTGGAGGAATTTCCTTCAAAATCTTCCTGTCGTATCTTTAAAAAAAGTTAAACTTAAATATCAACTTTGGTTTTCAACCGAGTTATCTTTTTTTTTTTTTTTTCACAGTCTGACACACACACACACACGCGCGCGCGCGCACACACACACATACACACACACACACACACGTACACGCAACCCCCCCCCCCCACACACACACACACTGCTTGCTATATGTAGAGCATTATTGCTGATCGAGCTTAATTAAAAAAAAAAAATACCTACGCAGTAGAGAAAGTAAAAAAAAAAAAAAAAAAAAGCTTCTGAGGAGACTCCAAGAAAATTCAAAATATAAATTTCCTTTATTATGAAACTATTTTAAACATGTAGTATTATAATCAAAAGCGTTAGAACCATTTGTGATAAAATTAACAATTTCGAAAAATGTTGAAAGTAGAGGTGGGGTGGGGGCTTCTCTTGAAAATCTTGGTGCCGCATACCGTGAAGATGCTCAGCTTAACGACCAAGCTTTATATTTAACCAACTTTTCGTTTTTGAGTTGTGCTGTTCACAGATAGAGACAGATAGGACGCTTTTCTAAAATTTGTTTTTTATTTAGGTGACCTCAAAACGCGTATTTTCCGCTAAAATCTCGGTATCAAATTTTTGGATGGAATGTAATAGTTTTCAATCGATTGTGCGTGTAGTAGAGAAAGTAAAAAAAGTTTTGTCGATCTCAGGACTAAAGCTGCCTAAAAGGGAAACACTTTCCATTTTTATTTTCCTCTGCAACTCTCTTATCTTACCTTGCTCATCCACTGCACTGACGTCGATCTGCATACCTGAGATACACACCAGATGTCGTTGTAGTTTTAAAAATGGCTGAATGGTTTGCTGGACGGTGAAAGTTTAGATCTTGGCAGTCATTGCTGTAAGAGCGATAAAGACTATCGTATTGCATCGTTACCAAATAACTGAATATCTCTAGCATGTATTAATGATATTCTGTGCATTAACGTGCCTCACGTGTTTTGTTGTTTTCTGCTGTGGTGATATTAAGTTTCAGTTTTTGACATTCAGGAGACCGTGACCAGCCCACAAAATTAGTGCCAGTTGGACAAGGATTTGCACTGTTTATCTTCAGCAGCACAAACGGACATAGAATGTAAAGAAAGACATGTAAAAGCGTGCATCATAAGCTGTGTGATAAAAACACCTGGAAAAGTTCAAGCTCACTCTTCATGTACCTGTCAAAGTGTGTCTTCTAAAAGTCTGGTGCTGGTCATCGCCAACACATTCATTTGATTTGAATGTATTCGTAGCAGAAAATAATGATTCCTTCGAAAACATGGCTTTTATTTAAAACTTTAAGGCCTACTTCAGTTTTGCATATCATGTCAGAAATCTATCAATCAGTGACATAAGGAATATTTATTTGAATGTAAGGTTTGTTTAGTAAACATGTTAGGTAAATCAAATGGTAAGGGAAGTGATAGTGGATACTGTGAGAATCAGTGCAGTGATAGTGAAAAACACCGAATATGCAGCGGAGATCTTCTTACACCTGTACCTCCTCCCATGCAGCAGCCAATGATGGATGGTCCATCCCCTGTCGCAAAACATTATCGAATGACAGGATCCTCATGCCAGGCCCTGAGGCATGCGGTGGCTGCCCTTAACAGACTTGATGATTTTACCTGTGAAAAGATTGGTTCAGGTTTCTTCTCGGAAGTATTTAAGGTAAGATGGGAGTTCAACATCTAGCACATTGGTAGATTCATTTATCTGTTCTAGTTCTACACAAGGATTTTGGTACGTCTTCCTAGTTGTTGTTGTGCTTTTAATGATGAATTTTAAATTACACTAGTGGAATCCACATCAACTGACAGTTGCCTTGAGAAATATATAACTCTCTCGTGTGATAATAGATCACTATCATGTTTTGTAATCAATTCTCAGTTTTTACTGCTTTGTTGCACCTATTTTTAGTTTAGGACCTATAGTTAAAGAATTTGTAACCATTACATGAAACTAGGATTTTATTTTCCTTTTCGTTATCAGATTGACAAAGAAATTAGAAAGACTGAATATTTCCAAACTATTTACATGTTTGTTGCCATTACTACAGTGGGTGATTTTAGAGAACAGTTATAAAGTGCACAAATTCATTTGGTAAAGTTATGATGATTATCACATTTTGTCCTCGCCTTGCCTCACCTCAATCCCACCACACCTTCCAACATTCGCAACTGTCAACATATGACTGAACATAAACAATTAACTAAAGCCAAATATTTTAATACAAACATAAATATCATTGCACTTTAATCTTCTGTGTATGATAAAAAATGAACAGTTAGCATGCTGCAGCACATAAATTTCGTTGAAAGAAAGCTGATCCCCTTATGTTTAGCAAAAAATAGCTCATATAGCATTTCTCTGAGCATGGTTCATATTGTACACAGTATGAGATTTATATACACAATTGGACTGCAGTTACATGCAAAGGCATTCTAGACTTCAGCTCTCATGTAATAAATAAATAAATGATTACACAGATATATATATTTATATATTTTTGAGTTTAAACTTAGAGACATCAATGCATTTCAAATGCAACAGCTTCAGTAATCAGTCCAAACCCTATCCTGTTTAGCACTTCATTCAGACATGTAGGAATTAAGTCTAGATTGTCTATCATTGAAAGAGGAAGAAGAGTCACTGCTTATAAACTCACCCCCTGTAGCAGGCAGGTGACCCTGTGTTTGTTTACATTGACTGTGGGTTTAAGGGTGTTCAACTCCTAGGTCATCAGCGATTGTTTACATTGAGTCAACATCACTGACAGTATATTAATATTCTGGAAGTTGATGACAGTGTTGTTGCACTCACATGACTTTCTCTACTCTTGTACTAACCATTCTTACAAACTCTTATTCCTATATCTTCTTCGTGTTACTTGAGATAAACATTTGTACAAATTATCTTATTGCTTATTTCCTTGTAGGTACAAGGGGAATATGGGAATACAGTAGGCTTTGAGTAATAGTCAAATCTTTTAAAGCTTTGAGATTCTGTTCTCCTTGCACGGCTAACATATAAAAAAATGAGCAATGATGTTCCATTCAATGAAACTTTAAGTTTTCCGAAACTGACACAAATAACAAGGGATATCTCTGAAATGATTCACCCTAAAAAAAATTATATGGACATAAATTGTGGATGTTAGTAAGCTCTGTATTTTTTGTGTAGTAAGATTTGGTTTATCTCTTATGGTTTATGAATTATTCAAAAGTCATCCAGAGTAAACAGGACTACATAGGCTAGAACCAGAAAATTAGAGATACATTTCATTTGTAATAGAGATATCCTAAATATGTGGCATTTTAATCAAAATCATTATAGCCATTTTCAATAAAATACAAATTTCCCATGTAAAGGGTAGTTAAGGATGGAGGAATTTTGTTAAAAATCTTTCTGTCGCATCCTTAAAAGATGTAAAATTTAAATACCAAATATGGTTTGTAACTGATTTTTCGTTTTTGAGTTATGCTGCCCACAGACTGACACACACACATGGACCTTTTTCTAAAAAATGCTTTTTATTTTTGGTGAAATCTTGACATCAAATTTTGAGTGGAATACAATACTTCCTCTGCTTAGTATATGTAGCAGAGAAAGTTAAAATTTGTTGATTAATAACACTAAACATCACACACTTTTTAAATTTCTCAGAACGTGTTTCAGTGGCTAGTTTCCTCCATTATTAATATCTGACAATGAAGAAAAATAAACATGTTCCTAGAAATTTAAATACTGTGTATTATTTAGTGTAACTGATCAACCCATTTTTCTACTTTAATCACTGACAGTGTTTATGTGAAATTATAGAACACCTATGCCATGTATCATATTTGTCACATTCAATCTGTTATTGACTCAAAAGGTTTGTGGAAGTACTAATATTTATGCCTACATAAAAGATGAAGAAACTGAACTTGGTGAAGCCTGATACATTTGTAGAAGATATATACCCAACTTAACATACTCTTACAGCTTTAGCCTGCCTCTGTGTTGTGGTGGTAGCATGTCTGCCTCATATGCAAGGGGTCGCAAGTTCAAATCTTGGTTAGGGTAAGTTATCTGGATAAGGCTTTTTTCCAAAGTTTTCCCTTATCCTAAGAAGACGAATGTTGGATAACTTTAAGCTCTACGAACCACAAGTGCATTTGAGCATCATTTTATTCATTCATCGTCTGATATGACATTACATTATAGGACATTAATACAAAAACTTACAGCTTCACTTACAATTTTGAGGACATGTTTCTCAGACTGTTTTCTGCATCATCAGGTTGTCAAATGCTGGCATTGAATAATTTTTTGGTTTAGAACTCCTGACTGCTGCTGGTGGAGACGAACTTGAGAATCTGTTGTCCTCAGAGATGTCAAGGTTCACCAAATGGTTGTTGAATTGATCTGCTGAACTCGAGATTTCTGTTCCAATTATCTAGATGATTTACTATAAATTGAAAATGTATATAAGCAAATAAGTATTTTATTTGTTAGTTATACTGTTCCATTGCCAGGATCACATCATTGCCGGCGGTGTGCCAGAATTTGGTTCCCAAGAATTCTTTTACATGGCAGGAGATTTACTGACTCTTGACAGTCGACAGTTGCTTTTAAGCATGCTTACAGACATCGGTCTGGGCCAGGTTTAAATCTGCAACCTTGGGATTAGCAGTTAATCAACTGAGTACCAAGACCAACTATTGAAAATGTAATGGAAATGTTCCTTGTGACTAGTTTGCAGATTTCTCTTATTTTTCCCAGTATATCTTGATGTGATCCATTCAATCTTGTATGTGCCAGATCATTTGTATTCCAGAAGAAAACTATCTGTCAATTTTGTTTAAATGAATTAAATTCCTGACGCTGAATCTGTTGTATGGTGCCAATGACATGTTATTATCATTGAACATTTTTCAAAACTTAGTGCCCAAATGTGGTAAGTAAACTTTTAATAATTTACTGTCAGCTCTTATCGAAAGATGTGTACAGTAGAACCTCTCTTAACCGAAACAAAGGGGGGAAGGAGGTTTTGGAGAATGATTAATGTATTTTTATTGGTTTATAATCACACTACAATAGTACTTTTTCGAAGAAAATCCTCTATTTTCTTTTGTCGTCTCTTTTCAAGATGTTTTCTAGCCGCAATGTCACGTCACCGTTTCATTAGCAAAACGTCAGAAGGCTTTGATTCGTCATATTTTTCGACAAACCGTAATGCTATCTGAAAATATACGGAAAAACTTTGTGAGAAAACTGGGCATGTATGCATGTATTTTATGCTAATTTTGTAACCCATATTGTATACAGTGTTGTGAAATTGTACTTACCTCTAAGGCATTGAATATTTCGGTTTGGAAATTCCTTTCTACACTCGCTATACTTATACAGCACTGTGGTAAATTTCATACGACAGAAATTCCATTTATTTTTAACACAACAAAATATAGTTTACTATGTGTGTAAAATATAATGCAATAAAAACAATGCATTTCTTTTTCAGTTGGTCGTTTTGGTTAGAAGTGTTTCGGATAACAGAGGTTCTACTGTAGTTATATCTTGAACTGCTTTTTGTGTTTTGAGATGTTTGATTTTCTTATCTATGAGTTTTGTGCTTCAGCAATTGTTTTCTGCTACATGGAGTATTTGATTATGTTGGAGTTCATATTAAATTTTTTTCTGAGCATAGGTTCACTAACCTGCAGGTTATATTATTGTAAATGCTTCCTTTTGTATTGTTTGATTGAAACTGTTGGTTTTTATGCAATTATCTGTGTATGTGTATGTTTCCTATGTATAGTGTGCTTGAAAGAATTGTCGTCCCTGATAATTTTTGGCATGTTGTGTAAGCACTTAATATTTAATTATAGTTAATCATTTGTATTTAAAGCTATGTTATAAATAATAGAACATGGATGGAAAAATGTTTTTGTATGAATACCGTAAAGGGATATGTTTGAATAGTAACAAAAAGGCTATTTGGGGTCATCACATTAACCCATTAATGCCCAACTTATTTTTTTTACAAAAATTAAATAAAAACATATGTATAGCATACTTTTAGCATACAGTGTGTCAACAGTATATTTTGTTTCCTTTTTATTCACCCAGTGTCCCAAAACCACCAGGTCTATAAACAGACCCCAGGGCGTTAACGGTATCAAAACATACCGTAATGATGAACAAATTCATTTCCATCAAGTTTCATGCAGTTTATGATTAAATTTTATTTCTTGAAGCAATTACAGATCATTTAAAGCCAAACCACTAATTAACTGAAACATCTGTAGTGCTTCATCTTCATCAGTCAGACTGTCTGGATCCGGAGGAAGAATCACATCAACTGTATCATAAGCATAATGAATTTCATTGGAATAGTTACTGTCACTTACAGTAACCAGCATAATTCCTTTGAATATGATGTCATAATTGTTACCCACCATGTCTCTGAATGTAATAAAAAATAATAAACAGCAAAGAGAAATAACTTAACAGACTTACCTATTATGGTTTGTCCTTTTTGGTAGCACAGAATTGCAAATTATCCCCAAAGTTAATAGCTATAAAACATAGCTTTAGGAATCCATGTGCTTGCATGTTATCGTAGCGTCAAATAACACAATATAGAATATTTTTGAACACTAGTTCACTTTGTTTCAAACAGAAAAGCTGTAGGAGACAACACACGTGGTAGATGCTTGCATCCTATTACAGAAGTAACAATCTTGTTAGCGTTGCATCAATTGAGAGTTTTCGTGTGCTGATTTGAGATATCTCTTGTGCCCAGTGGTCTATAAATAGATCACTTGACTTCAGGATTATATTTTCAGCATTACAATTGCTTACACTGTCATGTTCGTTGTGTGATGCAATAATACAAATCTTTATTGACAGTTTATTGTATTACAGGAAGTTGGGAGGAAAACATAACAAGGAAAAAAAAACAAAACAATATGCTTTCATAGGCACTAGTAATTTGCAGCTTATTATTGTAAATTAATAAACTACACAATATCCTAATTTTTAAGAGACAATAATGTGTTCACATAATCAAATAACATCAGTGATAACATACATGGTCAAAATAACTGGGAGAATTCCTGTAAACTAAATAAAAAAAAAAATCTGTAGCGGTCTATAAATAGACTGCTGGGCATTAATGGGTTAAATATCAGCTCACCTCTGTAGTGTGCAGGTAGTGTGTACCCCTCACATCCAAGGGATACTGAGTTCTAATCTTGGTTAGGGTGAATTATCTGGATAACATTTTTTCTGAGGTTTCCTCTTATAGTGAGAAGACTAATGTTGTGTAACTTTAAGCTCCATGTACTTTGGACTCAGTGTGAATATGGAAACAATAGTGGAACTGTTAAAAAAAAAAGGAACTCATATGGTATGAACATATGGTTAGAATGAGTGAGCATCAAAAAACAAAGCAGATCTTTGAAACAAGAGCAGAAGAAGAAAGACATCGAGGAAGACCACAGAAAAATTGGGAACATTATGTCAGTGAGGTAGCGAGGAAGAGAGAGATGGAACTACAAGCAGGAAGAAGATTGGCACAGGATCGGCAACAGTTTAGAAAATGGATAAGGCCTGATACCGAAAGGCAAAAGGGAAAGTTGAACAAGAAGAAAAGACCTCGGACTCATTGGAGTGTTCTTTCACTAATTTCATTCATTCATCATCTAATATGACATGTTGTAAGATATAAGTATATAAAAAAAAAACTAAAATATTTCAGCTTTCTGTTGCAAATGGTAAACAATTACAATCCCACTTACTCAAACACGATAGTCAGGACTTGTTTGCTCCATTTCAGTTTTATGAATGCATATGTGTGAATAGACTCTTGTCAGGCTTGTTAACTTTGCAATATCTGTTGGTGCCACATTTACAATCATTAAAATATATGGTAACCATTCATACTCCCCACAGGGCGTGAGTTGCAGACAAAATGGTACGGGCAGAGGCGCACTAAAATCCTTGCCTCTCACAACACGCAGGAAATCTCTTAGTGTTTCATTAAACAAAATGGGTCCTATTATTTTTCTAGCACTTATTGCACACCACACAACGATTTTTAGGTTACAATGAGGCGTTTCACATGATTGTTAATAAATTTGAATCTGTGGGTTCAGTCTTAGCCAGAAAACATTCTAGGTACGTTTTAACAGAAAACAAGCTTGATGAAGTCTGTGCCAATTAAGAGCGTTCACCTGAAAATCGCTTAACAAACTGGTTCAACAAATTAACGTTAACACAGTCAATATTGGAGTTCAGAAAAACCTGTGATATTGTGTGAAATGCCTCACTGTGACCTGAAAATTTGTATTCCTACTTGCCAATTTCTTCAGGCTTTTTGTAGATTTTGTTGTCTACATTAGCAGCAACGTTGCCAAAAATTGAAAAGTATTTCGAGTAAATTGTATGAATTTATAAGGTGACTGTGTTGAAAAATAAAATAAAATTCTCTTAAATCTTGTATTTTCTTGGTCAGGCCAAAAACGTTTTAGAAAGCTTCTTGCAGTGTTATGAGAAAAAAATCCTATTGTCTTGCTGTGATCAATCCTATCTGTTGGTAAATTGTAATTTCAAAACCAACTGAGCATTTTAGTCTTTTTGAAGGTGCATAAGAGAATGACATCTTTCTGCATAAAAAGTAGATTTCTTAAAGCACCCAATTTGTGTCAATTTGGATATTTCTAAAACCTATTTGCTATAGATTTGAATTTTTAAATAGTTACAATACTGTTAAATTAAATTCTATTAAATGTATAGATTTAGGGTGAAGAGAATATTTTGGTGTGCCTCGTATATTTTGTTTCAATAAAATTAGGAGGGATTACTTGTTGATTTCAAACAAATGATATAAAGCCTTATTTAGTAATTTTTAAATTGCTTTAATTTTAATGATATTTATTCTTTATACTAGAGTATAACACTGAAGCTGTCACTTTTTGTTAGTGATTAGAGCTGGTGTATGACCTTCCCCTCTCGCTTCCCCGATCTAACAGTGTTTGGTAACTTGAAAGACAAAATTTACGAGACAAATCCTCATACATTGGAAGAACTAAAACACAATAATGATATAATGCTTGTTTAGCTGAGGGTGGACGACATTTCCAGCATCTTCTAATCTAAAAGGTAAGAATGTTATGCGTGCTTTACGCGCGGAGTTTATGTAGGAACAAAGCCAGCTGTGGCACACACATTCGTGCACAGGCGAAATGCCGTGCGCCTGTTAGGTTTTAAATGAATAACCTGTATTTGCTACACCAGCACACCGTCTGCTTCTTTAGATATGTTTTGGTGGTGTTTAACAACCGCTTTTACTACAAGTGGTAGCGTGTCTGCATTACATTCAAGAGTCCCGAGTTCAAATCTCAGCTAGGGTGAGCTATCCGGATAAGAGGATTTTGAAGGTTTTTCCCATATAATTAGAAGACGAATGTCGGGTAATTTTAAGTTCTATGGACCTCGGGTTCATTTGAGCATCATTTCATTGACATATTGCGTTGGAGGGCCTTAAATATACATCTTCTTTATCTGATTACTAAAGGCCGGAAGCGTGTGCGTTTTTCCATAGGTATACTGCACATGGACTTTCCTGTTATCGCTCGCGCATGTAAACAACTGCAGTTACTGCTTAACAAAGTCATGAGGCATATCGGAAGGAATGTGAAACTGCCCAGATGGGTACGTGAGCTTGTCGCACACACACGGCTAGACAGTATATGTACACTCCGTTCAGATGCCGTCATATCTTCATATATCTGCAGGCGCGAGAGATCATCTGTGTTTTCTTAGACTATACGCCGAGTTACTATTATTTCGCTGTTCTAATAAACAAGATAAGAAGCGATCATAGCGCTCAACAGCCAAGGTCAATACGCCTCGTCGTAGTGAGGAGTTACAAGTCAGTGACTAGAGTCAGACCTCTGTCGGGGAACACAGGAACCTATGTACCAGACAGAGTGAACACCTGCAAGTATGAGAGTGAGGACTTACAAGTCAGTGTCTAGAGTCAGACGTCTGTCAGGGAACACAGGAACCTATGTACCAGACAGAGTGAACACCTGCAAGTATGAGAGTGAGGACTTACAAGTCAGTGTCTAGAGTCAGACACCTGTCAGGGAACACAGGAACCTATGTACCAGACAGTGAACACCTGCAAGTATGAGAGTGAGGACTTACAAGTCAGTGCCTAGGGTCAGACGTCTGTCAGGGAACACAGGAACCTATGTACCAGACAGAGTGAACACCTGCAAGTATGAGAGTGAGGACTTACAAGTCAGTGCCTAGGGTCAGATGTCTGTCAGGGAACACAGGAACCTATGTACCAGACAGAGTGAACACCTGCAAGTATGAGAGTGAGGACTTACAAGTCAATGTCTAGGGTCAGTCGCCTGTCGGGGAACACAGGAACCTATGTACCAGACAGAGTGAACACCTGCAAGTATGAGAGTGAGGACTTACAAGTCAGTGCCTAGGGTCAGACGTCTGTCAGGGAACACAGGAACCTATGGACCGGACAGAGTGAACACCTGCAAATATGAGAGTGAGGACTTACAAGTCAGTGTCTAGAGTCAGACGTCTGTCAGGGAACACAGGAACCTATGTATGAGACAGAGTGAACACCTGCAAGTATGAGAGTGAGGACTTACAAGTCAGTGTCTAGAGTCAGACGTCTGTCAGGGAACACAGGAACCTATGGACCGGACAGAGTGAACACCTGCAAGTATGAGAGTGAGGACTTACAAGTCAGTGTCTAGAGTCAGACGTCCGTCAGGGAACACAGGAACCTATGTACCAGACAGAGTGAACACCTGCAAGTATGAGAGTGAGGACTTACAAGCCAGTGTCTAGAGTCAGACGTCTGTCAGGGAACACAGGAACCTATGTATCAGACAGAGTGAACACCTGCAAGTATGAGAGTGAGGACTTACCAGCCAGTGTCTAGAGTCAGACGTCTGTCAGGGAACACAGGAACCTATGTACCAGACAGAGTGAACACCTGCAAGTATGAGAGGACTTACCAGCCAGTGTCTAGGGTCAGTCGCCTGACGGGGAACACAGGAACCTATGTACCAGACAGAGTGAACACCTGCAAGTATGAGAGTGACGACTTACAAGTCAGTGTCTAGAGTCAGACGTCTGTTAGGGAACACAGGAACCTGTGTATCAGACAGAGTGAACACCTGCAAGTATGAGAGTGAGGACTTACAAGTCAGTGTCTAGAGTCAGACGTCTGTCAGGGAACACAGGAACCTATGTACCAGACAGAGTGAACACCTGCAAGTATGAGAGGACTTACCAGCCAGTGTCTAGGGTCAGTCGCCTGACGGGGAACACAGGAACCTATGTACCAGACAGAGTGAACACCTGCAAGTATGAGTGTGACGACTTACAAGTCAGTGTCTAGAGTCAGACGTCTGTTAGGGAACACAGGAACCTGTGTATCAGACAGAGTGAACACCTGCAAGTATGAGAGTGAGTACTTACAACTCAGTGTCTAGAGTCAGACGTCTGTCAGGGAACACAGGAACCTATGTATGAGACAGAGTGAACACCTGCAAGTATGAGAGTGAGGACTTACAAGTCAGTGTCTAGAGTCAGACGTCTGTCAGGGAACACAGGAACCTATGTACCAGACAGAGTGAAGTGGTCAGAATGAGAGTGAGGAAGAGGAGGATATGAATTGCAGGCGAAATCGATGCTTGGAAAGGTGATAATGAAGCAGTTCTGCCGGGGGGAACCGGAGAACCCGGAGAAAATCCGTCAAGACGCCTCTTCGTCCACAGCAAATACCACATACGGGTTCCCTGGGATCGAACCCGGGCTGCCTAGGTGGTAGGCGAACGCTCTAACCGCTCGGCCATGGTGCCGGCTTAAATTTACATAAGCAAGAAGAAAACAAAAGAGCAGCACATCTTTACTATGTTCATCTGTCAGTCTTGTGGACATGAAATGTATGGTTGTTTACGAATGGCAGAAAGGTTAAAATATTGTGCTCACAAACTTCCCTGAGAGGAATGCAGTGACTCAACAGTTTGATATCGTATTACACACGTAATCAATATGAGGCAGGTATTTACCATTACAGTGGTGTCTGTTTCACAAAATATGGCAATCTTCTACTTTACGGTTCTCCGCAACAAGTTGGCTGACTTACAACAGTTGTTGTAATGTAGGGTTAAATTTATTGAAACAAATAAACAATTTACGTTTGTCGGTTGTCAAATTAAAAAGAAAACACACACACAGATTAATAACACATTTTCAGCCATTAGACGAACATTTCAGGTTGAGTTTAACATTTTAAAAACAGGATATGTATTAATATTATAATGGTTTTGTGTAGTTAAAGCTTTAAAGTATGGCATAAAAAAGATATATTTTTTAACGTTCCATTTATAGGCTCCCTTTAACATCGAAGGCCATATCACGGCATTTAATCCCTTTGGAACAACTGCTCAACAGCAATGGTGTTCATTCGTTTAGCGGTGGTTTCTTTGGGTTTCTATTACCTGTTTTTTCCCTAATTTATTACATTAAATTGATACTCCCATTCATATTTGCAGACTCTAGGGAGAATGGGGAATAATCCTAGTGGAAGAAAAATTCCCACCCTTCCAGCCGGGAATGGAACCCGGGACCCCTCGTACAGCGGGCAGGTACTCTACCGATTGAGCTAGGGGCCAGCAAATACATCTTATTTGGAGTTTTAAGGTCTAAATAAGAGATCTAAATGTTTACAGAGCCACGTTTAGTGGCATTAACAGTTTTCTGTATGTTAGTAGTTGGAAGGAAATTAATTGTTGTGTGTAGGACAATGTTGTAAAGGGGAGAGTGAGACTGAAAAATCTGATGTATTGCACTCATATGACTTTCTCTACTCTTGTACTAACCATTCTTACAAACTCTTATTCCTATATCTTCTTCGTGTTAGTTGAGATAAACATTTGTACAAATTATCTCATTGGTAGGTGCAAGGGGAATATGGAAATACAGTAGGCTTTGAGTGACAGTCAAATCTTTTAAAGCTTTGAGATCACGTTCTCTTTGCACGCTTAACATATAAAAAAAATGAACAACGATACTCCATTTCACGAAAGTTTTAAGTTTTCCGAAACTCACACACATAACAAGGAATATCTCCGAAATGGTTCACTCTACAAGAAAATTTATTCAGACATAAATTGTGTGTTTTAGCAAGATCTACATTTTTTGTATAGTATGATTTGGTCTATCTCTAACGGTTTACCAGTTATGCAAAAGTCGTCCAGAGTAAATACGACTACAGGAGCTATAGCCTGAAAATTCAAGATGTACATTTCATTTGTCATAAAATATCTCAAACTTAAGGCATTTTAATCAAAATCGTTAGAGCCATTTTCAAGAAAATCAAAATTTTCGAAAAAGTTTCCATGTAAAGGGTAGTTTAGGGGGAGGAGTTTTCTTCAAAATCTTCGTGTCGTATCTTTCAAAGACATTAAACTTAAATACCAACTTTGGTTTTTAACCGACTTATCGTTTTTGTGTTATGCTGTCTGACAAACAAACGCGGACCTTTTTCTAAAAATGCTTTTTTTTTATTTAGGGGGCCTTAAAACATTTTTCCGTTGAAATATCGATACCGATTTTTAGGTTGGAATACAATACTTCCTCTACTTACTAGTAGAGAAAGTAAAAATTGAATACCACAGCTGGGATGTGAACCACGGATCTTCTGGTATCGGTCTGACTACTCTAACCGCTCAGCCTCCGCGGCCTACGTGCTGACACTTGAAATTCTCCAAGTCACTCGTATTTTCCTGATAAACCACAAGGAGATGTCAAAACAAATGAGATAACACCTTAATGGCGACTTGTACTCAAGTCCCGGACTTCATAGTTGAACAAACTGTAAGGTTAATCAATAGAAGTTAATTGTTCTTTGGCACTAGCCGGGTGTAGGACAAGGTCCTAACTGCTTTCCATAGTTACTCTTTGTGTCACATTAATTTCCTGTGTTTGACTTTGGAATGAGCCACTCAGTCCATGTGCAATGGCACCTCAGAGACAGCCCTAATTAAAGGAACTAAAGTTAGTTACACCAGAACGCTTGTTGTTGGCATGTTTTCTTTCAGTTGAGACATGTGCGTGGAAGTTAACGTGGGGTGTTCATCGCCTGTGGTTGATCGTACACATGGCAAACCAGAAGGCACTGGGGCTCAACTATACAGGTGGAAGAGAAGTCATTACATTCCTTCTAATATGTGCTTCATGGAAGGGCTATAAGCAAAAAAGTCTAATGACATTTTGTCCTTTGATCAGCCGATTTCGAAAAAATAAATTGTTTTTGATCCAAATTGGATGCGTAATTCCACAAGAATGTACGAAGATATCAGTTTGTTACATGTAAGATGCGTAAACTTATTTCTGACATAACTTCGGTAGTAATTATGGCACATCACACAGGGTTTCGAAATAATTAATCATTTAAAAGAAGTAAAGGAATACTCCGAGCTGCTGTTTCAGACGTGAAGTAAGTCGACAACGTTGCATTGAGGTTGCTCAGGGAATTGAGCTTGTTTGTAGATTTATTTTACATTACCATAAAGCTGTTACGAATTCAAATAACAGATTTACATATAATTGTTCGACTAACGTTATTAAAAATATTACGCAGTAAAAAATTTAGTACATGCAGGGGATTCGAACCACATTTACAGCACATGGATTACTTACGAACCATGCGCTCGTTCCAGCTGAGCTATCTAGTAACTTTAGACATCCATGTTGAATACGACCTAGCATAGCGGCCGATGTTTTCATGTTAGGCTATAAAATGCGGATTGCATAAAACTGGAAACTAAGGGGCAGCTGACTGGCCTGGTATAGGGAGCTCAACAAGTAGAAACGCATAGATAATTGGTTTTCTATTCGGGAGAAGATGAACGTCTTTGGCCAGAGTTGAACAGAAGACTGTCATAATTTGCTGCCCAATTGGAGGCAGCTCGTCACTTGTTCTTTAGCTACATACATAGGTACCGTAAGAAATTGCGTGGAGTTTGTTTAGGCAACTGCCCAGTTGCGAGTAAGGTCGTGTTTTACGATTTATGAACATGCCTTCCTTCTACGCGAGGAACGTGATATTTGCAGACTAATGGGACGGTACAAGTGTACCGAACTTGAGGTCACAGTAGTGATCGAATTACGTGGCTCCACGTGCTCGCAGTGGTCGCGTAGGCGTCTCCACGGTCGAAGGTCTTAAACACCTTGAACGGATGAATACATGAGAGGTTAAACCAGGCATGGGCACGAGAGGCGAGTCAGCGATTGAACTTGCCTCACTCACCCCACATTCTCTTGCCTTAGTGACAAACGTTGTTTGTATACAACACGTGCAGTGGTGGGTTCGTTCCACTTTTCCCAAGGTCGCGGGTTCAAATCCGGCCCGGACAGATGGTTTTTAAGTGTGCTTAACAACGACAGCTCCATGTCAGTCGATTTATTACCATGTAAAAGAACTCTTGTGGGACAAAATTCCGGCTCACCGGCGACGCGAATGTGATTCTGGCAATTGACAGCGTCAAACAACACATATTTATTTATGCAAATTAATAATATTGAAGTTGATGGTCTTCCTTTATCTTATGAATGTAATATTCTTACACGGCCTTATGATTAACATACTAAATTGTTTCTCTTTCACAATAAATAAAGCTTTAAATTTCAATTGCTATTTAGCCTTAAATATTTTGAACTATTTGATCAACATAATTCTTTTGTTTTAAACTTAATGTTATGTTCAAACTTTGAAACACGAAATACAATAGTTCATATTAAATAACTAATAAGAAACTATTTGCATATTAAACAGAAAACTTTTCTGTTCTTGTAACTTACAGCAAATTCTTCCCACCGTTCTTCATGAAACAGCCATACTCGCCACTGAATAAGGCGTGTCGGAACCTGAACAGCTGTGTAGGGGAGGGATGGCAGGTGGAGTGAGGCAAGAACGTGTTTCAGTGAAGTAGCACAGTTGAGGCGATTTTGCCCAAGCCTGGGTGTGTAGTTCACTGTGGTCCTGTCTTCCAGAGCATTATGCCTTGTTAACCCTGAGGTCTCACTTTCGATTCCCGGCTGAGATGAGGAAATTTTTCTTTAACGAAGAGCACTGTCTACCCGCCGCTTGTGTACTTAATAATAAAAATCTGATGTGCTGCACTCACACGACTTTCTCTACTCTTGTACTAACCATTCATACAAACTCCTATTCCTATATCTTCAAGGGGAATATGGGAATACAGTAGGCTTTGAGCAATAGTCAAATCTTTTAAAGGTTTCAAATTACGTTCTCTTTGCATGGCTAACATATAAAAATGAATAACGGTGTTTCATTTGACAGAAGTATAAGTTCTCCAAAACTCACACACATAACAAGGAGTATCTCCGAAATGGTTCACTCTACCAACAAATTTATTTAGACATACATTGTGTTTTTGCAAGATCTACATTTTTGGTATAGTAAGATTTGGTCTATCTCTTACGGTTTACCAGTTATGCAAAAATCTTCCCAAGTAAATGCGACTACAGGGGCTATAGCCAGAAAATTCAAGATATACATTTCATTTGCCATAAAAATATCTCAAACATTGGCATTTTAATTAAAATCGTTGAAAATCAAAATTTTCTAAACATTTTCCATGTAAAGAGTAGTTTAGGTTGGAGGAATTTTCTTCAAAATATTCGTGTTGCATCTTTCAAAGACATTAAACTTAAATACTAACTTTGGTTTTTAACCGACTTTTCGTTTTTGAGTTATGTTGTCCACAGGCTGACACACACACACACACACACACACACACACACACACACACACACACAAATACACTCAGACGCACACACACACTGAAATAAACACAAACACACAAATTTTCTCTGTTTACAGTAGGTATATTAATACAGATTTTTATTTTCCATCTGTCTCACTTTTCATACGAACATAGTCACATTATCAGCAGTTCAAGAGGACGGAAGTGCGTTTCTTTCTATCATTTTGACGTACAATTTGACTCTTTGAAATCTACAATGCGATCAGTATTAACGGGTGAGATAGTATAAACTAAGGAGCGAAAATTGGTAAAAATTCACACGCCTTATGTGCGGAACAAGATGTATTCTAGTCTTATTACCAAGATAATTTGAATTTGAACATGTTGGTGTGATGTGAATATTTGTCCATTAGAAAGCAGATTGGGAAAGCCAGCGTCACCTTGAGGTCGGAAATCCGCTGGCCACCATTGGCAACTAGGCAACTTTCCTCTTGAAGCGATTATTTGATCATTGAATGAAGTGAAGTAAAAGGTCAGGGTGGGTGTCCCTTCTGAAACGTCGGCAGGAAGGCGTCTAATTTTAACTCGAGTAGGAGGAACTTTCCAGAAATAGAAGGAATTTCAGTGCCACTTAGATGACATGCTTTGAGTCGGAAAGCCAAAATCCAACATGAGGCGGGGCCAGATATTGTCTTGGTTTTACTTTCTTTACATAACACTTGAATCAAACAAGAAAGTGGCGACTATCTGCATCAACAGTTCGATGTTTGTCATTATTCCCCCTTGTATTTGTGGTTGCTTTCAGGATAGTCACTAAACTTTGTGAATTGGACATTAACAAACATAACCGAAGTAACATTTTTGGGTTATTGGTACAATACGTCATGACCAAGGTCCGGAAGTTTATGCACTAAAATGCTAAGAAATATGTGTGCAAATATGTTGTAAAAAACATGTCAATAAATATGCATTTAAAATACTGTAACAAAATCGCAAAATCTAAAGTCCGGTTACCTTTCTATCGCTTTATTGTCCTAAAATGTTATTACAAATGCACAATTTTCTCCTCAGTGACACACTTTATAGTCCTTTCTGCTATTATAATTGTTCTTCTGATAATGTTTCTCAGTGTTTCAATGTCTTCTCCAGTTTCTCGGTCCCTTATATCTTGACTATTACGGTACAGACACTCGACGACACATACGTACTCACTGGCAGGCTGGCCGACTCACTCTCATCACTGAAAACTAACTACTGTCTGTGTCCTATTTATACTGGAGCCGGTGTCACGTGACCTTTCGAGATCTTTCCATGCACACGTGCGCAATGACTCAGCGAGAATGAAGGAGAAGCTTCTCGGTCCCTTTTGTTGTTATCGTGCATTATTATTGTCATGTACACACAACCGCTCCCGGTCTCCTCTCGTCCGTATATTGTTGTACGACCACTACTTACGCTGTATGTCTGTAGTATTTTTTATTATAAACAAAGGGCCTGGGCGTGGTTTCTCTGGGTTATCCGGTTTTCCCTGCCATTCATTCCACCAATTGCTCCATTATCACTTTTCCAATAATCGATTTCGCCTGCATTTCATATCACCCTCTTTCTCACTATCATACCTGGTGCTTGGCTGACTACCCACTTCCAGGTGTTCACTCTGCCCGGTCCATAGGTTCTGACAGGCATCTGACCCTAAGCTCTGGCATGTTCCTAGAGGGTGCGAGTCCTACATAAGGGAGGGTAATTAGATAAAGAAGATAAAGGGACTTAAATTTCTTGTTGAGAAATAGAAGCTTCTGGTTCACTGCCCATAAAAGGGACGAATTGCAGTTCACAGCAGCCACTTAATGGAGGTTTTCATACCTGAAAGAACACCTGTTATCTGAAGATGAGCTTATATCTAGAAAAACTCCTCTCTGCATCACAGAATACAAGCTCATACTTAAGCAATGCTAACTGGTTTGCTGTAAAAAGGCAATTCATGGAAGTTAATTGTAGTGTTTCCATTTACAATATCACCAGGTTTACATATTTGTCCATATCCGGTATATTTTGTTGTTAAACTCTTCGCTTTGTTCAGTACTTCCCCTACACTACCGGAAACAGACTTTAAGTATGTTTCTTGGAGTACTTTGAGTGCTTCATGTAAGGGTAGGGCTACTGTTCCTATGGAGGTAGCTTGGGATGTCCCCAACGTTTTACAAGCGGCTCAGTTCGGAGTTGCAACATTTTTAACCTCGTATGGAAAAAACACGGTTCTTGCCACAAAAACATTAAACTTGTAGAAATATGACGTGTTTATCAGAAAAGCCAAAATGTGCACTTATATGCAACATCAAATTGGGCTTAATAAGGTTATAAACTGATGATTCGTGCGCATAACTCGCAGAATTGTAATTATAACAAAGGGAAAAAAATTAATGTGTTGCACTCACATGACTTTCTCTACTCTTGCATTAACCATTCTTACGAAGTCTTATTCCTATATCTTCTTCGTGTTAGTTAAGATAAACATTTGTACAAATTATCTTATTGCTTATTTCCTTGTAGGTACAAGGGGAGTATGGGAATGCAGTAGGCTTTGAGTGATAGTCAAATCTTTTAAAGCATTGAGATTCCGTTGTGTGCACGGCCAAGAGATAAAAAGTGAATAACGAGCTACCATTTGAGAACCGTTTAAGTATTGCAAAACTCACACAAATATCAAGGAATATCTCCGAAATGGTTTACTCCACAAAGAAATGCATTTGGACATAACTTCTGTTTTTAGCAAGATCTGCATTTTTGTATAATAAGATTTGGTTGTATCTCTTACTATTTACCAGTTGTGCAAAAGTCATCAAGAGTAAAGTGAATTACATAGGCTGTAGCTAGAACATTTAAAACATTTCATTTGTCATTAAAACATTTTAATCAAAATCGTTAGAGCCATTTTCGAGAAAATCAGAATTTTCGAAAAATGTTTCATGTAAAGGGTAATTTAGGGTGCAGGAATTTTCTTCAAAATCCTCGCGTCGCATCCATAAAATATGTTAAACTTAAATACTAACTTTGGTTTTTAATCGACTTTTCGTTTTTAAGTTATGTTGTCCACAGCCTGACAGACACACGCGCGTGCGAACCTTTTTCTAAATATACTTTTTTGGATTCAGGGTACCTCAAAACATGTATTCCCGGTGAAATCTCGACATCGAATTTTTTGAGTGAAATACAATACTTCCCCTACTTACTATACGTAGTAGTAGTAGTGTGTGTGTGTGTGTGTGTGTGTGTGTGTGTGTGTGTGTGCGTGTGTGTGTGCGTGCGCGTGCGCGCGCGCGTGCGTGTGTGTGTGTGACAGCCGTAGAAATCAACTCGCAAAAGTTAAAGGCATGTGAACGCTGGCCAATGCTCAAGCAGAGCGCTGTTGCCAAGCGTAGTGCGTGTACCGGCAGAGGGTCTGTACATAACAGTGTGTGAGATGCATGTACCACATTCGGCAGCGCTGGTAGGAGGGGCAAGCTCAGGATTCGCTGGAGTCCGCAGTACACCCCGCCTCCATATGCCTTTAACTTTTGCGAAGATTATAGCTGGGCGCTCTAATCATTAAGCTACTGTGACAACCTGCCAGTATGACATTTAATTACCCAACCAATTTACATTTCTCCCGGTAAAGCACAAAGTCAATCTCACATCAGAGACAATTATCCCAATGCCGACTTACTATCGTACTTTATGTCCCAGGATTAAATAAACTAAGGTGGTAACATTTATTTATGCCAGCAAACTTACTGTTTGTGCTTTTGAGCACCCAAGTCGTGTGTGGGCAGTTTTTCAGTTCCAATTTTACCTCTCAAACATTGTCCACACACGGTTTGTGTACTTAAAAACACCAACAGTAAGTTTTTTTGGCATAAATAAATAATAGTTAATTGTTACTTTCTCTGTTATATACTTAAGTAACTAGGTCAAGTATTGCGTTCCACCCAAAAATTCAATATCGAGATTTCACCTGAAATACTTTTTTGGGGTCCCCTGAATTCCAAACAAGCACTTCAGGAAAAAAGTCTGTGTCTGTGAACAGCAGAACCGAAAACGAAAAGTTGGTTAAATACATAGGACTTGCAAGCCTGTGCCTGTCGGGAGCATAGGAACCTATGACCGGACAGAGTGAAGACCTGGAAGCGGGTGGTCAATCAAGCACCAGTTATGATAGTGGGGAAGAATATGACATGAAATGCAGGTGAAATGAATGAAAGGAAAGGTGACGATAGAGCATTTGTTTGAATGAGTGGCGGAGGAAACCGGAGAAAACCCGCTCAGACGCCGCTTCGTCCACCACGAATACCACATGCGGGTCTCTGGGATCGAACCCTTGGTGATAGGCGAACGGTCTAACCGCTCGGCAACGGCGCCACTACCTTGTATGTAAACGTTCTAAATTTTTTGAAACTTGTGTGGTAGGCAAATAAATACTGCATTTCATTCAGAGCTTTTATGTAGTTTTCACCGGAAACACACATTTTTGAAACTGCTGAACCTAGAAGAAGCATTTTTAGAATGAGGTCAAGCGCGCATTTGAGAGAGAGAGAGAGAGAGAGAGAGAGAGAGAGAGAGAGGGGGGGGGAGGGGACTCGGAAACGAAACCTCACTTGAATACAAACTGCCAATTTTAGTGAAATGGAAGATGTTATTCATTTTTGATATCTTAGGCCTGCAAAGAGAACGGAATTTGAAAATTTTAAAAGATTTGACTATCGCTGAAAGCCTACTGTATCAAGGCCGTCTCTAAGTTAGATAAAGATGGCCTTGACTGTATGCCCATATTCCCCTTGTACCTATAGGGATATAATCAATTAGATAATTTCTACAAGTGTTTATCACAACTAACACGAAGAAGATATAGGGATAAAGAGTTTGTAAGAATGGTTAGTACAACAGTAAGGAAAGTCATGTGAGTGCAGTAAATCAGATCTTTTGTGGTTGATCCTCACTGAGTATGCGTGAAGGTTTGAACAAGATTGAACCAAAGTACATCACGTGGAAAACTTGAAGAAGCTTGAAGAAGTGTAGAAGCTTTAAAGGGCTCTAAGAGCAGAACCTGTGAAGCTAAAGCATAGATGGGGAGAAGTGACGCATTGTGTCATTTCCCTTACAGCATACTTTTAACGCCGTCCAGTCGGGTATCTACGGTTAGCTACCAGGCTACGTCCCTGCTGTTATCTGTCTACCTCAAAGAACCGGTCAATCCCTCATATTGTGTCAGTGGTAGAATCATGTCGCGTAACAAGGTACGAAAAAATGCTTCAAAACCGAACGGAACGTAAGTATTTTTGTGTTTCTGTTAAAAATAAAGCATTGTGTTTGCTATGCCAAAAGAAAATATACGCAGCGTAATTATTCGGTTCCGCCACTGTACGCCTTGAAGCTTGACTTGTCTGTACGTAACCAAAGAGAACCGGAGAAGACGGGTGTCCTGCAGTTGGTGATAGGGTAAAGGTGGAGAGGGTCAATACTGGTACCCCTCTTCCCCATGCCTGAGCTTGGTCATAAACACCAAGTTAAGTTATTAAACATTTTTATTGAGTTTAGCTAATGAGAATCCTAGTAAAACTTTTGTATAAAAGTAGATACTTTAAGAAGGCACATGTAAACATTTGAGTGTGATTTCTTAAAGAGAGTCTAAGATAACGGGTGACGAATTAATCAGATTTAACATTGGCAGAGTAGGACTTGTTAATCTCTTCCTAAGGTAATCGGGCTGGAATAATGGACGGAAACGTGGTGTTTAACTTTAATTATTATGGTTTGAATGACATTGGAGCTCTGTAGTTGTCTGTTTGCAGGTCTCCTGTTTCCTCAAGGACGATCCCACGCTGAGATATATGTATATATATACCGTTCTGTGCAGCAGTAGCCGGCATTCACTTTTGCGGAATTAGCATATTTGTTGTTGAGATGCGCTTTAAACAGCAGAGCAGACAAACTCAAACTGTGAGGCTATTCTTTACATTCCCTAACTCTGAAAGTGGAACAGTGATGATGGAAGAATTAATGTTTCTACTTTGTAGTGTGTATATTCTATTCTACCCAAAAAATCTGATGTGTTGCACTCACATGACTTTCTCTACTCTTGTACTAACCGTTCTTACAAACTCTTATTCCTATATCTTCTTCGTGTTAGTTGAGATAAACATTTGCACAAATTATCTTACTGTTTATTTCCTTGTAGGTACAAGGGGAATATGGGAATACAGTAGGCTTTGAGCGATAGTCAAATGTTTTAAAGCTTTGAGATTCCGTTCTCTTTGCACGTTTAAACGTCTAAAAAATGGACAACGATGTTCCAGTTTACAAAAGTTTTGTTTTCCGAAACTGACACAAATAACAAGGAATATCTCCGAAATAGTTGACTCTACAAAAAATGTTATTTAGACATAAATTGTGGTTTTAGCACGATCTACATTTTTTGTATAGTACGATTTTGTCTATCTCTTACGGTTTACGAGTTATTCAGAAGTCATCCAGAGTAAACTGGACTACATAGGCTGTAGGCAGAACATTCAAAATATACATTTCATTTGTCACACAGATATCTTAAACATATGCATTTTAATCAAAATCGTTAGAGCCATTTTCAAGAAAATCAAAATTTTCGAAAAATTTTCCATGTAAAGGGTAGTTTAGGGTGGGGCTGTTTTCTTCAAAATCTTCGTGTCGCATCCTTGAAAGACATTAAACTTAAATACCAACTTTGGTTTTTAACCGACTTTTCGTTTTTGAGTTATGCTGTCCACAGACTGACACACACAGATACACACACACACACGCGCGCACACACACACACACACACACACACACACACACACACACACACACACACACACACACACACACACACACACACACACACGCACACACACATGCTATACGTAGTACAGAAAGTAAAAGTAGTTGTGAAAACGTTACCTTCAAGTAGGTATCAGTCAGAGATGGTGATACTGCAGAGATTAAATGACAAATTTTGCCAACATGAAATTTGCGTTCATGGATCTAAGTATCGCTCGCTCATTTTCTTTCCGGCTGTAGACTGAAGTTCTAGGCCACTAGTCATTTTCTTATGTGTTCTTTTAGTAACTGATTTTTATGTTTATAAAAAGAAAACCAGAGTTTCTCATTGAATATTGTCACTTTTTCTTGTATCAGTCCCAGGTATTTCAGATCCACATTATCAGCAAAGGTCACGTATAATGATGGTAGGTTATTTGGAATTCTAATATGAAATATCTCTGATGTTTTAAACAATACTTTAGTCATTCATCATCATGAGCAAATGTAGGATTATGTCGTTAAAGCATGCTCCTTATGAGCTGTGCATATGTTCGTGGTCGTGTCTCGGTCTTCCAGGGTGTCTTCTGCCCTGTGGTGGAGTAACACGTTGTACATGATTGAACCAGTTTTTGTATGTCTTCTGTGACATTATTTACCTTCAGTTTGTTTCTTGTATCAACATTGGTCTTTAAAACCTCATCTATGTGCTGCTTCTAATTTCTGCCTATTTTTACTTTCTTTACTGGTAAGTAGAGGAAGTTTTGTATTCCACCCAAAAATTCGATGTCGAGATTTCATGGGAAATTATGTTGAGATCCCCTGAATCGATAAAAAGAGCATTTTTAGAGGAAGGTTCGCGCGCGCGCGCGCTTAGGTGTGTGTCTTTGTGTGTCTGTGAGTCTGTGGACAGCATAACTCAAAAACGAAAAGTCGGTTAAAAACCAAAGTTGGTATTTAAGTTTAATGTCTTTCAAGGATGAGACACGAAGATTTTGAAGAAAATAGCCTCACTCTAAACTATCCTTTACATGGAAAGTTTTTCGAAAATTTTGATTTTCTTGAAAATGTCTCTAATGATTTTGATTAAAATGTCATATGTTTAAGATATTTGTATGACAAATACAATGTATATTTTGAATTTTCTGGCTCTAGCCTATGTAGTCCTGTTTACTCTAGATGACTTGAATAACTCGTAAACCGTAAGAGATAGACCAAATCTTAATATACTGAAATTCAGAGTATGAGCGATACAAACCGGATGTACGTTAGATCACGTGTTTGGGCATGCAGTGTTGCAACATTGTGGCGGGTTTTACGAACTGATGACGTTGCTTCCATTTTCACTAATAATACAGCACACTAATGTGAAAGAATTAACATACTTCGTCACACTTTAACTTCCAACTATTCGGTTCTGAAGATGACGAACACGAAACGCAACATGATAGAGATGTGGCAACCATGTGCTCCTATGCAGTTGCCATGTTGTGCTTTGGCAGACAAAAAACAATTGAACGTTTAGTGAAAACGGTAAAAATAAACGAAGCATTTATTGCCAATGTTATATATAGAACTGCTTGTACACTTAGTCATTTCGTTTGATAATAGATTTGTTGAAAATTTAAAAACAGAACTTAAACATAACTTTCATGGCCAAAACCTGGCAATGATGCAAACTATTCCCCTCTCATCCCCACCATCCCCTTACCCTTACTGCTACTTCCGTTTGTTTCGCTCGTAGCCTGAACTTCAGTATACACAAAACATGTAGATCTCACTAAAACACACAATTTATGTCTAAATAGTTTTTTTGTGTGGAGTGAACCATTTCGGAGACATTCCTTGTTATTTGTGTCAGTTTCGGAAAACTAAAACTTTCGTGAAATGGAACATCGTTGTTCATTTTGTTATATGCAAGCCGTGCAAAGAGAGCGGAATCTCAAAGCTTTAAGAGATAGGACTATCGCACAAAGTCTACTGTATTCTAATATTCCCCTTGTACCTACAAGGAAATAAACAATAAGATAATTTGTATAAATGTTTATCTTAACTAACACGAAGAAGATATAGGAGTAAGAGTTTGTAAGAATGGTTGGTATAAGAGTAGAGAAAGTCATGTGAGTGCAACACATCAGATTTTTTATTACTAGTTCTTGATTAAGGATATTCCTTATTTGATAGTTCCTTATTCTGTCCCTTCTGGTTTTCCCAATACGTTTCCGTAAATACTTCATTTCTGTACTTGAAATTCTACTTTTGTGTTTCGATACAACACTGTCCAGCTTTCTGAGCCATAAAGAAGTGTTGGGACATAAACTGTGTTATGTATCATTGTTAATTTCCTTTTTGCCTATTAGTGTTTGATTGATTTGGTGAGCCTTGTTTATTCTATGATTTATTTCTGCAGTATTTTTCCTTTTGAATTGATGATTGTCCCTAAATATTCAAAGTCCTCAATTTGCTCCTTTTTTGTTTTCGTTTAATTGCCGGGATCACATGAGGCCGGTGTGCTGGAATTTTGTCCCGCAGGAGTTCTTTTACATGCCAGTAAATCTACTGACACGGAACTGTCGTTTTTAAGAACACTTAAAACCCTCGGTGTGGGCCGGATTTGAACCCGCGACCTTGGGATCAGTAGGCCAGCGCCTAACCAACTGAGTCACCTAGACCGACAATTTGCTCCATAGTTTCTCTGTTGCATTCGATATTTATTCTTCTCTGTTCCCATCTTGTTGCTTTGCTTTTATTTACATTTACTTCCATGCCTCTATCTTTGCATGTATTGGTCCACTCTATTACTGAATTCTGTAGTTCTAAACTGGTTACTCACGACTTTCAAAACATACAGGAACCAGGCACTACGTTTCCATGGGGAATCGAAATCGATTTGAGTCCAATCCCATTCTCAACACGATCCGCACAGTGAGATCGAATTGGATACTCAAGGCTCAGGCAGACAGTTGTAAAAATCAAGTTCCTTGGAGTTGTCCTTCAGTTGGTCATTACACTGTATAACACCTGAGTGCTTAGGTTTATTTGCTCGTGCGAAATTGGTGAATAAATCAATGTAACATAGGCACACCGTTTCTTTTTATTTATAGTTTTGAAGCTTGTAGGCGGGTCAGACAAAAGCTGCTCGCCGGCCGGATTCGACAAAAGGATACTTCGGTGTGAGAAGATTCTCTTGAAGTCCTTGGAAGATATTAACCTAAATATCAAGTTTGATACTTATCCGACATTTAGTTGTTAGTTACGCTGTTCATATAACGGCAAAATATCTTACATCACAGTGTTTGGTATAGCCAATATTTTAAAGAGCTTCAAACATCTCCGAAAGCTAACTTGAAGTATGCCATTGGTTTTGATGGAAATCTTAACAAAGTTGCTGAGATAACACAAATGGACCTAAGCATTCACCATTGGGATGAAAATACAAATTCAATAAAGGTTTGCTATTTAGGTTCAATTTTCCTTCACCAAGGTACGAGAAGCATTGGACTTGACTTTCCTAAAATCCTTCACATATTTATGGAAGGCCCCAGTGTCCATTGGTCCTTATACAAGCTTTTGAAAGACGTACCATTGCAACTGTTGGATCTAATGCTCCTATACTGCTGGATTTGGGCATGTGGACTCCATTGACAGTGCTAGTTGGAACGTAATTTAATTTTTAAACCAAACTAAACCCTAGTCCATGAAGGGCCAAGGCTTGCCGCCCAGCCGCTGCGTCCCCCACCTCTGCCCAGTACAGGCGCCATTGGTGGGGTGCAGTACTGGAGGGTGGGACGTGGTCAGTGCCCCGAGCCCTCCCAGCCTGTTATACGACCGCTACTTCTGTAAGTAGCTCCTCAGTTGGTCCCACCGGGACATAACGGGGCTGAGTGCATCCCGTATTGAAGTTTTAAAGCCACCTTTTAATTTGTTCAAAGTGGTTCTTACAGAGTACATTATTCAGAGATCACTGAGTCTTTCTGATTTCCTCTATCACTGCAATGTGCAGTGGATTGAAAATACAAGAGTGGCATACAGAAGCCGAGATGCTGCCAGCACTCAAAGTACTTGGAACCTGTAAAAGAGACTGGAAAAATCTGGGTTGCACTCTTATTCCTATATCTTCTTCATGTTAGTTGAGATAAACATTTGTACAAATTATCTTATTGCTTATTTCCTTGTAGGTACAAGGGGGATATGGAAATACAGTAGGCTTTGTGCGATAGTCAAATACTTTAAAGCTTTTGAAACTCCGTTCTCTTTGCAGGACCAAGATATAAAAAAACGAATTATAATCTTCCATTTGACGAACATTTTAAGTATTCCAAAACTGTCACAAATAACAAGGAATGTCTTCGAAATGATTCACTCTAAAAAAAATTGACATAAATTGTGTTTTAGCAAGATCTACATCTTTTGTATAATAAGATTTGATCTATTCTTACTGTTTACGAGTTATACAAAGGTCATCCAGAGGAAGTAGGACTACAGGGGCTATAGCCAAAAAATTCAAGATATGCATTTAATTTGTCATAAAAATATCTCAAACATATGACATTTTAAACAAAATTGTTAGAGCCATTTTCGAGAAAATAAAAATGTCCCATGTAAAGGATAGTTTAGGGTGGGAGAATTTTGGAAATCTTCTTGTCATATCCTTAAAAGATATCTAACTTAAATACCAACTTTGGTTTTTAATCGATTTTTCGTTTTTCAATTATGCTGTCCACAGACTGATAGATACACAGACCACACACACACGGACCTTTTTCTAAAAATGCTTTTTTTTTTATTCAGGGGCCTCAAAACATATTTCCGGTGAAATCTGGAGATCGAATTTTTGGGTGGAATACAGTACTTCCTCTACTTACTATACGTAGTAGAGAAAGTAAAAAGGAACCTGCATCTATTCATTTACTTGCGCTACTACATAAGTAGGGGAAGTGTTGTATTAAAATACCATATGTTTAAGATATTTTTATGACGAATGAAATATACATTTAAAATTCTTTGTAATCCTATTTACTTTGCACGACTTTTGCATAACTGGTAAACCGTAAGAGATAGACCAAATCTTACTGTACAAAACATGTAGATCTTGCAAAAATACAATTTGCCTTTTTTGAAAGGAACCATTTCTGAGACATTCCTTGTTATTTGTCACAGAATTCGAAATTTCAAACTCATCATACAGCGGCCGCTCTTAAAAGATTTGACTATCGCTCAAAGCCTATGTATTCCCATATTCTCCTTACATCTACAAGGAAATTAGCAGTAAGATAATTTGTACAAATGTTTATCTCTATTAACACCTAATAGAGGAATAAGTGTAAAACTAGTCTGTGCAGGAGTAGAGAAAGTCATGTGAGTGTAAACATCGGGTATGTAGAATGACGAATTCAAATGTGCAAGTTGTTACGAGTAAATGAAATGACGTAGGGCATTGTTGGTAGAGCGAGCGAGCGAGCGAGCGAGCGAACAAGCGAATGATCGATCTATCCCTCAAGGAATTGAGGAACCGCCAGTAGATTCTCCCGCACGGCTAGCGGCCGCGAGGAATTCCGAGTCCACTGACCTAACCCTCTTTCTGGCACCCACCGCTGCACATGAACTGCTTTCCCATACAAATATCTGCGAGTAATGTGATTGGAAGATGTTTCAGACCACGAGCACTAAAAGAAGTGCTTTTAACATTCGAACTCAGTACTATGGGAAATAAATGCATATTAATGTAGCATACAGGTATATTGCATTAACTGAATCGATTAATGTAATGGTGGATTGTTTGAATGACTCGAAAATGGATTCGGCAGAACCGGAACAAATTTCTACTGCTCCATCATTTGCACAAGAAATTAATATGATATACAAACTGTAACAGGTGTACAAACAGCATCAAATTACATAAACGGAATAATAATAATAATAATAATAATAATAATAATAATAATAATAATAATAATAATAATAATAATAATAATAATAAACAAATATGCTTAATAAACAGGGCCGGATGTTTATGGCTTGTGATAGTTGTTTGTGTTTTTTTTCCGTGGAAAATATAAGCGAAGCAGAGTTTATCAATGGTAATTAAAATGTCATTCTTATGGGTCATATAAAGTCATATTTTGGACTTTTTAACGTTTTTTTTTCGGCCATTTTTTATTTTTTCACATTATAGTAATATTTTCTCTTAAATTTTCGTATTTTTGTCATTTTTTACTTTCTCTGCTACGTATAGTAAAGTAGAGAAAGTATTGTATTCCACCCAAAAATTCGATGTCGAGATTTCACCGGAAATATATGTTTTGAGGCCCCCTGAATCCAAAGAAAAGCATTTTTAGAAAAAGGTCCGTGTGTGTGTGTCTGTGTGTCAGTCTGTGGACAGCATAACTCAAAAACGAAAAGTCAGTTAAAAACCAAAGTTGGTATTTAAGTTTAACGTCTTTCAAGGATGCAACACGAAGATTTTGAAGAAAATAGCCCCACCCTAAACTACCCTTTATGTGGAAAATTTTTCAAAAATTTTGATTTTCTTAAAAATGGCTCTAACGATTTTTATTGAAGTGCCATATGTTTGAGATATTTTTATGACAAATGAAATGCATATCTTGAATTTTCTGGCTATAGCCCATAAAGTCCTATTTACAAATGTAGATCTTGCTAAAACACACAATTTACGTCTAAATTTTTTTGTGGAGTGAACCATTTCGGAGATATTCCTTGTTATTTGTGTCAGTTTTGGAGAACTTATACCTAATTTTGTGAAATGGAACATCGCTATTCAGTTTTTTATATGTTAAGTGTGCAAAGAGAACGGAATCTCAAAGCTTTAAAACATTTGACTATCGCACAAAGCCTACTGTATTCTAATATTCCTCTTGCACCTACAAGGAAATAAGCAATAAGATAATTTGTACAAATGTTTATCTCAACTAACACGAAGAAGATATAGGAATAAGAGTTTGTAAGAATGGTTAGTACAAGAGTAGAGAAAGTCATGTGAGTGCAACACCAGATTTTTTTATATTTGTATTCCAGTTTCGTATATGTGCTTGTAGTCATCCCAAAGACGATTTTTCACATCTTCTAATTCTTGTGTGCATTATTATAAGGGCCTGTTTCCGTTGCAATGTTGCGTGTAAATAGAAGATAGTTCCTTTTTGAGAGCGTTAAGATGTATGTAAATTGTTACCGTAGTTCTTTCTGATCGCCCTTCATAATAGAACATTTATTTCATTCTGTCCAGAGCTGGGGCTTAGCTTTGGATTAAGCAATTAGATTAAAAATGCAGCAATAAAACTATTATTTATTATTTAGTGTGCTAGATTTTTTAACTAGATTTTCAATATCATGTTAATTTAAACAGCATTAAATTTTTGAAGATTTTGAAAATACACTAAAAAAATTGAGGTCATATTTATCGTCATATTTTCTAATTTTTTTCGGGCATAAGTACTTACATATTTCTAACATTTTTAGGTCATAAACATCCGGGCCCTATTAATAAAATTAATACACTTATTCTATTGATTTACTTTTGCTACATCCTTCTATACTACGTTTTCATGAGGTAATGAAATCGATTTGAATCCAATCCTATTCTCAGTAGGATCCGCGTTTGCATGTTGAGTTCGTTCCGGAATGAGAACGATTTGGATACGCAAGCCTCAGGCATAAATAATTCATTCTTTTATGTTGCTCTTTTGGTTTATATTGGCGAACTGTAAAACATATGTTTTTAGCTTATTTTAACAAGGTTTTGGGGTTAGTGAATGGTTTTAAGAAGAATATATTTTAGATTATAGAAACAATAAAAGTGCTTTTTCGCTAAGAAAACAAAAGGACTAGTATGCAGCGTGTTACAGTAGAAGTTGACACCTTTTTCGGATTCAAATCGATTTGAGTCAGGTATATGTTTCCATGCATCAAGATTTCGATTGGATCCCAGTTCTAAGTGGATCGGATCCAAGGATTCAGTTCCATCTGAATGGGCATTGCCATGCGGTGTTCGGTCAGGAAACGTAGTGTCACAGAAAGTTGTGATCGTGTCAGTACTAATGTTATGAAAGTGAAACAACAACGAAGGCCAAACAGACTGGAGCTAACCATTACGCATGTCCGAATGTATACTGTTATTTGCATACAAAGTTTAGCTGGATACGTAATCTTCAGGACTAAAAATATTGTGAGACAACACTTTAAGTGTCTTAATACTTGTATTATGCTACTTATTGTGGTGTTTTCATAGTATAGGGAGTTTTTTTTACAGTAAAGGGCAAAAAGCAAAGATTATTTATTTACAGCAGAGATTATTGCAAGAATTTAATGCAGTGATGGGTGTGCAGTGGATGAGAATGGGGAGAGACAAAGTGAAGTGGAAAGAAGAGTGGGAGAGGATAAAAGCATAAGATAGATAGTGCAGTTGTAAAAAGTGGAGCGAAGGTGTGTGTGTGTATGTGGGGGGGGGGGGGTGTAAACAGTCACAATAATGCAGTTAGCAAGTAGGGGCAGTAAGAAAGGTACAAAAATAAGGCTGTTCAAAGGAAATTGAACTCACTACGAGGACCATAGGTGGTAGGAGGAATCTTATGGGTTTGTTTATTTATTTTATTTATTTACAGTATGGCGCGTCCCATTTTTATTGCCAAATGACTTCAAAATATGGGTTTAGCACTGATGCCTTTTCCTCCGTTGGATATTAAAGTGCAAGACCGAACGAGACAGGGCCTGTGGTAAGGCTCAGGCTAGTATTCTACAGAAATGAAGGTTAAAGTCCTTATTCCGAGCAAGCTAACTGGGATTTATTGTGGTTTCCCAAGCCACAAAATCCCTGGCCCACGTGACGAGAGAGAAAACAGTTCAGAAGGTTGATCACCATTAGCTGAAACTGCCTCTCTGGTCTGATGGTTACCATGCTACAAGTCCCAATTTCGATTCCCGGCTGGAGGGTGAGGATTTTCCTTTAGCCAGGACTCTTCCCAACCCTCTCTGGAGCCTGGAAGTATGGAAGAGTGTGAATGTGTGTGAATATAAAGGCAAACCAAAGACAAACCAACACTAAACGAGTGAATCCCATTGCCATAGCCAATTGTTATGTTGAGCTTAAAGGTGGCACAAAAATTGGGGGGGGGGGGGGGGGAGCGACCTTAGGGTATCTATGTAATTCCAACAAAAGTTACATGTGAGGAATATCTATTACATTGCATTACAATACATTCATTGCGCTAAAAATAATGTGGCTGCAATGCTAACGTTAAATATATATATATACTTGGACGACCGAGCTTCGCTCGGATTTTTTCTTTTTTTCCTTTGTTTAAATCGTTTTTTTTTTGGGGGGGGGGAGAAGATACATATTCAGATAAACTTGAAAAGCGAAATGTTAACGAAATATAAATACTACTATATGGCTTTTCAGTCCCTTTTGGGCCCCAGCCTCCCTCAATTTTTGCTTCCATTCATCCCTATCTTCTGCTAACGAAATATAAATTGTCATCCTAATTGTTGGAGCCATTTCCGTGACCAGAACTTTAATATCCTGGCTTGTTTGTTGAAATTGGCCGATTAACAGAGAAATTATTTCCAAAATAAGCTTTAGAGTAATTGTGACTGTTACGCGTAAAATCGCGGTTGTTTCAGGAATGACAACTTAATAAGCAAAACACTGTCTGAATGCAAAATTTGATCGAAATCGTTAGAGCCGTTTCCATGTTGAGCGGAATATATACATCTATGGAAATATCTTCGCTTTTTACAACTTATCCTTACATGTATCTTGTTTCGGTTAGGTCAAATAAGCCAGTTTTACTTTCTCTACTACGTGTAGGGCAAGTATCGATGTCGAGATTTCACCGGAAATATATGTTTTGAGACCCCCTGAATGCAAAAAAAAAAAAAAAAAAAAAAAAAAAACAGCATTTTTAGAAAAAAGTCCGCGCGCGTGTGTCAGTCTGTGGACAGCAACGAAAAGCCGGTTAAAAACCAAAGTTGTTATTTAAGTTTAATGTCTTTCAAGGATGCGACACGAAGATTTTGAAGAAAATAGTCCTACCCTAAACTACCCTTTACATAGAAAATTTTGATTTTATTGAAAATGGCTCTAACGATTTTGATTAAACTGTCATGTTTGAGACATTTTTATGACAAATGAAATGTATATCTTGAATTTTCTGGCTATAGCCCCTGTAGTCGTATTTACTCTGGACGACCTTTGCATAACAGGTAAACCGTTAGAGATAGACCAAATCTTACTGTACAAAAAATGTAGATCTTGCTAAAATACACAATTTATGTCTGAATAAATTTTCTTGTAGAGTGAACCATTTCGGAGATATTCCTTATTATGTGTGTGAGTTTTGGAAAACTTAAAACTTTCGTGAAATGGGACATCGCTGTTCATTTTTATATGTTAAGTGTGCAAAGAAATCGGAATCTCAAAGCTTTAAAAGATTTGACTATCGCACAAAGCCTACTGTATTCTAATATTCCCCTTGTATCTACAAGGAAATAAGCAATAAGATAATTTCATGAAGATATAGGAATAAGAGTTTGTAGGAATGGTTAGTAGAAGAATAGAGAAAGTCACGTGAGTGCAACACATCAGATTTTATTTCAACAAAAATCTAGGCAAGTGTTTTAAAAAATCATGCCTTTTTTCTGATAAAGAAAATATATCTTTGTTTCATCAGTGAACTATAAAAATACTACTGAACATGCCTTAAAATTCAGCTATCTTAAATAGTATTGTAGATAATGGGCCATGTGTTAACATTGGAGAGATAGGGCATTTCGACTCTTCTTAAATTTCAAATCTGTGTTCCCTGCGGTTCGGTCTTCAGATGGATAAACAATGGTGATGCTAGCATTAGGGAACACACCAACAAATTGGGGAAAGAAAAACATATTTTTGATTGAATACGGCTGTAATTTGGTTAAGTGGATATGGACGCTTTCAGAAATAAGTAAAACCGCGTGGAACGTTGTTCGTGCCGGATATTTGCTTGTAGTTAGGGAAGTTAGAGGTGTCGATGTTTGTTACATTAACCATTCTGTGGGAAGACTGCTTGAATTAAGGAGGTCACCGCTCGTACGCCACTTTTTCATACAAGAATGTTGTCAAAGTAGTTGGTTGCAAGTGCCGGTTGCAAGTGCCGTTCTACTAACCACACTCAATGGGAAGGGCAGCTACAGTGAAAGGCAGGCAACCAGCTTTTCCAATTTTACATTCTGTTGGTTCCACAAGTTTGGCACGTCTTCCCAGGCGCATTGGTTATCTTCATTCCCTTTATTACTTTCTCTACTGCGCATGGTAAGTAGAGGAAGTATTGTATTCCACACAAAAACTCGATGTCCAGATTTCACCGCAAATATATGTTTTGAGGTCCCCTGAATAAAAAAAAATCTGATGTCTTACACTCACATGACTTTCTCTACTCTTGTACTAACCATTCTTACAAACTCTTATTCCTATATCTTCTTCGTCTTACCTGACATAAACATTTGCAGAAATTATCTTATTGCTTATTTCCTTGTAGATACAAGGGGAATATTAGAATACAGTAGGCTTTTTGCGATAGTCAAATCTTTTAAATCTTTGAGATTCCGTTCTCTTTGCACGATTAACATATACAAAAATGAACAACGTTGTTGCATTTCGCTAAAGTTCTAAGTTTTCCGAAACTCACACACATAACCAGGAATATCTCCGAAATGGTTCACCCTACAAGAAAATTAGAGACATAAATTGTGTATTTTAGTAAGATCTACATTTTTGTATAGTATGATTTGGTCTATCTCTAACGGTTTACCAGTTATGCAAAAGTCGTCCAGAGCAAATACGACTACAGGGGCTATAACCAGAAAATTCAAGATAAGCATTTCATTTGTCATAAAAATATCTTAAACATATAACATTTTAATCAAAATCGTTAGAGCCATTTTCAAGAAAATAAGAATTTTCGAAAAATCTTCCATGTAAAGGGTAGTTTCGTGTCGCATCCTTGAAAGACATTAAACTTAAATACCAACTTTGGTTTTTAATCGACTTTTCGTTTTTGAGTTATGCTGTCCACAGACTGACAGACTTGCACACACACAGACACACACACACGGACCTTTTTCTAAAAGTGCTTTTTTTTTTTGGATTCAGGGGCCTCAAAACATGTATTTCCGGTGAAATCTCGACATCGAATTTTGGGTGGAATACAACACTTCCCCTACTTACCAGTAGAGAAAGTAGAAATGCAGATCTTGCCAAAACACACAATTTATGCCCAAATAAATTTTTTTGTTGAGTGAACCATTTCGGTCTTATTTGTGTGAGTTCTGGAAAACTTTCGTCGAATGGAAGATCATGATTCATTTGTTGTATCTTAACTGTAAACGGAATCTCAAAGCTTTAAAAGATTTGACTATCGCTCAAAGCCTACTGTATTCTAATATTCCCCTTGTACCTACAAGGAAATAAGCAATAAGATAATTTGTACAAATGTTTATCTCAACTAACACGAAGAAGATATAGGAATAAGAGTTTGTAAGAATGGTTAGTAGGAGAGTAGAGAAAGTCATGTGAGTGTAACACATCAGATATCTGTATTAACACGAAGAAGATATAGTAATAAGGGTTTGTAAGAATGGTTAGTACAAGAGTAGAGAAAGTCATATGAGTCTAACACATCAGATATCTGTATTAACATGAAGAAGATATAGGAATAAGAGTTTGTAAGAATGGTTAGTACAAGAGTAGAGAAAGTCATGTGAGTGCAACACATCAGATATCTGTATTAACATGAAGAAGATATAGGAATAAGAGTTTGTAAGAATGGTTAGTACAAGAGTAGAGAAAGTCATGTGAGTGTAACACATCAGATATCTGTATTAACATGAAGAAGATATAGGAATAAGAGTTTGTAAGAATGGTTAGTACAAGAGTAGAGAAAGTCATGTGAGTGCAACACATCAGATATCTGTATTAACATGAAGAAGATATAGTAATAAAGGTTTGTAAGAATGGTTAGTACAAGAGTAGAGAAAGTCATGTGAGTGTAACACATCAGATATCTGTATTAACATGAAGAAGATATAGGAATAAGAGTTTGTAAGAATGGTTAGTACAAGAGTAGAGAAAGTCATGTGAGTGCAACACATCAGATATCTGTATTAACATGAAGAAGATATAGGAATAAGAGTTTGTAAGAATGGTTAGTACAAGAGTAGAGAAAGTCATGTGAGTGCAACACATCAGATATCTGTATTAACATGAAGAAGATATAGGAATAAGAGTTTGTAAGAATGGTTAGTACAAGAGTAGAGAAAGTCATGTGAGTGTAACACATCAGATATCTGTATTAACATGAAGAAGATATAGGAATAAGAGTTTGTAAGAATGGTTAGTACAAGAGTAGAGAAAGTCATGTGAGTGCAACACATCAGATATCTGTATTAACATGAAGAAGATATAGTAATAAAGGTTTGTAAGAATGGTTAGTACAAGCGTAGAGAAAGTCATGTGAGTGTAACACATCAGATATCTGTATTAACATGAAGAAGATATAGGAATAAGAGTTTGTAAGAATGGTTAGTACAAGAGTAGAGAAAGTCATGTGAGTGTAACACATCAGATATCTGTATTAACATGAAGAAGATATAGGAATAAGAGTTTGTAAGAATGGTTAGTACAAGAGTAGAGAAAGTCATGTGAGTGCAACACATCAGATATCTGTATTAACATGAAGAAGATATAGTAATAAAGGTTTGTAAGAATGGTTAGTACAAGAGTAGAGAAAGTCATGTGAGTGTAACACATCAGATATCTGTATTAACATGAAGAAGATATAGGAATAAGAGTTTGTAAGAATGGTTAGTACAAGAGTAGAGAAAGTCATGTGAGTGTAACACATCAGATATCTGTATTAACATGAAGAAGATATAGGAATAAGAGTTTGTAAGAATGGTTAGTACAAGAGTAGAGAAAGTCATGTGAGTGCAACACATCAGATATCTGTATTAACATGAAGAAGATATAGGAATAAGAGTTTGTAAGAATGGTTAGTACAAGAGTAGAGAAAGTCATGTGAGTGCAACACATCAGATATCTGTATTAACATGAAGAAGATATAGGAATAAGAGTTTGTAAGAATGGTTAGTACAAGAGTAGAGAAAGTCATGTGAGTGTAACACATCAGATATCTGATTAACATGAAGAAGATATAGGAATAAGAGTTTGTAAGAATGGTTAGTACAAGAGTAGAGAAAGTCATGTGAGTGCAACACATCAGATATCGTATTAACATGAAGAAGATATAGGAATAAGAGTTTGTAAGAATGGTTAGTACAAGAGTAGAGAAAGTCATGTGAGTGTAACGCATCAGATATCTGTATTAACATGAAGAAGATATAGGAATAAGAGTTTGTAAGAATGGTTAGTACAAGAGTAGAGAAAGTCATGTGAGTGTAACACATCAGATATCTGTATTAACATGAAGAAGATATGGGAATAAGAGTTTGTAAGAATGGTTAGTACACGAGTGGAGAAAGTCATGTGAGTGCAACACATCAGATATCTGTATTAACATGAAGAAGATATAGGAATAAGAGTTTGTAAGAATGGTTAGTACAAGAGTAGAGAAAGTCATGTGAGTGTAACACATCAGATATCTGTATTAACATGAAGAAGATATAGGAATAAGAGTTTGTAAGAATGGTTAGTACACGAGTGGAGAAAGTCATGTGAGTGCAACACATCAGATATCTGTATTAACATGAAGAAGATATAGGAATAAGAGTTTGTAAGAATGGTTAGTACAAGAGTAGAGAGAGTCATGTGAGTGCGACACATCAGATATCTGTATTAACATGAAGAAGATATAGGAATAAGAGTTTGTAAGAATGGTTAGTACAAGAGTAGAGAAAGTCATGTGAGTGTAACACATCAGATATCTGTATTAACATGAAGAAGATATAGGAATAAGAGTTCGTAAGAATGGTTAGTACAAGGGTAGAGAAAGTCATGTGAGTGTAACACATCAGATATCTGTATTAACATGAAGAAGATATAGCAATAAGAGTTTGTAAGAATGGTTAGTACAAGAGTAGAGAAAGTCATGTGAGTGCAACACATCAGATATCTGTATTAACATGAAGAAGATATAGGAATAAGAGTTCGTAAGAATGGTTAGTACAAGAGTAGAGAAAGTCATGTGAGTGCAACACATCAGATATCTGTATTAACATGAAGAAGATATAGGAATAAGAGTTTGTAAGAATGGTTAGTACAAGAGTAGAGAAAGTCATGTGAGTGTAACACATCAGATATCTGTATTAACATGAAGAAGATATAGGAATAAGAGTTCGTAAGAATGGTTAGTACAAGGGTAGAGAAAGTCATGTGAGTGTAACACATCAGATATCTGTATTAACATGAAGAAGATATAGGAATAAGAGTTTGTAAGAATGGTTAGTACAAGAGTAGAGAAAGTCATGTGAGTGTAACACATCAGATATCTGTATTAACATGAAGAAGATATAGGAATAAGAGTTTGTAAGAATGGTTAGTACAAGAGTAGAGAAAGTCATGTGAGTGCAACACATCAGATATCGTATTAACATGAAGAAGATATAGGAATAAGAGTTTGTAAGAATGGTTAGTACAAGAGTAGAGAAAGTCATGTGAGTGTAACGCATCAGATATCTGTATTAACATGAAGAAGATATAGGAATAAGAGTTTGTAAGAATGGTTAGTACAAGAGTAGAGAAAGTCATGTGAGTGTAACACATCAGATATCTGTATTAACATGAAGAAGATATGGGAATAAGAGTTTGTAAGAATGGTTAGTACACGAGTGGAGAAAGTCATGTGAGTGCAACACATCAGATATCTGTATTAACATGAAGAAGATATAGGAATAAGACTTTGTAAGAATGGTTAGTACACGAGTGGAGAAAGTCATGTGAGTGCAACACATCAGATATCTGTATTAACATGAAGAAGATATAGGAATAAGAGTTTGTAAGAATGGTTAGTACAAGAGTAGAGAACGTCATGTGAGTGCGACACATCAGATATCTGTATTAACATGAAGAAGATATAGGAATAAGAGTTTGTAAGAATGGTTAGTACAAGAGTAGAGAAAGTCATGTGTGTGTAACACATCAGATATCTGTATTAACATGAAGAAGATATAGGAATAAGAGTTCGTAAGAATGGTTAGTACAAGGGTAGAGAAAGTCATGTGAGTGTAACACATCAGATATCTGTATTAACATGAAGAAGATATAGCAATAAGAGTTTGTAAGAATGGTTAGTACAAGAGTAGAGAAAGTCATGTGAGTGCAACACATCAGATATCTGTATTAACATGAAGAAGATATAGGAATAAGAGTTCGTAAGAATGGTTAGTACAAGAGTAGAGAAAGTCATGTGAGTGCAACACATCAGATATCTGTATTAACATGAAGAAGATATAGGAATAAGAGTTTGTAAGAATGGTTAGTACAAGAGTAGAGAAAGTCATGTGAGTGTAACACATCAGATATCTGTATTAACATGAAGAAGATATAGGAATAAGAGTTCGTAAGAATGGTTAGTACAAGGGTAGAGAAAGTCATGTGAGTGCAACACATCAGATATCTGTATTAACATGAAGAAGATATAGCAATAAGAGTTTGTAAGAATGGTTAGTACAAGAGTAGAGAAAGTCATGTGAGTGTAACACATCAGATATCTGTATTAACATGAAGAAGATATAGGAATAAGAGTTTGTAAGAATGGTTAGTACAAGAGTAGAGAAAGTCATGTGAGTGCAACACATCAGATATCTGTATTAACATGAAGAAGATATAGCAATAAGAGTTTGTAAGAATGGTTAGTACAAGAGTAGTGAAAGTCATGTGAGTGCAACACATCAGATATCTGTATTAACATGAAGAAGATATAGGAATAAGAGTTTGTAAGAATGGTTAGTACAAGAGTAGAGAAAGTCATGTGAGTGCAACACATCAGATATCTGTATTAACATGAAGAAGATATAGGAATAAGAGTTTGTAAGAATGGTTAGTACAAGAGTAGAGAAAGTCATCTGAGTGTAACACATCAGATATCTGTATTAACATGAAGAAGATATAGGAATAAGAGTTTGTAAGAATGGTTAGTACAAGAGTAGAGAAAGTCATGTGAGTGCAACACATCAGATATCTGTATTAACATGAAGAAGATATAAGAATAAGAGTTTGTAAGAATGGTTAGCACAAGAGTAGAGTGTAGTCATGTGAGTGTAACACGTCAGATATCTGTATTAACATGAAGAAGATATAGGAATAAGAGTTTGTAAGAATGGTTAGTACAAGAGTAGAGAAAGTCATGTGAGTGTAACACATCAGATATCTGTATTAACATGAAGAAGATATAGGAATAAGAGTTTGTAAGAATGGTTAGTACAAGAGTAGAGAAAGTCATGTGAGTGTAACACATCAGATATCTGTATTAACATGACGAAGATATAGCAATAAGAGTTTGTAAGAATGGTTAGTACAAGAGTAGTGAAAGTCATGTGAGTGCAACACATCAGATATCTGTATTAACATGAAGAAGATATAGGAATAAGAGTTTGTAAGAATGGTTAGTACAAGAGTAGAGAAAGTCATGTGAGTGCAACACATCAGATATCTGTATTAACATGAAGAAGATATAGGAATAAGAGTTTGTAAGAATGGTTAGTACAAGAGTAGAGAAAGGCATCTGAGTGTAACACATCAGATATCTGTATTAACATGAAGAAGATATAGGAATAAGAGTTTGTAAGAATGGTTAGTACAAGAGTAGAGAAAGTCATGTGAGTGCAGCACATCAGATATCTGTATTAACATGAAGAAGATATAAGAATAAGAGTTTGTAAGAATGGTTAGTACAAGAGTAGAGAAAGTCATGTGAGTGCAACACATCAGATATCTGTATTAACATGAAGAAGATATAAGAATAAGAGTTTGTAAGAATGGTTAGGACAAGAGTAGAGAAAGTCATGTGAGTGCAACACATCAGATATCTGTATTAACATGAAGAAGATATAGGAATAAGAGTTTGTAAGAATGGTTAGTACAAGAGTAGAGTGTAGTCATGTGAGTGTAACACATCAGATATCTGTATTAACATGAAGAAGATATAGGAATAAGAGTTTGTAAGAATGGTTAGTACAAGAGTAGAGAAAGTCATGTGAGTGCAACACATCAGATATCTGTATTAACATGAAGAAGATATAGGAATAAGAGTTTGTAAGAATGGTTAGTACAAGAGTAGAGAAAGTCATGTGAGTGTAACACATCAGATATCTGTATTAACATGAAGAAGATATAGGAATAAGAGTTTGTAAGAATGGTTAGTACAAGAGTAGAGAAAGTCATGTGAGTGTAACACATCAGATACCTGTATTAACATGAAGAAGATATAGGAATAAGAGTTTGTAAGAATGGTTAGTACAAGAGTAGAGAAAGTCATGTGAGTGTAACACATCAGATATCTGTATTAACATGAAGAAGATATAGGAATAAGAGTTTGTAAGAATGGTTAGTACAAGAGTAGAGAAAGTCATGTGAGTGTAACACATCACATATCTGTATTAACATGAAGAAGATATAGGAATAAGAGTTTGTAAGAATGGTTAGTACAAGAGTAGAGAAAGTCATGTGAGTGTAACACATCAGATATCTGTATTAACATGAAGAAGATATAGGAATAAGAGTTTGTAAGAATGGTTAGTACAAGAGTAGAGAAAGTCATGTGAGTGTAACACATCAGATATCTGTATTAACATGAAGAAGATATAGGAATAAGAGTTTGTAAGAATGGTTAGTACAAGAGTAGAGAAAGTCATGTGAGTGCAACACATCAGATATCTGTATTAACATGAAGAAGATATAGGAATAAGAGTTTGTAAGAATGGTTAGTACAAGAGTAGAGAAAGTCATGTGAGTGCAACACATCAGATATCTGTATTAACATGAAGAAGATATAGGAATAAGAGTTTGTAAGAATGGTTAGTACAAGAGTAGAGAAAGTCATGTGAGTGCAACACATCAGATATCTGTATTAACATGAAGAAGATATAGGAATAAGAGTTTGTAAGAATGGTTAGTACAAGAGTAGAGAAAGTCATGTGAGTGTAACACATCAGATATCTGTATTAACATGAAGAAGATATAGGAATAAGAGTTTGTAAGAATGGTTAGTACAAGAGTAGAGAAAGTCATGTGAGTGTAACACATCAGATATCTGTATTAACATGAAGAAGATATAGGAATAAGAGTTTGTAAGAATGGTTAGTACAAGAGTAGAGAAAGTCATGTGAGTGCAACACATCAGATATCTGTATTAACATGAAGAAGATATAGGAATAAGAGTTTGTAAGAATGGTTAGTACAAGAGTAGAGAAAGTCATGTGAGTGCGGCACATCAAATTTGTTCATATATTATTTATAAATATTCGTTTTTGCAAACTTCAAATTGGAGCTATGTGATAACACACCACTTCTATAATATGTTTAAACCTTTTACACGTTGATAGAAAATAATCCACAAGTAATTTCAGAAGTGTGTTGTATTTTCCAAAATATTGGTTCCATACTGGTCTTGTGAGGTCGTGTAGTGACTCACTTTCACATTTGATATGGGATACTCGCTCTATCTTTCCCCTCCAAGTTCACCTTGAAATTATGCGAAAATGTTGCTATAACTCTTGCTGGTGATAGGAACCAAAGTTACTTTTTTATTGTCCATAAAGCACATGTTCGGTAAATCACCAAATAAAAGCCTAGACTCCTTGTGGCAACTATAATTATTATTATATCTGTTTTGTTTTAAACCGCTTTCTTAACAACGCTGAAGAAAGTGGAAATGTTTGTTTTCAGCTTGTAGGTGACTAACATCTGTTTTGTAACTCTTGGAGAACCTCCAGATTCGATGACACGAAATGTCGAGAAGCAATTCACGTTTTAACCCAGTTTTAGGGGCAACGCTTTTACACTTCTTAAGACGACAGTAATGTGGTTGTTATTTTTAGGAGTAATATTATTGTGATAATATGAATTTTGCGCTCACAAGTTCGTCTTCTGGATGACAAGGACTTCTTGTTCCACATGGCATGGACACTGGCTTAGCTTGACCTCAAATAATGGAGGAGGGGCACAATTTGTGAACTGTCTTCATGACCCAGAATCATAGCACTTGAGAAAATTAAAACAATAATTAATCATTTCTGACTTTTATTTACTGCTAAACTTCTTGGAAAGCTTGATTAGTAGATTAAATTAAAATTATTTTGTTGTTTAACGACGCTGTCAATTGCCAGGATCACATCAGCGTCGCCGGTGTGCCGGAATTTCGTCCCACAGGAGTTCTTTTACATGCCAGTAAATCTACTGACATGGAGCTGTCGCTTATAAGAACACTTAAAAACCATCGACCTGGGCCGGATTTGAACCCGCGACCTTGGGATCAGTAGGCCAGCCTCTAACCAACTGAGCCACCCAGACTGACAATTTCATTTAGAAGCTGGATTGAAGAGAAAAGGTAATTCAAACCTCATGAAAGGGAACAATCAATCACGAATTATGCGTCACGAGATTGCATAAGCAATATGGTGAAAATTACCGAAAAATTTTATTTTTACTTTTTGCATTTTTTTATTATGCTTATACTTTGTACTTTAACAGGACACTTTTTTTTTTTTTTATTTTTTATTTTTTTATTGATCGATCAGCGCATGTGCGCTCTACAGACCATTGTTGAAATACACATAACAATAAATAAAATATAATAAGTAACATTGAAATGAGGTAAACCTCATTGGGCCCCTCACTGACAGTATTAGTTGAAATTAAATCACATCTTGCTGTGATAACTGGTCCAGTGGTAGACGACTCTTGATGCGTGTTGGAAAGTTGGATTTTCTGCCAAGAGAGTAGTGAATAGATCCAGGAACGTTCTTTAGATTGCTGTAAAACTGTTCGGCTTGTGAAGAAATTGACTGCTGAATGGTACTGATTCCACTTTCTCTGTGTAGTTGATTGTTTCTGACAAACCATGGCGCATTAGTTGAGATACGTAAGATTTTGTTTTGAAACGTTTGGATGCGTTTAATTTCTGTAGCACTGGCTCCTCCCCAAATTGGACAGGCATATAGTAAAAGCGGCCTTAAAAGAGTTGTGTAGAGTAGTATGCAGTTTTTTAACTTAAGCGAAGATTTTTTGTTGAGAAGTGGATAAAGTTTTGTCAGTCTTATTATGCTTATACTTTGTACTTTAACAGGACACTTCAGTTTGCTCAATATCAGCCATTTTTAAAGCTCCAAGAGGGCATTTAAATGTGACCGTTCCTCGCTACAGGTTTGAAATGCTTTTTTCGGTTTCACTGGCTTTGGTTTTAGTCTCTTGTTGGGAATTTTGCACCAGAATGGTTGTGAGTTGGCTGTTCTGAAATGAATTGGATATACCGAGCTGAAATGCCGAGAATCTGATACATGTTTTGCTTCCAAACAGAGAAATGCAGTCAGTGTTCTGTAATTCTGTCATCCTGCCAGGTTATTTCAGTGTTCCAGTTATATAGTAGACATTGCTGATATTTTATGAATTTGGTGTATAAATTAGCGAAAGTGCATAGTGTAGAGGTTAACTAAGATCAATAAATTTCTAAATTTTGTGAACAATGTGAAGGCAAAAGTACAAAAATATATGTTAAACTTTCTCAATTTTTTCGGAATTTTTCACTATTCAAAATGCTTTTTGAACCCTAGTTTATAACTTATTAACTTGACATTTTTAGGAGAGCTTCGGAGATTAAGGTATTAAAATTTGTCATGCGCTGGTTAAAAATATTAAATAATTGAACTGAAATTAAATATTTTTCATAACTCATACTGAAGAAATTGAAAATATCAATAAACTGTACACAAAAAATGTTTCACCTCATAAATTAATTAAATCTAAACAGTGACGATATGACAATTTCTTTAAATCTATATACGGAACTCAAATTAAAAATTTAGGAGAGATACAATAAACTGTAGGACCCAAGGGTCGTTTCATATTAGTATATCAAAAATTGCTTTATTATTAATAAATATGTTAATAATTTAAACATGGTGTGACATAAAACATTAAAATTTTGTGTACGCTGTATATTTTACTTTCTGAGTGTGTGGGAAAAAATTCAAAGGAATCAAAAGAAAACTGGATTTTTTAACTTTCACAGTTGCGTTGCCTTAAAATCTGAAAATCAAGTTTCACCAAGTTCTATAGATAAATGCAGCTATAAGCCAATCTTCTTTCATAGTGCTTCGTCGTTTGGATATTCATTTTACACAGGTGGTGGGGCGGGGCGGGGCGGGGCTGTAGTAATGGGCCTAACACCTATTTCGAACTTCTGCCGCATTAGGAACACTAGCGCCTAGGTATTGAAGAGTTTCCGTTAATGAAGCTGTGTTGTGCACAGCTTAGATAAGATCGGAGTTCACTAATAATGTTTGAGATAATTCTCAAAATTGTGTAATTTATTTTCTGCCATTTTTTATTAAACATTTTCTTGTAATTGTTCAGAAGTTTAAATACCCAAAATTGCGTTAGTAATCGCAGAAGAATACCAGGGAATCACAGATGGCACTGCTTCCAATATCTTTGTAACTGAAAGTCTTGAATGATTATCCAAACGCTGAATTGCAACAAAGCTGCTGTAAAGGTGCCATTCTGTTATTAGTTATCAAATCTGTAAATTTATCTGTCATAAAATTGTAGATGACTGAAGGTACGGTATTTAGCAACCACAATATTGTGATGACGGCCGTGACGTACAGCAAAGGACGGTCGGGGGGGGGGGGGGTCGTACAGCCTCGCTCGACTGTTGTGAACACGCTAGTGGCTACACAAAGGGTTTTCCAGATTATTCCAGAAGTGTCCAACGGCCGGCCTATTTGTAGAAGTTTGAGAAAGGCCCATGTTACGTCATTCTCGCTGTATAAGGGGGCAAGGGGGCGATATGGTGTGAGGAGTCAGTCAGCTTTTAGTTTATGTGTGTGTGTGTCAGTCTGTGTGTGTGTGTGTGTGTGTGTGTGTGTGTGTGTGTGTGTGTGTGTGTGTGTGTGTGTGTGTCTGTGGACAGCATAACTAAAAAACGAAAACTCACTTACAAACCAAATTTGATATTTAAGTTCAATATCTTTCAAGAATCATACAAGAAGATTTTGAAGAAAATTCTCCACCCTAAACTACCGTTTACATGGAAAATTTTGGAACATTGTGACTTTCTCAAAAATAGCTCTAGCTCATGACATTTTGATTAAAACGTCATGTTTAAAATGTCATATGTTTAAATATTTGAATGACAAATGTAGTCCTGTTAACTCTTGATGACTTTTGCATAACTGGTAAACCGTAAGAGATAGACCAAATCTTACTATACAAAATGTAGATCTCGCTAAAACAGACAGTTTATGGCCGTATGCATTTCTTTGTAGAATGAACCATTTCGGAGATATTCCTTGTTATTTCTGTGAGTTTTACAACACTTTTAGCTTGTCTCAAATAGAAGGTCCGTATTCACTTTTTTATCTCTTGCCCGTGCAAAGAGATGGAGTTTTAAAGCTTTCACATAGCGACCAATTTTAAAATATTTGACTATCGGTCAAAGCCTACTGTATTCCCACATTCCCCTTGTGCGTACAAGAAGATAATAAGATAAGTTTGTACGAATGGTTAGTACAAGAGTAGAGAAAGTTATGTGAGTGCAACACATCAGACTTTTAAACTAATTTTGTAGTTCCATCGTTCTAGACGATGTCACTGATTGTCTATTTTAGCTGTCTAAAGGTATGCGAAATAAAGATTGAAGAAGAATGTTCCTTAATCTCGTTGTGAATTGCCGAGAAAATGTTGATTAGATTAGAATCAGGCATCCAATGAAAGGAACAAATATGCAGCATTGTGTGGGTGTGAGAAATGGGGAGCACTTTCTCTTGTGTCGTTAGCCTGACATTGTAAAGCGAAATCTAGAGGAAATGCTCCTGAGAAGAGAAGACAACACTTTTACCATCAGAGCGAACATTATGCAAATGTTACCTTGATAAAATATCCAGACGATTTCTAAGAATTTAGAGCCCGTTCTGCACCGTGAAGTTAGGTGTTAGATGTTCTTTTGTTTTGTACTATCGGAAATACCTGGCGCTGCCCGTGGTTTGACAATTTTATCCATACAACCTTTAGAGTCAGGTTGGATATTGCAAAGAACCCCAAATAAAATATTAATAAATAAAACAGTATGCAAAAGCACTGTTGAACAACCCCAAATACCACAGGAAGAAAAACAAGTAGAGAAAGCTTGTGAATGTAAGACATTGCATTTCTACGTCAACTATACAGAAAATTGTATGCATTCTTTGTAGAAGAGGGAATAGAGAAACAAGTGTGATTGTGTTTCGTAAAAGAAAAATGTGTAGAGAAAATCGTGTAATGTGTTGCGTTTCTATTTCAATCATAGAAAATTGTATGAATTGTATGTTCAAAGGGAATAGAGAATGTGATCTGTTTCGTAAAAGAAAAGTGAGTAGATAAAATAGTGTGAATGTAATGTGGCATTTCTATTTCTGTCATAGAAAATTGTATGTTGAAGGGCGAGTAGGGGAGGATACGTGAATTTATTAGGTAAAAGAAAAGCGAGTAGACAAAATCATGTGAATGTTACGTTGTATAGTAAAACGGATAGGGTACAAACTTCCACGAAAAAATCTGATGTGTTGCACTCACATGACTTTCTCTACTCCTGTACTAACCATTCGTACAAACTCTTATTCCTATATCTTCTTCGTGTTAAGATAAACATTTGTACAAAGTACCTTATTGCTTATTTCCTTGTAGGTACAAGGGGAATATTAGAATACAGTAGACTTTGTCCGATAGTCAAATGTTTTAAAGCTTTGAGATTCTGTTGTCTTTGCTCACTTAACATATAAAAAAATGAACAACGATGATCCATTTCACGAAAGTTCTAAGTTTTCCGAAACTCACACACATAACACGGAATATCTCCGAAATGGTTCACCCTACAAGAAAATTTATTGAGACATAAATTGTGTATTTTAGCAAGATCTACATTTTTTGTATAGTATGATTTGGTCTATCTCTAACGGTTTACCAGTTATGCAAAAGTCATCTAGAGTAAATACGACTACAGGGGCTATAGCCAGAAAATTCAAGATATACATTTCATTTGTCATAAAAATATCTCAAACATGACATTTTAATCAAAATCGTTAAGAGCCATTTTCAAGAAAATCAAAATAATTTTCCATGTAAAGGGTAGTTTAGGGTGGGGCTATTTTCTTCAAAATCTTCGTGTCACATCCTTGGACGACATTAAACTTAAATACCAACTTTGGTTTTTAACCTAATTTTCGTTTTTGAGTTATGCTGTCCACAGATTGACACACAGACACACACACGGACTGACACACACACACACACACGGAGCTTTTTCTAAAAATGCTTTTTTTGGATTCAGGGGGCCTCAAAACATATATTTCCGGTGAAATCTCGACATCGAATGTTTGGGTGGAATTCAATACTTCCCCTACTTACCAGTAGAGAAAGTAAAAATACGTATACGTGTGGAATTTGGCGGTGATTGGTCAAGTTTAGGAGCGCTTAGAGGACAAAAATACATTCATTTATATATCAAGTGATGCATGTGTTGGACTTGATGAAGCAATAGACAGACATGAAGGAATGAAGATGTGGTACAGTGCATAACCGGTGTAGTGATATACCTACTGATTATCCCAACATAAACCTGAACAACTGGCTTTGTGCTTTTCATAACATTTTCATTTGTTGCGCTCATTTTAAGAGGTTTCTTATTCAACACACTTGATTTTTACTTTCTCTACTGCTAAGTAGAAGGAACTATTGTATTCCACCCAAAAATTCGATGTCGAGATTTCACTGGAAATATATGTTTTCAGACCCCCTGAGTAAAAAAAAAAAAAAAAAAAAAAAAAAAAAAAAAAAAAAGCATTTTTAGAAACAGGTCCCTGTGTGTGTTTATGTTTGTCAGGTTGTGGACAGCATAACTCATAAACGAATAAAAGGTTAAAAACGAAAGTTGGTATTTAAGTTTAATGTCTTTCAGGGATGTGACACGACGATTTTGAAGAAAATAGCCCCACCCTAAACTACCCTTTACATGGAACATTTTTCGAAAATTTTGCTTTTCATGAAAATGGCTCTAACGATTTTGGTTAAAATGTCGTATGTTTGAGATATTTTTATAACAAATGAAATGTATATCTTGAATTTTCTGGCTATTGCCCCTGTAGTCGTATTTACTCGGGACGACTTTTGCATAACTGGTAAACCGTTAGAGATAGACCAAATCACTATACAAAAAATGTAGATCTTGCTAAAGTACACAATTTATGTCTCAATAAATTCTCTTGTAGGGTGAACCATTTCGGAGATATTCCTTGTTATGTGTGTGAGTTTCGGAAAACTTAGAACTTTCGTGAAATGGATCATCGTTGTTCATTTTTTATATGTTAACCGTGCAAAGAGAACGGAATCT